>AP028439.1:12961591-13290387 GCA_036509395.1 Antheraea yamamai | reverse complement strand
GAAATAAAATTACTAAGCTACTTAATTCAAATAAGAAATTAAATGTAATACAATATTGAGTTAAGTTGATAATATAATCACCGATACCCCGTCCTTTAAATAAGGACTGTCGGATATGTCTACGATTGCTTTCATTATTCTGTTAGGACTGTCGCAAAGTCTGCCTAGGTTGTATGCTGCCCTCTTACGCATTATGAAAAAGGTTAATGATTAGATTGATAATTCAGAAATTTTAATATACGATCACACTCATAATAATAAAGAATACAAGCAATAGAACCTCTGAATTCTTACCTCTAAATCCCGTAACCGTTTCATTCTGGATAACAATGACGAGGATCGATAATAAAATATCTCTCAATTTAGATGATGCCATTCTCGCAACCTATCTGTCCTCACTGTGACCTGTCTAAAGAGAAATAAAACTGCAAACAACAACAGATGTTCCTTTTATAAAATTATATTGATGGTACAGGTAAATAATTTCGAAAACGTATTTATTAATCGTATCATATCATCATTTATACAACTTTATTACAACAAAACAGGAATGTAATAATTCGTGATAGAATTTATTTAATATTTATAAATTCTATTATATTTATTATAATGTTGTAGACTAAGTAAATTTCAGCTTCTGTTACAGTGTGGTCGACATGGTCATTCGTTCATACTACGGCTCGGTGGCTCGGTCATTGGTCGGTTTCACTGTAAGATAATATCGAATTATCGAGATTCCTGCAATAGGACTTTATTTTATTTTTTTTCTCGACCCTATCGGTGTTATTACAAAAAAGTTAAATACGTATTGAATACTTGCTTTAAAAAAGTTTCGAATTAAATGCACCGCGGTCGCTGAATGTTCGCCATCTTGCTCTTTTGTCTCGGTTTGGTTACGTTAGGTTAGACTTGCGGTTAGGTTAGTGCGGCGTTGGTTGTCGTGGAGTTTTTTAGTCGATTAAAGATCGACTGAGTTCAGGACCCCCCCGGGGACCTGGCAAGTCTGTGTAGAGGGTTCTCCACGTACAACAAAAAAAAGTAGACTTGCGAAAAAGGATAACGCGAACTTGCCTCGGGCGAGTGCGGTACATTTAATTCGAAACCTTTTTAAACCAAGCATTTAACTTTTTTGTAATAACACCGTATATGTCAGCCTACAAATATTGTTTTAGTTTTAATATGGGGGCCGTGCATAAAATACGTTCGCACTCTCGAAGGGAGAAGAGGGTCGATTATTATGACAAGACGTGACAGGGGGGTCGGGGATGGCTAACGAAACGTTACGTTCACAGCCCAACAAATAATTTTGTAAAGGTTTAAGTCCTTTTTTTATTTCTTTTTTTTTGTTATAATTGAAAGTCATACCTTGTAGTCACACATAGTAAATATATAAATATTTTTACGTGTATATTTGTACAGGTACGGTGAAAGGGATCTATCATTCATGGCATAATTTTGACAATCCTCCCAAAAACTATGACATCATGACTAAGAGGTTGAAGGAAGTCCTTGATTATATGCATTCATCTCCCACATCCGTCCATCTTGGTAGCTATATATACACATGCTGGTAGCGACCTAAGGTTTTTGATTATATACATATCTATATTTCATCTCCAACACCTATCATTCTTGGTAGCTAGATATTCACTTACTGATAGCGATCTAAAGTCTTTGATTATACATACACATATCCCTATCCATATACATATCCCTATTTCATCTCCCACATCCATCCATCTTGGTAGCTAGGTATACAAATATTGGTAGCGACTTAAAGTTTTTGATTATATACATATCTATGTTTCATCTCTCACATCCATCCATCTTGGTAGCTAGATATACACATACTGGTTGCGATCTAAAGTCTTTGATTATATACATATCCCTATTTTATCTCCCACATCCATCCATCTTGGTAGTTAGATATATACATAATGGTAGCGATCTAATCTGATGCAAACACTCTACCACTTCGCTTGATTACTGTATTTACGCCATGTGATAAAGTATCGTGACTGCCTAAGCATGTAATTACAGCGGCTTTCGCACCTAGTTAGTAATTGCTAATAGTAATTCAGTTTTTAATGGTTTTTTAGTAATTCATTTCGTCAGGGAAATACGTTATTCGGGCTGCTTTATGAAATGTTACAGATTTAAAACTACACCAGTTAAGCATGCTATAGGAGATTTACATCACAGAATCTCTTAGCTTGCCCCGAAGTTACTGGAAAATCCATTAATTTCTAGAATATTATTCTATTTCTGGTTTATTCCTGTTTACGACGTTCTGTAAAGTTATCAAAGTATTTAGACACTATGATTTTTTATGTAATATGCGTTCAGCGATGTATATTTTATTGCCAAGTAGAAGTACTGCAAACGATATGGTGACGACGACAAAACGATTTCATCGATCTTCACATAACTTTCACTGGCAGATAGCTGATCTTATAAGAAGTAATTCGAGCAATTTTAGTTTATACTAGCTGTTAACCGTGGTTTCGCCCACAATGCTATCTTCAAAACGATTCGATCGATATTCACATAACTTTCACTGGCAGATAGCTGATTTTATAAAAAGTAATTCAAGCAATTTTAGTTTATACTAGCTGTTAACCGTGGCTTCGCCCGCAGTGCTATCTTCAAAACGATTCGATCGATCTTCACATAACTTTCACTGGCAGATAGCTGATCTTATAAAAAGTAATTCGAGCAATTTTAGTTTATACTAGCTGTTAATCGTGGTTTCGCCCACAATGCTATCTTCAAAACGATTCGATCGATCTTCACATAACTTTCACAGGCATATAGCTGATCTTATAAAAAGTAATTCGAGCAATTTTAGTTTATATTAGCTGTTAACCGTGGCTTCGCCCGCAGTGCTATCTCCAAAACGGTTCGATCGATCTTCACATAACTTTTACTAACAGATAGCTGATCTTATAAAAAGTAATTTAAGCAATTTTAGTTTATACTAGCTGTTAACCGTGGCTTCGCCCGCTGTGCTATCAGCTATCTGCCAGTGAAAGTTATGTGAAGATCGATCGAATCGTTTTGAAGATAGCACAGCGGGCGAAACCACGATTAACAGCTAGTATAAACTAAAATTGCTTAAATTACTTTTTATTAGATCAGCTATCTGTCAGTAAAAGTTATGTGAAGATCGATCGAACCATTTTGGAGATAGCACTACGGGCGAAGCTACGGTTAACAGCTAGTATAAACTAAAATTACTCGAATTACTTTTTATAAGATCAGCTATCTGCCAGTTAAAGTTATCTGAAGATCGATCGAATCGTTTTGAAGATAGCACTGCGGGCGAAGCCACGGTTAACAGCTAGTATAAACTAAAATTGCTTAAATTACTTTTTATAAGATCAGCTATCTGTTAGTAAAAGTTATGTGAAGATCGATCGAATCGTTTTGAAGATAGCACAGCGGGCGAAACCACGATTAACAGCTAGTATAAACTAAAATTGCTTAAATTACTTTTTATTAGATCAGCTATCTGTCAGTAAAAGTTATGTGAAGATCGATCGAACCATTTTGGAGATAGCACTACGGGCGAAGCTACGGTTAACAGCTAGTATAAACTAAAATTACTCGAATTACTTTTTATAAGATCAGCTATCTGCCAGTTAAAGTTATCTGAAGATCGATCGAATCGTTTTGAAGATAGCACTGCGGGCGAAGCCACGGTTAACAGCTAGTATAAACTAAAATTGCTTAAATTACTTTTTATAAGATCAGCTATCTGTTAGTAAAAGTTATGTAAAGATCGATCGAACCGTTTTGGAGATAGCACTGCGGGCGAAGCCACGGTTAACAGCTAATATAAACTAAAATTGCTTAAATTACTTTTTATAAGATCAGCTATATGCCTGTGAAAGTTATGTGAAGATCGATCGAATCGTTTTGAAGATAGCATTGTAGGCGAAACCACGATTAACAGCTAGTATAAACTAAAATTGCTCGAATTACTTTTTATAAGATCAGCTATTTGCCAGTGAAAGTTATGTGAAGATCGATCGAATCGTTTTGAAGATAGCATTGTGGGCGAAACCACGGTTAACAGCTAGTATAAACTAAAATTGCTCGAATTACTTTTTATAAGATCAGCTGTCTGCCAGTGAAAGTTATGTGAAGATCGATCGAATCGTTTTGAAGATAGCACTGCGGGCGAAACCCACGGTTAACAGCTAGTATAAACTAAATTTGCTTAAATTACTTTTTATAATATCAGCTATCTGTCAATGAAAGTTATGTGAAGATCAATCGAACCGTTTTGGAGATAGCATTACGGGCGACGTCACGGTTAACAGCTAGTATAAACCAAAATTGCTTCAATTACTTTTTATAATGTCCGCTATCTGCCAGTGAAAGTCCCGTGGAAATCGGTCCAACCGTTTTGAAGATAGCATGGCAGACGAAGCCGCGGTTAACAGATAGTCTAATTTAAAGTAGCCTAAGTAACGCGCTGTAATTTTTTTTATCTGCCAGTGAAATTCCCGTCAAAATCGGTCCAGCCGTTTCGAAGATTACCCGGAACAAACAGACAGACAGACCGACAAAAATTTTAAAAATTGCATTTTTGTTATCAGTAGCGTGTATACTTTCACACCCAATCAGTAAAAAAGTGTTATTTTGATATTACATACAGACACTTTATTTTTATTATATGTATAGATAAGAGAAATAATTATCAGCTTATTGTTTACAATTCGACATTATAATTATTAATAAAATTAATGATATAGAGGTCTTCCGAATAAGATCTTAGATTATAAGCGTATTACGTAAAGAGTTCCATAATACAATTTCTTGCGGAACAGACAAGTGTTTATTTTTTGTATAGTCACAAAATCTTAATTATAATAATGGCAATGTATATTAAATGCAATGTAAATGTAAATCTTTATAATAATATTTTAAGTTATTGTTTCAATAGTTCCTTATACAGTGTAAGTGAGCACTGAGGTAGTTATATGGATGGTTAAGGTTCCAAATGTGTTGCTGATGACTAACCTCATTTGGCACGCTCTTTGTATTTATATATCTAATGTACACGTTACATGTTACTTTTAGTGGCGTGCGCGTCGTACTTACAATTGTCTTTAAAGAACGTTTCTGTAATTGTACATAGTCTCACAATTCTATAATTCTTTAATACGAATTAAAAAAACGCGTGCGGAGCCGCGGGTACAGCTAGTTAACAAATAAATATATCATATAAAGCAATACATATTTTTTGAGGAAACTGAACAATCTACAAAAAATGCCTGAATCGATTTTACGCTGTTTACAAGCTTTTTCAATATATACTACGAAGTAAAGATTTTTCTATGATTTATCACTACATATTATAAAACAAAGTCCTCCGCCGCGTCTGTCTGCCTGTATGTCTGTTCGCGATAAACTCAAAAACTACTAAGCTGATTCTCATGCGGTTTTTATTAATAGATAGACTGTTTCAAGAGAGTTAGATATGACATTTCTTAAGATTTTTTTGTAAATTGGTAGAATTATAACGATAATTGTTGGTAGTATCGGAAAAGGTCGAGCCGTCTGAGAGCTTTAATCGAAAACCCTGCTTAATAAGATATAAGATATCATCATTACATAGTATAAAACAAAGTCCCTTACCGCGTCTGTCTGTCTGTCTGTTCGCGATAAACTCAAAAACTACTGAACAAATTTTCATGCGGTTTTCACCAGTGGATAAAGTGATTCATGAGGAACGTTTTGGTATATAATTATTCAACGATTTTTTTTATAATCAGGGTGGGACAACGTTTGCCGGGCCCGCTAGTTACATTATAAAACAAAGTCCCCTACCGCGTCTGTCTGTCTGTCTGTTCGCGATATACTCAAAAATTACTGAACGGATCTCTATGCGGTTTTCACCAGTGGATAAAGTGATTCACGAGGAATGTTTTGGTATATAATTTGTCCAGGATTTTTTTGTAATCAGGGTGGGACAACGTCTGCCGGGCCCGCTAGTTAATTATAAGATAAGACTATGAGATATAACAAAACAATAGAGATATGCTGACGAAATCGCAGGAATCAGCTAGTTTAGATATAATGTTAGTTATCAAGTTCAAGCATTCAAGTTCCTCGAAATATATCTATTGCTTTTTACAACACGCTTATTCGTAACGAGCTTCTGCTCGCGACTTTGCTCGCGTTTTGATTTATTTTTTTTACTTGATTTTTTTATTTGATTTATTCATCGAGAACAGTACATTTTGTATAGAAGAAAGGTACTCTGTGTTTGTTCTGTGCCCCTAACAACATTTCATAATGAATGCTTGAGTAATTAAAGTGTGAAAACCTAAACAAACTGACTTTCAGATTTATAACATTAGTTTAAATAGAGTAATAAAATTATAATTAAGAAAATATTTTTAAATGAGACATCGAAAATTGCAAAAAACCATCTGTTATATAGTCAGTCTGTATAGTGGTTGAACCCAGGTGAACTGGCCAAATCCTGTTCCAAGCGAGAGTTGATTGAGAAAAAGGTACTGATGGTGTACTTCGTGGACCAGTGCTGGTATAATACACAACAGCTTCCCAGAATCTAGCCAGACGATTACGACAAATTGCATTGTGAACAATTACAAACCATAATGGAAAAGCTAGCTGTTAAACAACCGACACTGTTCAATCTCTCTTACCCACTTATGCTTCAGGACAACGCTAGACCCCACACTTCACAAGAAACGGTCGCTAAATTAAAGGAACTACGGTTGGAATGTTTCTAACACCCATCACACTCCCAGAACCTCCAACCTCCAACGCTCCAACAGATTACCACTTTTAGAGGAATTTGGACAATTTCTTGCAAGAAAAAAAAAACAAATTCCGATGTAACAGTTCAAACCACCTTCAAAGATTTTATTAATTCTCGCTCCCACAAACTTTTCAACAATGGAATTAATGAATTTTATATACAACTAGCTGACCCGTGCAACTTCGTCTGCACCAAATCGGTTATTACCGGTTTTAATTGTATTTTTAAACGCAAATAATCTTAAAAAACCTACAACCCTATTGCAGCGTTATCCAGCACTTCCAATCGTGAATCCAAACTATCCAGGGACTCACTCAAACATATACCCAGTTGGTATGTGAGAAATATTTTAAAATAAGCCTAGAATCTGTTCGCAGCATTACCTAAAGTAGTGTCATTAAAGTGAAGATCAAAACTAACTTACGTATATTGCCGATAAATGTCTTCCCAGTACCCCTTGTAACTTCACACGTAACATAATGTAAAAGTTGAACTTTATCTACATTCAATTTCCATTTTGTTTTAGTTGTTTGTTTTATAAGAATTTGTAAAGTATACGTGAAATCTCCATTCAATTTTAATTCGGTCACATTTATTTTACTTTTGACATACAAACCACCTTTTTTACTGAGATACTGAACTTGGGATAATATACCTTTCTAAGAGTGAAAGAATTTTTGAAATCGGACCAGTAGTAGGTACCAAGCATTCCTCGAAAACAAAACTTTACCACTCATTATAATATTAGTATAAATACAACATAGTAACTGCAAACAGTAGTCCGGTGAAGCTGTTAAGACCTTGCTAGGTCAATACCGTGGTCAGTTCGAGAAAAAAAAGATAACTGCATATACCTCAACTCATTTATTTTAATCTTAGATTCACAAACCTGAACCCAACTACTTCAAGACTCAACAACATTTAGAAAACTAATTTTATCAAATATCGAAACAACACACGTACTGATAGAACTCTAGTTGAGATTCATCTTCTACAATGCAATGTAACTATTATCTAGGTTTATGTTTTAGGAAAGAATCTTGTCACCTTTGTTTAGCAAACATTTTTTTATACAATAAAATAAATGTAACAACATATAAGTGACAGTTTCGTTTACACATATTTTCTTCATATGAGGTCGATAATTACGCATAGAAACGTCATGTAGCCGTAGCTCAGTTATAACGTACTGGACATTATATGGTCCGCCGGAGCCGACGGTTCGAATCCCGGCGATCTTTTTTTTTTGGTATTTTTTTTTAAGTAGCTTAGGGAAATATAGCTTATATTTTTAGCTAATCTGTCTGCTATATATAGCACAATGAAAATTTACCAAAATCCGTCAAAAATTTCATTAACTACAAATTTTTTACTTTCGTCCGTTATCCTAGAGAATCCCTTGCGTTTTATGAGATAAAAAGTATTCTACATGTAATCTCGTAATATTAGTTATCACTGTGCCAAGTTTCGTCAAAATCGGTTCAGTACTTTCGTGATGCGTGTTCACAGGGACAGACAGACAGACAGACAGACAAAAATTGTAAAAAGATTATTTTTGGCTTCTATATCAATAACAAAGTCTGCCCCGATAAAAATTTTCAAAAAATATTTAATGTACAGATTTGACCTTGCTACAGTTTTATTATAGTATAGAAGATAGAAGAAGAAGATGGGTAGAGTGTAAAGATAATAATGTACATACTTCCATTTCTTAAAGACAATGCGTATGTGGTTGAATATAAGTTTTGTATTTGTCTAGATAATTATGTCAAATATTATGCACATATTTTTTAAATTGATTTAGAACAAGAATCGAGTTCTGAGTACCCTCTATCAATATTGCCAGTAACCAACCATTCACCCCTATAATTTAATTTTTTTTTCGTTTTGGCATTTTCCATATAAAACGCTAACTTCATATGTAAGGACGTAATATTGTGCTTGCTTGGATGAATTTTTAAACTCCACCGCAGGGATAGATTTTGATTGCATATGATTGCTTGATTGACACATATTGTAGAGAATAATATCGTGATCTTATTTGAAAAGATTATACATGTTACATATAATAATAGTACACTGTTATTGCGTTTTCAAGGTTGCTATAGTTTGAATGGCATCGATGACACGTACTGTAATTTAATACAAAACATATATTAGAGAAGTACAAGTAGAGTCAGCCTGGAAACCAGAGGCTCCGAAATAAAGATCAAAAGAGGTGTAAAACAAGGCGACCATTTATCCCCAAAACTTTTTATTGCCGTATTAGAGATGGTATTTAAAAAACTTGACTGGAAAAACCTTGGTATCTTAGTAAATAACTAGTACCTTAGTCATCTTTACTTCGCCGATCACATAACTGTATTTTCAGAATCCAATTCACAATTACAAAATATGATACGACATTTACAGAAAGAAAGATAGGTATCAAAAACCTAGAATATGTAGATACCTATATATACTTAGGTAAACAACTTTCATTTCATCGCAACAACAACTTAGAAGAAATAACTAGAAGGATAAACATAGCATGGCAAAAATACTGTGCTCACAGAGAAATAATGAAAGGAGACATGTTATTTTCATTGAAAAAGAAAGTAATAGATAGTAGCATCCTGCCTTGTTTAACATACGGCTCATAAACCTGGACATACACGAACCAAGCGAAGGACAAGATTAGGAGATGTCAAGCGGCCCTGAAATGATCCATATTAGGAATACGAAAGAGTGACAGGGTGCGTCACACCAAGATATGAGAAAGAACAAAACAAATAGATTTTTCACAACACGCTATGAAACTAAAGTGGAAATGGACAGGTCATATAGTCAGAACGATGGTTGCTCGATGGACCAAACGAGTCGTTGTACTATGGAAAGGACCCAAGGGAAAAAGAAAAAAAGGTAGGCCACAAAAAAGATGGACCGACGGCATCAAAGAAATAGAAGAAGACAAATGGCAACTAAACGCAACCGATAGAAAACAATGTGGAAAAATGGAGGTGGTAGAGGCACGCTGAAGCTATTACTGGTTTCAGCATGAATGGGTCGGCTCGCCCGGGGTAGTACCACCCTCTCACCGAAAACCGACGTGAAGTAACAGTACTTGCATTGTTGTGTTTCGTTCGGTCAGTGAGAGCGCCGGATAACCGACCTCCCCTCCCCTTCTCCCCCTTCCCCTCTTTCAAACACAGGGTGGCAACGCACTTGCGACTCTTCTGATGTTGCAAGTGTCTATGGATGGTGGTGATCACTTAATATCAGGTGACCCACGTATTCGTTTGCCTCTTATGATATATATAAAAAAGGAGGCCTTTACACTTCAGAGGGGTTCTGATTTATTTAATTGATAAATGAAGTATATGTTAATGTTAAAAATAATTAATTAATCAATTATAAAGTAATCAAAACATAATATAGTAACTAATAATACACATTTAATATAATAATAATATAATAATAACAAAAAAATGTATAGGTGAATAAAAAAAAAATAAAATGTATCAAATTAATACATTACAATATAAATAACTGTTATAGTTTGTAAGTAAACATTGTAAAACTGCATGGAAATGAGAAATAATAAAAGGCTTATTTATATATTTATAGTTTGATACCTTAATGAAAAAAGTACTGTAATTATACATAGCGGAAAAAGTGTGAGATCGTAAATGTTGTCGCCACGGCTAAAACTTCACTCTCAACGATTTCTAATAACGGGCCTAAATAAATATAAATTCAAAAATAAGAGAGAATAATGAAACAAGAAATAAGTATTTATTTAATTATTTGCCAATTATTATAAGTAGCTAAAACAAATTGAAATTTGTTAACAATGCCCAGTAAGATGTAGTTTTGTTTTATCTACGATATATGGGGTTCAATTATTAAGGCTGATTTAGTATCTCCACCGTGACTATAGATCTAGCCTCTACATTGACTATAGCTTGCTTGTCATACAATTCCAGTCCAACAGTAGTAGCTTTCCCTCTGTAACATAAAAACATGAACTAAGTAACAAACTGTGAATTATATTTTAATTATATAAGCTTTTAATTAAAAAACAAATGGCAGTGGAAATAAAAAAATATACAGCCTAGAATCATCTACGAAAAACCATATGACGATATGTTCAATAGTTTTCACGTGATTGAGACTCAAAGAAACTGTTTTTCTTTCTGTCTACTTTATTAGCCTGTCCCATCTACCGTTAAAAAGCATTTGTACTGGCGTTGATATTATACTTTGCCCTCGAATACGAAGCAAGCCTATAAAAGGAGCGGGAATCATCAACATTTGTACTCATTGCACTATAGTTTTATTAAAATCAATACTATTAATATTACGTATTATAGAAAAGAGTCCTCTGACACGTCTGTCTGTTCGCGATAAACTCAAAAACTATTGATCAGATTTTCATGCGGTTTTCACTGGTACATAAAGTGATTCGTGAGGAAGGTTTCGCTATATAATTTGCCAAGTTTTTTTTATTATCTGGGTGGGACAACTACTTAATATTATAAAACTAACGACTTTCAATATTTAAACGAGTTGAACTCAGGAATTATATAGCCCGTTTGATATAGAACGATTTAAGTTATGTAACAACACGCTATCATGTTAAAGAGTGACGCAGTAATCGTAAACTTCAATCAAATTAGTTTAGCTGTAAACAAGAAATCGAAACCAGAACAAAAATCGATATTTCATCCTGTCAATGAAATAGGCATGTGTAATCCAAATTTAACACAAGTAAGTGATTATGGCATAGCCTTCAATCAACAATAACTAGATAAAGGGTCACGTACAAAATCGAAGCTAAAAGCTGTCCGCGTAAATATATACTTATGTGTAGCTATTTGTTCACTAAGAAAGGGAGAAAAAAAGTTTTAAAACAGTTTTAAGTTCAACCTAATTACAACCATGACACCTAGTCATAAAATCACAAATGTTCAAAATATTATCTAATACGATAAAACGAGCAAAGCAATAAATTACTCCTCTCACAAATGAAAAGACAACATAAACAACATTTAGTGTGAATTCAACCTTAACACGTAATGCATAAAGTACGTTTTCCCATTATTGTGCGTGTTCGTGCGTGGTTGGAGAGCCTAGGCCAAACATTTGTACCACAGGTTTAAATCGATAATTTTGTTCAAAATTTAATATTATTTGTTACTTTAAAGCTTAAAATATAACTTATTCAACATGTATTTAGCGAAAGTAAGATTCTCCGGCCGTTAAATTGCTTTTTCGGGTATTATTTTTGCATCTTTTGAATACACTGCGGCATGTGAAACGTGCTTACATTGGCTGTGTTTCAAACAAACTAAACAAAATAAAAGCTCACATTTCAAGTGAGCTGTTATTTACCGAGACGTATTTTTCGCGCCGACCCGTTATCTAGTTATTGTTGATCGAAGGGCATAGCTTACTTAGCATCCTTACTTGATAAATCGTTCTGAACCGGAGCTATCGATGTAGGAAAACATTGTAAAGAGACTATAGCATGGTGATAGGGCTTTTTCTAACTACGTCTGGCTAGTTTAGCATGTTTATCATCTTAGACCATATCATCATTTAAAATCAGATGAAATTGTGACCAAACGCTATAGAGTATTAATAATATCATTAAAAATTACTCGCGTCTGCAGGAAGTGTACCTTGAAGTGCACGTGCTTCCCGGGTTGAAACCACATAAATTAAACCTAACAGCGGCAAATAGAATAATCAATCAAACGGCAATAATAAAAGATCGATACTCTATTTAGCTATTGTTTTGCGACTTCGGTGGTCCATCAAGTTTTTCTCCTAAAGCTTTAAATGGTACATCCTTCCCAACCTGCTCTGATTTCCGGTATCTCGGTTCTCTGATCCAAAACGACGGTTTCATAGACAAGGACGTGAGGAATAGGATAAATGCGGGGTGGATGAAATGACGAAAGATCTGGTGTAGCTTTTGACCCACGAATGTCCTTGAAACTCAAGGGGAAAGTGTATAAAACTCTTATAAGACCAGTCATGTTGTACGCATCTGAGTGCTGGGCGACGAAAGACGAAAGATGGATGAGAGAAAACTACATGTGGCAGAGATGCGAATGTTAAGGTGAATGTGTGGTGTAACTAGAATGGATAAGATTAGGAATTAATATATCAGAGGAAGTTAGAAAATAGCACCAGTGACAGAGAAGTTGAGGAGTAATAGGTTAGCATGGTATGGGCACGTCATGACTGGACTGGACAATTACAAAACTGGACAAGAATACCTTTTATTTAATCAAAAATCAACCATAACGCAAGTGAAATCGCGTACAAATGCTAGTAGTTAGATAAAGCCACTTACTTATTATATATCACAACAACAATAGTATTTTTCGGTGTCGAAAATGCAACGTGCCTAATCTTCAGATCCATCTCATGTTTCTTGACCACTTCCACGTCCACTCTCATAGAATCTCTCGGTATGAACTTGGAGAAGTGTCCCATAACATAAAACATCGGTTGTTTGTAGAACTCGCCTTTAGTAGCTGCGACGATTACTGGTGAATCGACAAAATTCCTGTTCCAAGTCGGCCCACCTTGCTCGTTCAAACATATGTTCCAATCTAACCAGCCAGTAACGTTGTAATTTAAGTCCTGTAATTTATATATTAGTTTAGTAAATAACGAACGTGGACGAAAGAGCAGGTACTATAGGATATATGCTAATATTATAAAGCTGAAGAGTTTGTTTGTTTGGTTGAACGCGCTAATCTCAGGAACTACTGGTCCGATTTGAGAAAATCTTTCGGTTTTAGATAGCTCATTTATCGAGGAAGGCTTTAGGCATAGGCTTTAGGCATATCATCACGATACGACCAATAGGAGCGGAGCACCAATGAAGAATGTTTCAAAATCGGGCACATTTCGTTCCTTTTGAGAGATTTCGTTAACGTTAGTGTTATATACGTTGCCATGGTAACGTGGTAAGTTTCTATCGCAAACATTTTCAAAGTTTATTTTGTTTTCCTATTCAAAAAGTTTATTCTACTTTAGTTTTATTTCCAATATTTTATTTGTAATCTATTACGTATTATAAAAATAAAGTTTGTGTATGTACAATTAAATTAACAACTTTTTGATGAATGGCTTATAGACAAATTACCAAAAAAAAATTTTTTTTTATATTCCGTCTACATTTTTATATTATTATATTTTGTCTGTTCGTTCTGGGTTATCTCTAAAACGGCTGGACCTATTTTAACGATAATTTTCCTGGCAGATACCCGAAATTATAGCGGTTGACATATTCTATATTATTTGTCCGCGGCTTCGTCCGCATTGCTATTTCCAAAATGGTTGGATCGATTTTCACGGGGTGTTCACTGGTAAATAGCAGACCTCATAAAAAGTAATTTAGGTTTTTTATTCGCCTTCGGCCGCAGTGGAATAGCCGTAATGCCTGAACTGATTTTCACGGAACTTTCACTGGCAGATAACTCACCTTATAAGAAGTAACTTAGACTATTTTATTTTGTTATTCAAGACTTCGTCCGCAATATCCTACTATCTCCTAATTGATTGGACCGACTTTCACGGGGCTTTTACGGGCAGATTACTAGCGGGCTCGGAAGACGTTGTCCCGCCCCGATAATAAAATGAAAACCTTGACAAATTATACCTAAACATTCCCCATGAATTCTATCTACTGGTGAAAACGGCATGTAAATGGTAGTTTTTGACTTTCTTTTCAACCGACTTCGAAAAAGGACGAGGCTACTATGTTCGGTTGTATGTATTTTTTTATGTATGTTAATCGATATTTTCGTCAATTGTGAACCGATTTTAATGATTCTTTTTTTTTATTTGAATTGGTACACTATGTAGTGATGAACTGCTACCTGTGCATTCGTCCGTGTGAAATTGATCAAGAATATGTTACAACGGCGTGAGACGTGTGTTTTACTGGACTCCAAGAATAAATATACACAATTGAAAGTCATATATTTGTATGTAATATTAATTATATCATATTTTTGGTCAATTTGGCGGCCATATTGTTTTCTTTACCGCGTTTGCGTCTACATAACTTAGTGATTAAAGCAACGTATAAGAATAACTTAAGTATATCGACAATATGGGCATATTATATCTATATAATAAAAGATTTAAGACATATTGTTCGATAATGTATAGCTTAAAATTTTCATTACTTTCTTATATAGTGTTAGTGAGCACTGAGTGTGATATATAGTAGGTTGAAGTTCCAGGTATGTTGCTGATGACAAATACCATCCCATTTGATATACTATTAGTATTCATATATCTAATGTACACGTTACATGTTACAGTAGATGGCGTGCGTGTCGTAGTAACAAATGTTTTCGAAAAAGCATTTCTGTAATGTACACACCTACTTACAATTTTACATTTCTTTAATACGTTTAAAAAAACGCGTGCGGAGCCGCGGGGTACAGCTAGTATATATATATATAAGACCAATAAGAGCGGAGCACCAATGAAGAATGTTTCAAAATCGTTTTTTTTTTCTTTTTAACGCTGTAACGCTGCGTGTTAACGTTAGCCCAAAGTAACTTTTTCACGCGGATGAAATCGCGAGTAGAAGCTAGTATACCATAATATACTATAGAATTAAAAACAAAACGATTAATAAATTGACTCTAAAAAATATATCAAGTGTTGAGCTATTATAAACCTAAAAAGGTCAGCAACGCACTTCCGACTCCCCTGGTGTTGCTAGTGTCTATGGACGGCGGTGATCACTTACCATCAGGTGACCCCCTGTTCTTTTGCCCTCTATAATATAAAAAAACTACCAATATCTCGATCACTATATGCGTATATATTCTATTTAATTTTGAATATTTTCTTGTGTTAAATGTAATTTTATAATATACTAGTGGGCCCGGCAGACGCTGTCCTGCCCTGACTATAAAAAAACCCTTGACAAATTATATACTAAAACCTTCCGCATGAATCACTGTATCCACTGGTGAAAACCGCATGAAAATCCGTTCAGTAGTTTTGAGTTTATCGCGAACAGACAGACAGACAGACGCGGTGTGGGACTTTGTTTTATACTATGTAATTATATAGCTGACCCATGCAACTTCGTCTACGTGAAATCGGTTACCTACCGGTTTCAATTGTATTTAAAAAAAATCAAATAATTTTCAGAAACCTAGAACCCGATTACAGCTATTCCCACCCTTTCCAATTGTGCAACCAAACAGTTCAGAGATCCACTCAAACACATACCTAGCTGGTTTAGTGAATGACTTACGCATGTATGGAAAAGATTTCGACGAGGCGGACTTAGCGACATCTGTCTTTCAGCAACATCAATAATTTCGTTTTATTTGAAATAACCGTTGAATCAATTGGATATTGAAAAATACAAAAATCGCTAATAAGAAATGGGAGGGTGTGGTTAGGAGGGTGAAATATTGAGGTTATAAGTATTTTTTGGTGAAAAATAAAAAAAGACAAAAAAAATTGTCGAAAAAAAAATTCTGGACATGGATACCCTAATCACTTAGAGGTATGAAATATACTTTACGACCTATTCTCGTACCTACCAAATATACATTTAAAATTTCATAAAAATCGGGGAAGCCGTTTCGGAGGAATTCAAACACAAACACCGTGACACGAGATTTTTATATATTAGATGTGTATTGTCATTCAGAGATAGCGCAGTCAAGTTGTTGTACTGAGTATTTTTTGGATTTTTGCTTTGAGTATAGCTATTTGTGTTTTGTGTGTGTGTTTTGTGATTGTTTACATTTACATTACATTTAATATACACTGCCATTATAATTAAGATTTTGTGACTATACCAAAAATAAACGCTTGTCTGTTCCGCAATAAATTGTATTATGGAACTCTTTACGTAATACGTTTATAATCTAAAATCTTATTAGGAAGACCTCTATATCATTAAAGTTATTAATAATTATAATGTCGACTTGTAAACAATAAGCTGATAATTGTTTCTTTAATTAAAAATAAAGAATGAGTTGAAATCTTGCTAAATTTCATGCAGGCAAAGTTGGGTGTAACAGCTAGTCGAAAACAAAATAACCTCAATTACTTTTTATAATGTTCGCTATCTACCAGTGAAAGTCCCATGAAAATCGGTCTAACCGTTTTGGTGATAGCACTGCGGGCGAAGCCACGGTTAATAGCTAGTCTAAATTAAAATAGACTAAATTACTTTTTATAATGTCCGCTATCTGTTGTTGAAAGTCCCGTAAAAATAGGTTGAACAGTTTCGGAGATAGCACTGCGGGCAAAGCCACGGTTAACAGCTAGTGTAAACTAAAAATATTTGTATTACTTTTTATAAGGTCCGCTATCTGCCAGTGAAAGTTTCGTGAAGATCGGTCTAACCGTTTTGAAGATAGTACTGCGGGCAAAGCCGCGGTTAACTGCTAGTCTAATTTAAAGTAGCCTAAGTAACCCGCTGTAATTTTAGCTATCTGCCAGTGAAATTCCCGTCAAAATCGGTCTAGCGGTTTCGGAGATTACCCGGAACAAACAGACTGACAAAAATTTTTTAAATTGCATTTTTGTTATCAGAAGCGTGTATACTTTCATACCCAATCGGTATTTTTTATTTATTTTCATATTACATACAGACACTCCATTTTTATTATATGTATAGATAGATTACGTACTCCAATACGCAGTTCTAAATTAAAATTTATAGCTGGATATCTTGTCTACTATTGATTTCCCATTATCATTCTCATTATGACTTTATCACTCAATTATGAAGTTAAGATTAAAAACGCAATTTTAATACCCTAGGTCTAATAATGTCCGAAATTTTTCAGTTTCACAAAACCACACATTTTTCTTCAATCGAAAGTTTTGAAGTGCTACTTCTTATGGGAGGCCTTTGAAATCCTGATCGGCAATCTTTTTGTTTTACGAACGCTGTGTCGGGTAGAGTGTTGTAAATATCGGTTCTTATCCGATCACCGAAGTTAAGCAACGTCAGGCGCCGTCAATACTTAGATGGGTGACCACTTGGAAACACCGCGTGATATTTGCTTTTGGTTGTATTTTTTAAATTAAAATGTTTTCTTTTTCACATTAAAAATAAAGGGTCTAAAATAATTTCTGAGTATATAACACGTGCAGAGCCACGGCAAAGATATACAGCATGACTGGCTAAAGAGTTGCTATATTCTCACAGATTACTCATTACTTGCTTCTCGTTCTAAAGCAATGAACAAAAAAAGGAGCTTAGTATTTGACCTAATTATCACGAGAAACGCAAAACTGATATACACTCAACATCAGATGATTTATGCAAAAAAGAATTGGTGTAATAAATACGGAAGCGGTGAATCACGCCGTGCCGAGGCACCTCGGCCTGCGCCCCGCTTCCCAATGTTCGACCGTGCGGTATTCCGAGAATAAGCAGTTACGTAATGAAAAAAGTGTCTCTTCAATTTTGTTCATTGAACCTAGGTGTGATTTTTTTTCGTTTAAATCTATCGTTCCCATGCCTTTAAATGTTTTAGAACAAACTTTAACTAAAGTTATCTTTGTTGTTTATTAGTATTTGTTTTGATATTATTATTTTATATGTCAAATGTGACCATGAACACACGATTGAATGGTGTCACCTTTTAAACATTCCCCTGGTATATATACATATAACAAATTATTATAAAAACATAATATATAAATAAAAACTACTTACATCAATAATATCAACTGCATAATGCTCTGCTCTGTCCCAGGACCCTAATATTACCTTTGGATACGAATATGCACCTCCTGTAATAAAAAAACTAACGCCGTACAAATCAATTTACTTATTTTATTCAATTATTACTTACTACTTAATTTAACTTTTACCCGCGGCTTCGTTCGCCTTAATGTAAAATTGATCTATCCCTTGGAAAGTGTATTTAAAGAGTGAAAAAATTAGGTTAGAAAATCTCTACATAAACTAGACAGAAGACAATAGTTTCATTGTTGAGAATATGGACGCCTACGCTAAGCTTAATAGCAATGTGCCTGACGCATACGTTTGTCGTCTGTCAACGGCGGGGGCTCTCTCGTTCATATAATTGACACTGTCGTTAACGTGGTCTATCTACTTTTATTAAAATAAATAGTTGTACATTTAAATTACCTTTACTTTTATCTCTTTCTATATATATATATATATATATTTTTTTTATTGTAGCTCGGCAAAGTGACTGTACTGTGCCTGATGGTAAGCACAGGACAATCCAAAAACAACGGCGACCACCGAAAGACATACTATCCATCGCCGGTCGCCGCTGTCATGCCGGCCTGAAAGCGACCCGGTCAGGGACAGCCACCACCCCCTCCCCCCTCCCCCCCCCCCCTCCCCCCCTCCGCCCCCCGGTTGCTGGATATACACCGGCTGATCCCGGAACGCGATACGCCCAAACGTGCCACTATGGCGGGTGTTCCACCTGGTGTACGGTGGTCGCGATCCAGTCGGGTACAGACACCCTACCACCCCGCTATTTTAATCTTCAGAAATATTGTCAGAATTGACGTCCAGTTACTAGTTTATTCTATAATAATGCGTACTGTAAATGAAAGAAAGAAAGAAATATTTTATTCATAAAACATAACATACAATACAAGAATGGACAAAAATATGCATATCTGTGTATTATGAAATGGTGTCCAGCTCAGCATATGCTAGTGTTATGAGAAACACTTAGCGCTGATTTTCAGCTGAAACCCAATGCAAGTTACGGTGCGTAAAAAAGAAACATATGAATTAAAATTATAAAATATAACATATATATATATATATATATAGGGTAAGTAAGTAATATACAAAAAATAATACGGTATCTAATATATATAGGGGAAATTAATAAAAGAAAAAAGTAGGATACATAAAATAACATACACATACATAAATGAGAAGAGCTGGTATCATTTTCTTTGTTAATACAGGCGAAGACGCTTAAGTTAGTAATGTATAAACATTCCAAGCTATTTTCATAATTATGAAAATACTAGGTGAGTCTCAATCTTTTTACTCATGCTTAATAAGTTACAACGCAAACTTAAGCAAAATCAATAAAATGCATAACTGCTGGGTAAGAACGGAGCTGACCTTGCTTTTGTATCGCGCTATATTATCCGAATGACGGACTACGAACCTTTTTTGCATTGCCAGATACTTCGGTAAAATAATAGGGGCCATTTTACATTGAAAAATCCATATCGGATACACAGCTTAGGGTGGGCTTTGGGATTTTCTCTAAGACTTAGTCGTTACGTATAAATGTTGACGTAAGCATAAGAGGAATAATTTGCTTACTTTTGCTGACAAGGGGGACGGGGGGTCAGAAGTTACATAAATTCTGCTTACGTAACATTTGAACGGCCCCTGTACATAAAATAGGTCGTCAAGATAATAAACGACACAGACAAAGTCGCGAGTATCAGCTAGTTAATAAATGCGTTATCATTACATAGTATAAAACAAAGTCCTCTGCCGCGTCTGTCTGTTCGCGATAAACTCAAAAACTACTGAACGGATTTTCTTGTGGTTTTCACCAGTAGATAAAGTGATTTATGAGAAACGTTTTGGTATATAATTAGTCCAAGTTTTTTTTTATTATCAGAGCGGGACAATGTCCGCCAGGCCGTCTAGTTTTATTAATAATACACTTACCTTCGCATGCTTCTGTTGCAATTAAAAATTTGTGAGGGCAGTATTTACTGACTAGCATTAGCAGCTCTGGTGGACTCATCGCATCGCCATAGTAATGAACTGCTACACCGTCTATATACTCCAATGTTAAGGGGTGTTCTTCCAATAACTGAATTTTATTTTAAAACAAATTTATCAATAAAGGTTTTCATGGAAATTAATTTTGGACCACTCACTTTTCATTGTTTTTAATTATTATTTTGTTTTCACTAATATTATTAGTACAGCCGTATAGCGCTATTACCGATTTTAAGTTGCCTCTGTTAAATTTAAACCAATACTAGAAAGCCCCTATCGCGGAATGTAATTATATGTAATCTAAATAACAATCAGCAATGTCCCCTGTCTGCCAGTAAAAGTTTCATTTATAGAAATATCTTCACAAATACGTTTTAGGCGAACTTATACAGTTTGAGCAAATGGAACACAAGTGTTTGGGGATACACTTTCACTTTGAGAATTATAGCTAAACAAGCGAGCACCAGAAAATGTTCTAACAACATGGTGTTCATTTCTGAAGTAAAACTTCTTTAGGCGCGACTAGGAGGTAACTGGACGACAATGCAACGGAAGTTCGTTACGGCAATATGGCGTCACGGTTCTATACCATCAATAAATAGTTTATAAAATCAATCAAAAATTTTTGAAAAAAAAAATAATTGTAAATAATAAATTGAAAATTGAATAACAATAAATATCATACAATAAAATTAATTATGTTTACATAGGCGCGCGACCGTGCTGCCATCTGGTTTCAATGTAAGTTATAACGCCCAAGAAGTTTTACTTCAATCGCGTGTGACGGTTACAAGCACTCATTTTGGTTGTATAAGTTCTAGCGTCTTACCATAACCTCACATAATGTTTCATAACGATGTATTCCAAGATGGTTAACACGCTAAATCTAGAAGACCGGCTCTCAGGTGTTACTTCCGAAACACGCCTACAGATGATTTACCTCAACTTGAGGATGGTAGCTCAAAATCAAAATATATTTTATTCAGCTCAGGCCCTGAGAAACCGCTTATGAACGTCAAAGCTACCACCGGTTCGGACAAACAACCCACTCATCGAGAAGAACCGGCAAGAAACTTGATCTGGTTTATCTCTTCATCTATACTAATCTATACCAATATTATAAAGAGGTAAAGTTTGTGAGTTTGTGACGTTGTAGGGGGTAATCTCAGGAACTACTGGTGAAGGTGGACCGATATAGAAGTAAAGGAAGACCGAAAAATTTATGGATAGATTCTGAGAAAAATGATATAGCAGTTGTAAATATTGAGATGCTATCTGACAGAGGAGAGTGGAAAGGGAGAACATGGGATACGGGTGAGACGACGAAGAAAAATTACGTCATGTTATTATAGCAGCGTTAATACTACTGTAATATTTTATAAAGAAGGCCTTAAATAGATCGTTTTTTATTACGACATTGAATGTCTCACCTCACTGAACCACAGTGGAAGGGTATACCGCTGGTCATCGACAGCTAATATCTTGACGTATCGAAATTTAGAATTACGCAACTTTGGTCCCAGATGATTAGTAATCCATAGCCCCTGAATTATGAAAAGAACTATTTTATTACAAGTGCTTAATTTATTAAATCATATATTTTAATTTTAAGGTTTTGAATATTCTATCCAATAAAGGTACGACTAGCTAATTACCACCCGCGTCCTTGGATATTAAAGAAATGGCAAAGAGTAAATCAAACACATAAAATAAATGGCCTAGTGTAATTTACCAAAACTTCTGCAACGATTAGTCATTGTCCACGTTAAATAGTTCTGACACGATGGCGCCTTAATTACACTGTATTTTCATGATATTTTTATATACATAGACACAAATGTATTGTTTTCTTTAGGAATTACTTAAAACCAAAATCATATCTAAATACAAAAATTGATCCGAATTGTGAAAGCTGTTTCCGAGATACACGAGATAAAATTTAATAAATATATAGTATACAAGAATTACTCTTTTAAAGTTATACGGTTAAGTTGTAAACATATTTACAGTTAAATCAAAGCTATTATTTTTCAAATCGGCATCTCGCGTTGTTTACTGTCCGCCTGTTCATCAACATCAGCCTGTAAGAGACCCACTGTAGGGTCATAGGCCTCTTCCTGAGGGAAGGTATGAGCTTAATCACCCGCGACAGTCCACAACGTATTGACGATTGCAAACTCCGAGAAACTCACAGTTCTCTCCCCATAGTTGGATGGTGGTACCACAAGAACATTTCTCAAGTTCTGGCTTCCTCTCAATGTTTTTTTTTCATCGTCAGCCAATAGTGTTACCAACTTAAATGAGTAAATGTACGTGAATTTCGAAAAAATCATTGGTACATCAGAGCTTCAAACCTGCATACATCGGAATGAAGATGAGATGAGAATGAATGAAGATTTACAAAACTTTAGAAAGATAAGTAATAATATAATTTGTTTGTTTTCATTCACGAGGACTATTGATTATGTAAATCGAATCTGTAGATCTATCGCCTCTTAACTCTATCATCTTTGCTCCTGTTGCTTCCTTTAAATATTTTTTATTAATATTTCAAGAGATATATGTAGGTGATTATAAGAAAACACATCTCACCATACGATACGCTGACCATCCAAGGCAGTTGAACTTGGTGATAGGTAGGTATCCATTACTCGGCTCATTTGTCGTTGTTATCGCCCATATTGGTATCCCATGATGAGCGTATTCTTCTAAGAATCTAATAGACATCAACAATTCACTAACTATAATATAATTAACACATTGACCGCCAACAACGAGATATCTCGTCCTTTAGTTGCTATATTTGTACAGCTACGAGCATTATCATAGTACATCAGTGGAAATACAGATCGGTGGCTTCAGGAAAGAGAAAAAAAAGAGGTTAACAAGAGAAAAGATCGCCAGTCATATATTATCAACGTGGCAGTCAAAGTGTTAAGATATCATACATAACATTGCCATAACAAGCTTGATACTTATATAGTACTTATATACCACACGTGCATTAAAAGTCTTTCTTCAAACTTCTTCTTCTTACTATTATCGCACCTAAGTAGGGTCGGTACAACATGTTTATCATACTGTGATGCATGATTTGGCTTAATTTTTACGATCGGCCGCCTGACTGACATCAACCCTTAGGCTACCTTAGGGACTTTTGGCTCCTAGCAAGCAGAACACCTTACCAAACGGGCCGCTCATAAGAAGACCTGTACAGATTACAACCGTTATCCGGTGTCGTACGCCAAACGAATTATACGGGAACAAACTGTCGAGCAGTGGCAGTGGCGCTACGAGGCTTCAGCCACAGGGGCGGTGACGCGTGTCTTCTTTCCAAAGGTGGGCAATGCCCACTGGGTAGTGAAGAAGACACGGAGCGGCTGTTACCGACCCTTACAGGACATGGGGGTTTTGCGGCGTACCTCCACCGTTTCAAGATGAAAGACAGTCCCGCATGTGTGTGCGACCCGGATACCGAGGAGACGGTGGTCCACCTTCTCCTTCATTGCCCTCGTTTTGACACGGTCAGGTGTGACCTTCAATCCCAGCTAGGCATCGAACTCTCAGAAGAGGTATTACACATAAAATAATAGCGGATGAAAATATCAGGGAACCACTCCTGATCTTTATGGAACATGTGGCGCAAATAGCAAAACAAAGAAATAAATAAAGAACGGAATTGCGAAAACTTGCAAAAAAAAAAGAAGTTGAATTCTGTAAATAAAGTCTCGGATAATGTCCGGCGGGAAAACGCCGACTTATAAAAAAAAGTATATACGGTGATACCTCGGACTTTTACGTAATAGGTATAAGGCAAAGCTATAACCACATTAATCCATTTCGCGTAAGTTGAGGTATAATTTCTCATATAAATACATGTAAATTCTTTTAAGTGGGATCGCAGACTAAATGACGTACAGATTAGAAACAAAAAAAAAGTTTAATAAATTCATAACATCAACACAGAATCGCAAACTGAACTTATATGGATGTAGAAGATTTCATAAAATCTAATAAAGTAATCTAATCTGTTAGTTCACAGTTTTTTTCCTCGTATCACGGTAATATTTCTTTTACTCCTTTTTTATTGAAAAAGTACGATCGTCTTTGGACTCTGTTTTCTAAAATTTGAAACCCTTTTCCAAATAAACTGAGGCCTTCTGACAAATTCACAACCGTCATACGATTTTCTGACTGAACTAGGTGTAAAAACCAAAGTTCTTCTATGGTTTGCTCTTGATCATACATTTCTATGAGCTCATCGATTGTCAACACCTGATTGTGGGAATCCAACGTCCTAACGTCATCACTATTTACTTTTAAATTTATTTGTCTAATGAGATCGATAACTTCTACAATCACAATTTTATTAGGCTCTGGTAAAGATTCCGTTCAAGACAAAGACGAATCGACTAGATTTGAAATAAAAACAATAACTCTGAATTCGTGTAAGTCAATGTATTAACAGTCTTAAAATGCTACCTTACAGATAAATGTTATAAATGTTGATTTAGCTACCACAAATGCTCACAGCTTAAATCTTACTTAATAGCTTAATTCTTAATAAAAACTTACTTGTAATGATAATCAGCATAAGTATGAAAGTATCGCACTTTAAGTCGTCCACACTTAGAATAGTCGGTTTTTTCCTTCATCCAATAAGGAGGTGCCCACGTTGTACCGATTATATGCACAGGAACCTTGGAGGCTTTAAAGCAAGACTTAATCATTGGAATCTGTAAATAATGAGACATGATAAATTTAAACTGTTATGAATTTATATAAATGATATCTCATCCATTTTTAACAACCCTTAATTGGTTTTTAGTGTGTTATGGAGTGGATTTTAAATTTTATTCATAATCTTTTGTTATTTGACTCTATATTTTGTAATATTGGTGGTGGTAACATAATTCGGTTATTGTGCACAAGTGAAGTGGATGGAAAGTAATACCACGGAGTATGAATTCTGAGATGCCATAAACTCTATAGAAAGTTCTAAGGAGAGAGCCAAAATTTTGTTAGAACATTAGAATTATCACCAGAAACTTGTAATATTATTACCTACTTGACAATGGCAGTAACATTCTAGAAGATCGGTTGCCAAAAAGAGAACTAAAAAAAACAACCCTTAAAGTAAGGATAGAGTTAATTATATCGATAGGAAAGTGTACTTTTCTTGTTTTCCTCGTTATAATTTAACAGATGCCCACTCTGGCTTCGCATGACCGTGAAAATGAAAATGAGACCGAACCTTGAGAGTTTTAGGCGGGATCTTAGAATGTCATATAGTGAATTCTATATTTGAGTCATAACAATTCAAAATGAGCTATTTACATTTTTAGCCGTTCCTAATTGTTTACGTTATTTTTCTTTTGAGAACTTCAAAATTTGTGCATGTACAACATGAAGTCAATGAGGACAAAACCAAAAACCTTACGAACTTCAAAATTTGAACTTCGTCCTCGGTGTATAAAAACTGGAAATCTTAAAATTAATAAACAGGTTATATGAACGATTGAAATTGGATTTAGCTCATTATGAAATGTAACGATACATTTTATTATTAATATTGTGTTTTTTGGCTGTATACTTTGTAATATTCGTGGTGGGTTACGTAATATAGTTTGGTTATTGTGTACAAGTGAAGTGGAAATAATACCATGGGACATGGATTCTGACTTGCCACAAAAACTCCCTGGTAAGTCTTGTTGTTAGAACATTGAATTGATCGCAAGAAATTTGTAATTATATCACTATTACCTACTTGACAATGGCAATAATAATCTACTTCAAGATTAGCTGCCAAAAAAATAAAAAAGAATGTTCCCTTTACAGTACAGCCATGTAATAAAATAAAATAGCAAATGTACATTAATCTGTCAATTCTGGCATTATTTTTGAAAATCTCCAAATTGTCTTCTGTCCCATTCACTCACATTTTATATAGAGGTTTTTAAAAGTAATTGTCTCTTTCAATGCGATTTTTTAAACCTTTTCTCTCATACAAACCTTGTTCTGAGAATTGTAAACGCAACAAACAAATAATTATCCGAATATGCGCAGTTGTTTTAACGTAAAACGATTACATACATTCGGCAATTCATTTTTATTTATCACTACATATTATAAAACAAAGTCCTCTGCCATGTCTATCTGTCTGTCTATTCGCGATAAACTCAAAAACTACTGAGAAATCCTTATGTGGTTTTCATCAGTAGATAAAGTTATTCATGAGGAAGGTTTAGGTATATCATTTGTCATTTTTTTTTATTATCAGGTCCTGAGAATATCCGCCTGGCTCGCTAGATTATAGATAAATAAATACCTTGTAATGTGTATCTTCGAAAGATAAAGAATAATTTGACAACATATCGTCATCTTCTGGAAGTTCGTTGTAAGCATACTGATGTGTGGAGAAATCGCAACCGCCGATCGGAACGCGAAGCATGTTGTATTCCAAACCTTTTTCACTGAAGTAAGAACTGAAAAAAAACTTGGTTAATGGGAATTTTATAGGTGGTAGAGGCACGCTGAAGCTATTACTGATTTCAGCAGCAATGTGTTGGCTCGCACGAGGTAGTACCACTCTCACAGAAACTCCCACGTAAAGTAACAGTGCTTGCATTGTTGCGTTTCGATCGGTCAGTGAGAGCGCCGGAGGCCCATCTCTCGGTCTCCCCTTTCCATCCTTCCCAACAAACACAGGCTGGCAACGCACTTGCGACTCCCCTGGTGTTGCTAGTGTCTGTGGACGGCGGTGATTACTTACCATCAGGTGACCAGCCTGTTCGTTTACCTCCTATGATATATATTTAAAAAAGTGATTTTATAAATTTCATAGATTTCTCAATCCGAGTTAAAATTTTGATCTATCCAGATTTTTTAAGGCCTATCTCACAACCATTCCTTGTAAGTTCATTGTATTTACGTAGATTTTACGTTCTATACCGCACACAGAAACGCTTGCATACATCTGACAATTGATTTTTACTAATATAGATGATGACCAATCTCATTTAAATACTCACTCTATCAGGTATTCTTTGAGTACACGATTCGATAAAGTCAACCAATTCAACGCAGCAGAATCGGTTATAGCAGCCCCGAAGCCATTTATCTTTTGGTTCAGTTTATCCGTATGCAATTTTAACGTTGTCTCCGCAGTTGTATCTATAAATCGTGTTTATGAATTAGCCGCATTGTGAATAATTAAAGATGAGAATTACAGATAGACTGGGCGTCAGAAACCGGGAGTGAATTCCATTCCTTAACTGTTCCCGTAATAAACGAGGGGTCGAAATGCTTCGTATAGGTTTTAACATATCGCTTCTTTAATAAAAAAAAATGTCACTAAAATTTACGTTTTTCGAGTTTTCACCAAAAACTAAATTACCGTTGCAAGGAGAATACATTCAATTCAGCAGCCACTTTCAATACGATCAAATATTCGAATATGTGATGTGATGTGTATGATAAACTAAGTCTCCGAATACAGTTCATAAAGTGATATAATAGGAAAGAAATCCATATTTTAATAAAAAGTAATTATTTTATTTTCCCTTAATGAATATTAGAATGCATTCATTCAGACTTATATCATTATATTTTAAAGAGTGTATATAGATTTTACTGTGACATTGCGACTTGATCAAGTTTTACGCTAACTATTGTAGTACATTATGCTGATAACATATTTTATAAACAACTGAATTAATAACGAACTTGTTTTAAAAATGCTTATTTAATCGTGTTTATGTTACAATAATAGTGATATTTTCTAGGCTAAACTTCACAATGTTACGCCTTTTTTGGTTAAAGAAGCAATATCATAAAACCGTCGTGATGTCTAGTCGTCCTGTCGTCAATGATATTATAAGTAAAAAGAGGTAGATACGTTACCTATATGATATTTAGACAAAGCAAATGGCATAATAACGCACACATATGTGAAGTCATGTTTGAAACTCTGACAAATAGTTATATTTTAGATCTGTCAGTCAAAAATAAAGAATAATCAAAACAGATATGACGTCTTGCTTTGTTAAAATATATGCATAAAGATGGATTATCTCACAGATGCTTTATTTACAACATCTTATAAAATTAATAAAAAAGTGAATACTTATTGGAAGTACATAAATGAAAATAAAATCAAATCAATAATTTACATATAGATCATAAGTGGGCGTACAGAAGAATAGCTGAGGATTTAAATTGATCTGTTAAGAAAGTTTTTAATGTAATTGATCATTATAAAACACATGGAACTGTTGAAAATGTTCTTAGAAAGGCTGAGCCAAGAAAAACCTCTCCCAGACAATATACGCTAATCATTCGTGTTGCTAAATAAGACCCAATTAAACGCTCCAACCAGATTAAAAATGAAGTTTTTTCGCCTGATGACCCGAGAAATATCTCGTCAAGACTGATACACCGAAGAATAGTAGAAGCTAAATTGTTTGGAAGAACCTCTCGAAAGGTACCGCTTCTTACTAAGCAACACCGAGAGAAACAATTATTATTCGGTAAAAAATATGTTAATTGGACGATACGAGTATGAAAAAAAGTGTTATTTTCATATGAAACTAAAATAAATATGGTAAATGACGATGGAAAGCGCTATGTTAGACGTCCTGTAAACAATGATTTTAATTATAAATACACAAGGAGTATAGTCAAGCACGGTGGCGGTAACATTAAAGTTTGGGGTTGTTTTTCCGGATGTGGAGTTGGACCCGTTCGGATGATTGAAGGTACAATGGATCAATACAAAAATATCTTAGAACACACAATGATTCTCTACTCGGGCGATCATATGCCTGTAACCTGAATCTTTCAGCAAGACAATGACCCTAAACACACGGCCAATAGCGTCAAACGTTTCCTTAGGGACTTTGTCCATTATTGTGACCATACCTTAAAACTGATTTAAATTTTTGTCCGTAATGTAATATTGAAACTGCACTTGTGTAGTGGGATTGATATTGTTTTTCTAAGAAATGATGAACATATTGTTGTCCTATTTATTGTTTAATTTCAAAATAAAAACGATTGCTATGAAGTATGTTACATAATGTCAAGCACCGTTGGTAGTGTTTCTAATTATACGACCACCACTGTATATGATTTTCAATTTTGTAATTGCTGTTTCCGAAACTAACTAATAAAAAGAGCACTGCATTTATCTAAAGCGATAATATAGTTGTAAAATTTAAATGTAAAATAAAAAGACATTAAATTGTATGAATATTAATAGATTACTTTTTAATAAATGTACCTAACTAGCGAGCCCGGCAGACGTTCTCCCGCCCTGATTATAAAAAAAAATCCTTGACCAATTATATACCAAAACATTCCTCATGAATCACTTTATCCACTGATGAAAACCGCTTGAAAATCCGTTCAGTAGTTTTTGTGTTTATCGCGAACAGACAGACAGACAGACGCGGTAGGGGACTTTGTTTTATACTATGTAATGATGATATATACTGTAAATCCTAGATTTACCTAGTGGTTTGAGTGTTCGAAATAAACATGTACAATGTACATACCCGAATCAAGTAATTGCATTAAATATATTAAATTGCATACCGACTTTGAAAACTGAGCAATAGTTCCCCAACTTACAGGTGGAAGTTAATTAATCTATACTTTGTATTGAATTCCATTATTCTAAAAGTGTCGTAGCATACAGGGTTTGTTCAAAAAATATAAATAATATATTGTGTTGAAAAGTAAAATGAATAAACGCTACATGACTATGTTTCTTAGGTACTCCTATAAGGGTGGACCTAACAAAAGGACTTTTTTTCTTCATAATAGAGTCATATTAATGAAAAGAAAATTATCAAGGTTTGAGCTATTAATATTAACAGTTGCCTATTTTCAATTTCTCATTTAAGTAACATAGGCTTTTCTTAATTATAATTTTATCACACAATGCATTCACACGACACGCTCTTTCACGAGCGATTGGAGTGTGCAAGACTGAAAACGGGAAAACGCAAGTGTAAATTCACGAATGATTATTATTGTAGAGGTGGTAGAACCACGCTGTAGCTATTAGTGGTTCAGCATGAATAGGTCAGCTCGCTCGGGGAAGTACCACCCTCTCACAGAAAACCGCCGTCAAATAACAGTGCTTGCATTGTTGCGTTTCGTTCGGTGAGTAAGAGCGCCGGAGGCCTATCTTCCCTCCCCTCCTCTCTCCTCTCCCCCTCCCTGCCCTCTCCTCTCCCCTGCCTCCGCTTCCCCCCAAACACAGGCGTGGAACGCGCTTGTGACTCCCCTGGTGTTGTTAGTGTCTATGGATGGTCGTGATCACTTATCATCAGGTGACCCACCGTTTGCCTTCAATGACATTAAAAAAAATGTTCATTTTTACACGCACACTCTTTCCCGCACGAAAGCGTTTTCACAAAGGAAAGATCGTGTCATATAAAGGTAGTAAATAACAAATAAATATATCTTTTTTTTTTTTTAACTTTATCTTTGGCAACCAATCTTTTAGATTATTACTGCCATTGTCGAGTAGTTAATAGTATTACAAGTTCTTCTTCTATTCCATTTTCGGCAACCAGTCTTCTAGTAGACCATTACCGCCATTGTCAAGTGAGTATCGATATTACAAGTTTCTTGATATAATTTCAATTAATGCCATTGTCGAGTAGTTAATAGTATTTCAAGTTCTTCTTCTATTCCATTTTGGCAACCAGTCTTCTAGTAGACTATTACTGCCATTGTCAAGTGAATGTCAATATTACAAGTTTCTTGATATAATTTCAATGAACTAACAAGATGGTGGCCATCTTGTTAGAACCTTCCATGGAATTTTTGTGGCATCTCAGAATTCATGGTCCGTGGCATTATTTTCCATTCACTTCACTTACGCACAATAAACAAACTATATCACATAAAACACCACCAATTTTACACAATATAGAGTCAAGTAACACAAGATTATGAATAAAAAATAAAATCCACTACATGACAGACTAAGAACATATCTTAAACATAAATACATATTTTTCGAGGAACAGGAACAATCTTCCTACAGGACCTGCTTAATAAAAATATGTTTATACTAAATAGAATTATTAAATACTTACTTAATGAGTTTTGTAGAACACCAACATACTTTTCAAACCTACTTCCAGCCTGTAATAAAGATAAACAAAAAGTTAAAAAATTTACACAACCGTTTTCTTTAGACATCTAACTATTTTCTTGGGGCATATCGTTTGGACTTTGAGTGTATGTAACGTAAAGTGCTCTTCGTTTCGCACCTATGGACTGCTGCATAATGCTTACTTGGTCGTACGTTTCGATAATACCGGCCGATCATTTCCACAATTAAGAACATAAAGCTATTAAAGTTTTAAGAGACCATGATTTTTATAAATAAAACCCATTCAGCAATGTGTGAATGGGACAAGCGGTGTGGTGCGCATGCTCAGGAGAGGGAAAGTAAACTGATAGCAAATTCTATAAAGAAATTTTGCAAATCAAAGTATATTGTTACTTTCAAAATGTTTTTTATGTTTATGTTTTTATATTTTTTCCTCTATACATAAAATATATTGTTAAAATAATGAAAAACGCAGACAAAGTAGCGAATATCAGTCAGTAAATTAAATTATTAGTTATTGTTTACCCATTCTAAATGTAACGTATATGACTGAAGTGCTAATGTTCCTTAAGAAGCGATTAGTATATTCATTAAATTTATAATACAAAACTGAATTATTTGCCATAATTACTTACTTATTAATTATATATTTCACACCAGTGTATTAAGAAAGAAAATGAGACCAAATCTTCCTTTTAATTTCCCATTCCCCGTGTAATGAAATATAACAAGTGAACATCAATCTGTCTATTCTGTCAATATTTTGAAGATATCCCTACGGTCTTCTGTCTCACTTAATCACTTTTTACACATATATTTTTAAACCCAAAATGTTAGCTTTTCCGTATGATTTTCCCTCAATGATACAGCCGCTCAAAAGAGTAGCACTTACATACTTTCGGCAATTGATTTCGTACTTTATGGGTGTTATAACAAAAAAGTTAAATACGTATTGAATACTTGCTTTAAAAAAGTTTGCACACTTACGTATTAAATGCACCACGCTCGCCGAACGTTCGACATCTTGTTCTTCTATCTCTGTTTAGTTAGGTTAGGTTAGACTTGCGAAAAAGGATAACACGATCTCGCCGCGTCTGCCGTCGGCAAGCGCGGTGCATTTAATACGTAAGTATCCAAACCTTTTTAAAGCAAGTATTCAACACGTATTTAACTTTTTTGTAATAACACGGTATAGCGTTGGACCAGAGTCTCTTGTGATGTTAAATGTCGACGAGATCTAAGACAGTAAGCACGCTAAACCTAGAGAACCTACCAGAACACACCAACAGGTGCTTGGTGACAGAATTTCAACTTGTAGGTAGTAGTTATCCAGGCAAAGAAACAACCATACCACCATGATGTGGTTTGACCACGATGTCTTCTTACATCGGTAGCTCCAAATCAGTTGCTAAGACTCGATTTTCCCTATCTCGACCGTACTTTCTATACTAATTATTATAAAGCTGAAGAGTTGGTTCGCTTGAACGCGCTAAACTCAGCAACTACTGGTCCGATTTGCTAAATTATTTCCGTGTTACATAGCTCATTTGTCGAAGAAGGCTATAGGCTATATATCATCACGCTAAAACCAATAGGAGCGGAGCACCAATGAAGAATGTTTCAAAATCGGGGTTAACGTTCGTATTATTAAAAAAATATTTTCACCTTCTACGTAAACGAAGTCGCGAGTTAAAGTTAGCGTTAGCACAAAGTAACTATTCCACGCGAACGATGTCGCGGGCAGAAGCTAGTTTTCTTATAAAAAAGAAATTTCACCTCCGAAGATGTGTAACTGACGTAGAAGCCTTCCTTTGGTGGTAATCTTGTAATTTCATCGCAGTATGTAGCGTTGCAGACGCATACGACAGAATGGTTGACATAAACCGTTCTCGCTGCACACGGCTTATCTGTACAAGGGTTAATATTTTTGGAGTGAATCCTCTTATAGGAGGGATTTGGAATTCTGATCCTTAACCTTTTTGTGTGACGAAAAGTGATGGCGTTAACACTGTGTCGGGTAAAGTATTGAAAAAACCAGTTCTCGTCCGATCATCCAAGTTAAATAACGTCGGATACGGTCAGTACTTGGATGAGTGACCGCCTAGGAACACCGCGTGACGTTGGCTTTTTGTTATATTTTTTTATTTTAATGCAAAAGCTTCATTTCTATCGCGTGTCTTTACGGCACACCCTATTTTTGTAATTTCTAAATTTTTCCAACTATAAGTCTATAGCAACTAAAGTATAATTGCTTACTTCAGCCAATATGAAATACTTGATTTAATAAATAGTCCAGGAGCGCAATATGTGTATGTATGTAAATATGTTTCAGTCTGGTTATGCCACGTCATGGGTCGACGTATGTATTGCGGTGTCTTCGTTAGCGTAAATAATGTCTAGAATATACTTTCATCTGATAATGATCACTAGAGATGTTCCGAGACATTAAACTCACTTTATAATCCACTTTAACGTCCGTCGATCGTAAACGAGGTTTGTATTTTACTAACAAATTCTATTTTCAATTTATATCACTTCTATTGACAATCTATGGTAATAGAAGCGATCAATGGAGAGGACTTCAGGCCTAAATTGTAGCAAATAGAACATATAAGAATAAATTTCGAACTAAAATTATATTTCTATGTAATCATTAGTCGATGCTCGCTTGTGATAAATATTGAAAAAATCCGCCAAATCCATGATTATTATTTTAAAAACAAAGTTTCCTTTAGATATTATATATTATTTGGTGCCTTCAATACTGAACCCTTAAACGCATGATTGATTATTTTAATTTTTAAAACATCGCTTTTACAGGAATGTAGTCCTAAGTTACGTAAAAAGTAAATTAAGAAATCAGGTAACAATATTGAGTATTGATTTTGAAAAAAGTTGTACCGATTAAACTTTTGGGAAAATTTTCGTTTGTTTCTAATGCACTTGTAGACGTAAACAAGTGTTCATTTTACATTATTTATCAGTATAGAAATTCTCACATTATTTATGAATTAAATATATAAAGTCTATAAATTTCAACATGCTTCGGGTTCTTTGAATAAAATTAAGTGGAACTGGAACGTAGACAATTGACAACAATATACATCGAAGTGTTAGCGTACTTTTCCTCGATATTCCGTTCCTTTTCTACGATTTGTATACACAATTAATCAGGAATATAATATTTCTTCTTCTTACCCATTATAACTCTTCTTGGTACCCATATTATTAACAAAATACTAAACAATGTTAGTCTCACTAACATTCGTGACTCCATCGCAGATTACTTCACAATCGAAATCAGGTAATATTGTTTAGGTTTCGTTTTATCATGTATAGAGACAACACTGCACGTCTGCAATAATCAATATAAACATACTTATGTTTAGCTTACTGTAATAAGAAACCACGGTTGAAAAATAAAACATCTGTGAATACATATTAGAAGGCTTTTCATGTCATCTGAGCAAACATACCATCTGCATCATGAAGCCCTCACAATATAGAATTAAGTTTTGTAAATAACATACTATTTACCCGTGACCTTTAATTCTATAAACTCTATACGTCATATAAAGTCAACTCCGCCTGTGTGAAGGTTACAATTCTGGTGAGAAATATTGAATAGTACGGACTGGAGTAAAATGTAGTAAACGGTGGAAACATACCGTTAAAATGAATCGTCAGACTTTATTTGCTCCACATCTACAGCATACATTCATTCACTCACTGTCATTCACATAAAATTAATATAAGTTATGATTTTTTTTTTTTCATCTTATCTCCTATTTTATTTTTGGCAACCAGTCTTCGTGTAGACTATTACTGCCATTGTCAAGTGAGTATCGATATTACAAGTTTCTTGATATCATTTCAATGAACTAACAAGATGGTGGCCATCTTTTTTATTTTTATTTACAATTTTCATATTCTATTTTACAAAACAAAACCATAATTCTGTAATGTTTATAGGTGCTCTGTATATGAAGAGCAGTGGTCATCAAATATCACTATAATTTTTAGTTTCTTCATTTTGTATACATTCTTTTATGATACCTTAATAAAATGTAATTGTTTTATTTCTAAATCAGTTTTGAAAATTGTTATATAAAGTAATAAGTATAAATTATTGAAATTTATCTTTATTTCAAAAGTATAATTATAGTTTTTGAATTTCATTGGTTTCTGCTTATATTGTAACAATCTTATTGTATGGTTGATTAGTATAAAAAGGGCCACTATAGGAGAAATACTCTCAAGACATGATATTTATGCCTTTTTCACATCAATATCAATTAATTTTTAGAATGTAATATGACTATCAACGTTGCTATATATTTCTTAAAAAACTACTATCCTTGCATATTAGTGAAACAAAATGTTTTTGTTTTAATATTAGGACAAGTGAATTGATAGGTATGGATTTTGTTTTAGTCTTAAAGGGTTATATCTTTAGCTAGGTCTTAGTATTTTCTTGCAATAAGCTTTATATGAAATAAATAGGGAGGAAAAGAGTAAAGTAAATTGACTAAAAAAACTGCTGCTATCCTATTCATACGTCTAAATTATTAGATATTTAATTTTAAATATTTATATAATAATAATAATTTAATATTTATTTAAGTATTTCATGTAAAATATTTTTTCTAACCTAAAAGTATAAATACAATAAATAAATTGTAAACTTCATGGTTAAGTAAAAAAAAGTTCTTAGGAGTGAAAGAATAATTTAATAATATATTTTATACAAAAATTGTAATTTTACATTATATAATTTATTATTATTCAAATCTTGTAATAAATTCAGTATTTTTTTAAAACTTATGCTGCCAAAATGTTTGCTATCCTGTACATCATAAGGTCTACTTTCGTTTGTATGGAGCTTAAATCCTTATGGTTTCCGTCACTGGAGTGGTTAAAATGTGTAAAATGATCAATGTCTAAAATAAAAATAAAAATCTATATATTTTATATAATTCTATTTTTATTATTATCTATGTACATAACAATAATTTCTTATACCTACTATATATGATAATATATTTACAATTATATTTTTTACATAACGATAATGTTTCAGCGCTGGATATAAACATTTAGAATTATCAGGAATAACGCAGTTTATTATTCCTGTGTAGAATTTTTGATTTTAAACCGCATTACAGATTGGCGCTTCCTTAAAATATTTTGTATCCTCACTATACATAATTCATTAACAACAACCAGTCTATTATTGAATACAATTATGTTTCTCTTTTATTAGAGATATATTGTAAAAATGACTTAGATGTTTCTAATAAACTATTCGTCATCCAGTGCTCGAAATTTGACAAGAAATGATTAATTTTATTGAGATTTTTGCCAAATAGTGTACAAAAATTGTAGATTAGTAGAAGTAAAGATAAGTTAAGAATAGTAATATAAATAAATGTTTCGACTCCTTGATCATAAGGAAACTAACTGTTCCCAATATCTTTTACTAATAACACTAGAACTCGTCAACAGCGACTAAATAAAACCAAATTAAGAAAATCGGTTGTTTTTTTTTTGGAGTATTAAAGTCAACACAGGACAACTTGTACCCAAAATTCACTTGAATAGCAGTAATAATTTTCGATAGTAAGGATTGGTTGCCAATTTATTCCCAGAAGATTAATTATGTATTTCTAGATATATTACAATGATTATTTTATATCAGTCTTCAAGTTTCTTTTGTACACACCATTCTGCATTTATATGCAACATTTTCTTTCAACGCTTCACTCAAAACTACGTCAGTTGTTTCCGAAGCTGCTCTATCAGCGTCCGGTATTACGTCACTGTTTTCATTGTTTTTAATTGTTCTTTCTAAATCTACATTCGATATTCGTGCTTTTATAGCATCTCTCATTTTTGATAAGAATGATTTTTCTGTTATTTCAGGCCAAGGATTTATTTCTTTCTTCAAGGATTGACTAACCGTCCTTGTTAACACATCCAAAGATGGCAACAACTCTGTTGTTCGTTCCTTTTTTTCAAAAATATTGGATTTAAGCGTTTTCGATGCTTCTCTTTGACTTAACCAGTCTTTTACGGGTTTTATTGTTGTTGGTGCCATTGTTTTTTTAATATCAGTCTTTGTAATTATATCCTTGTTATTAGTTGAATCTACTTTTCTAGGATTAGACAGTTGTGATGAAACTGATTTTGTTTCTGTTGAAGATCCTACTGTAATGTAATCTGGTTTACCTTTGGCTTGATTTTTTCCTAATCTAAATTCTGGTTGTGTTTGTCCATTCTTATTCGTTTTAAGTAGAGGATTGATGGGATTTCGTAATTTTAATTCAGATAAAGGTGAGAGTGTAGTAGAAGCAATCGTGACTTTAGTTTTTTTATCCATTAAAGTATTTGCATTTTGCTCTTCTTTTATTTTTTTAAATTGTGACGGGAGGCTGATAACTGGTTGATTTTCTGTTTGCTCACGTACCATAGCATGTGGTATACGTTTAAAATTTAAATTTTTTCCTAAATAAGATGGTGGTTTTGTACTAGTTTGTTTTAAATGAGGTACCGAAACACTTTTTGGTACCGGCACGCTGGCACTAGAAGGCATTTTATAACTCTTTAATCTCATTTTATCATTTCCTTTTACCTTTGGAAGACGTAGTTGGGATGATTTTTCAGAGTCAGGTTTATTACGTAACTTAAATGAATTGTTAATTTTCTTTCCTCGATTTGTAGTGAGATCTGCCAAATTTGTTTTAAAGTTTTTTCTTTGTTGTAATGTACTTAATATATTTCCTTTTGTTTTTCTATCATCAAACAATGGCTTACTTACAGATCTTAATTTTGTTTTATCAAGTAAATTTTCATGTAAGGATAAAAGTCGATCATTCAAGTCATAATGTAAACCCTTCAACTTATCATTTAAGTCCGTAACATCGGTTATCCTTTCTAAAAGAGCATCTGTTTGTTTTACTAAACCACTAAGTGAGTCACCATTTTGAACAACATTTAAAGGGTTGCCGATATTTTCTTGGATTCCTTTAATCGTGTTTAGTGCTTGAGATCGTAAGTCTTCAGTAATTGTATTAATAGTTGGACTTGATCGAAAATCTTGTAGCGCATTGAGTGGTGAATTATTTAAAAGTGATTCCACATTATTTCTTAATTGAGATGTCACTTCTTCTATTTTAGATGATTTTTGTAAAGGACTACCTAACGCATTTTTGATCCCAGACTCTGGCCCGATTCTAAAAATGGCACCAAGTAAACCTCCGCTATTACCGGAAGCTGATTCCAATGTCATTGGTTTCAAGTTTAAATTCTTCGGTATTGGTAATTTAGCCTTATAAGTCTTTAAGTTTAATCTAGGTGTTTCTGATAATAAATTTGACTCGCCAATTTTTAATGGTTTCAGTTGGAAAATATCGATATCTATATCTTCTAATGGTTTCAATAGTGGTATTGAATGGGAAATGGGCTTGCTTGGCTCTGAAGACATTATAGGACTATTACTTTCACAGTCTATTCCCTCATGTTCTGAATTTCTTTCACTGGTGCCAAGCAGATCACCAAGTCGTTCTCTAATTTCATCTAGTGTTGGAATATTTAGCAAACTACTCAGATCTAACTCAGACCCATCAGTCAAAGGATTCAGATCATCGCGTATAAGGGAAGAAGGCTGAACAATTATATCTTGTAATAATGGTGATTTTAGTTTACTAAAAAGGCTTAAAGGTCCCTGGTGTAATGCACTTATAACAGGATCACTCGCTTCAGCTACCATTTGGTCCGGATTAACAGGCTTATTTAGATCTTGCTGGTCGTTACTTTTATTTGTATTTCTAGAAGATAAGGCTTCAATAGAATAGTCATTTTCGGATTGCTCGGAATTCATGTCAGTATTAGTTTGGTCAATCATAAAATTTTTGTTTTTAATTGTAGCATTGCTATTTTTGTCTACTCTTGAATCTTGTAACATTTGTACTGTCGTAGATGATAAACAGGGATCCAATGATTCTTCACTATTAGGTTCTGATGATAAATTCTCAACACTTTTTAAATTAGCACTTCCAATCTGATTAGTTTCTGGTTTTTCGAGATTCAATAATTTTTGTTTTAATTCATTCCTGTGTAATAATGAATCCGACATTTTCTGTAAATCTTCCATGCTAACAGTATCTAATAAATTGTTTTCAGTTTCATTTGGATTATTAGGTTTTAAGAGTTCTAACTGTGCTATAGAATCAGCATTCTGGCAATCTGTATTAGATGAGTTATCCTGAATTGCTGATTTTTCTTTATTTTGTTTATTACTTTCAGTAATTGTTGTGAGAATATTCTGTGTAAATAATTTCGGTGTTCTTCTAATTTCCTGTATTTTCTTTTGTATATCTTCCTTAATTAATTTTAAACTTTTAGTTAATGGCAAGGATATATTTTTATTTACTAATTTTGTCACACTTTTTAAGCTGTCATCGTCAAATAAAGTTGTCGTTTCAATACCTCCTGGACTGAAAGGCTCATCAATAACTACAGACGTTATGTCTGAATCACAATTATCGCCGTTCTCAAACACTTGTAAACTGCTATCAGCTTTTTCTTGATCTTCATCAGTATATTCAAAGCCGTTCAAAGTAGTCAAATCATCGCTTGCTGCGTTTTCTATACTGAAAGGGTTAATCGATTCATCTCTGTCCTCTGTAACTGATATATTATGGTCATTGTCTGTCGCATCTGATAATAAATCAGAAGGAGTTTGAGTTATTTCGTCACTCCTGCTGTCAATTTTTTCATATCCTTCATCAATATTTGTGCAAACATCTACATTTTCTTTCAGTGTATCTTTAGGTAAGTCTGCATGGTTTTTCTCTTCTGTATCATCCAAATTTGGAGTAATAATATTTTCAGAAGGGCTCGAGACCGAATCTATAATTTCTGTTTTACTAATAGGATTGAACTGCATATTTGACAATCGATGTAGATCATGATTTTCTGGTATGGCACTTTTTTCTTTCATTTTGATTACATTCGAAGTTGGGAATTTGTCAAGTATGCTCGTTTTCATATGAAGTCCATTGTATTCTGACATGTTGTCACATTTTCTAATACTGTTCCACTCATTAGTATGCTTTAAATAATTTTTATTTCGCAGTATATCAGTAAGATCTTGTAGTCGACGGTGAAAAATTGAAGGTTGCTTCAATAATGTATTGTTAAAATTTTTAATGGGAGAACTTAATTTTTCATCTCTCAGTTTTAATAAATTTTTAACTTTGAATAGATTGTTTTTAGGTAATAATGAAGACGACGTAGAGATTGTAGGCCGAGATTGCAAACTATCACCTGAAACTTCTGAGGTTTCTTCATTACTTCTATTAATTTTTTCATCCAATAAAAACGATTGACCTGTTTTAAGGTGTGATTTGAAATCAGTAAGACAATCATTTTCTTCTCTGCTTCCTAATAATTCTGATTTTGCTTTTAGTTGTAGTCCTGCGTGATTATTTTGCAATACCCGTTCTTGTACATTACTAGCCTGTACATTATTATCCACGTCTAAACGATTTTTATGAAGAAAGCCTCCAGATTTAGTATTTGCTACTCTCGGGATTACTTCCAATAAATTCTGTGGTATTATTTTTTGGATTTTAAATTTACTATGCGAACTACCAACGGGATGTATGCATCTAGGTTCATGAACATGTGTAGGTTCTAATAATAAGTCATCATTATTTTCTCTACTATGATTAGGCAGTATAATAGTAACTATACTTGGCGCACTTTCATTTGGGATAGCATCATCAACTGTTCTAGATTTTGCAGCGTCCCTCGCTAAAGCATCTTGATATTCTACTTCCGTTGCTTCACGTATTGTTTCCAAAACCGAAGACGCAAGACCAACTTCTGGCTCAAGAAGGTTTTTCATGTCTTCTTTATTGTTTAAAGGTCTGTAAAAACAATTGTGTTATAGTGTATGTTCATGAATCTCGATATTAATATTACACTTTTTTGTTTATAGTATATTCTCCTTGTCAATTTTCGTTGTCTCACCATCAAAAATACTAAACTTAAAAGTGAATAGATATAGAATTATATTGTTTATAAATATATTATTTGTATATGTATTATATAATTTATTATTTTACCCAGTAGAGGGTCCATTAGCTCGTAGTGATGTCGGAAAGAAGATAGACGAAGATCCTTCATTGTCAACACTTCGAGACGGATATGGACAGTCGTCTAAATTCCTAAAACGAGGAGTATATCTCACATTTCCCTCGTTAGGGAATCCATTACCATTTTCTGTTTTCAACGCTTCATTGTATCTAGGCATACTATTCGTAACATCGGGGCATGGACAACAAGCTTCAGAATTGACTTGTCTAGATTTCCTAGCACCATCTTCAGCAGTTGGCTGGGAATATATCTGTAACAAAGCCATTAGTGATATTATGGAAAGTTAATAGTGTTTACAATTTTAAAAACAATATTTATTATTTATTACACCACCTCAAGAAACACGTAAGTTCATCACCTTAATTTGAAGACATTTTATAATAAGCTCATTTGCAGCAAGGAATTATATTTTTTAGGTAACTCCCGTACTAGGAAACTTGTTTTATTGGAGGTCCATAAAATGTTAATTTTGTAACTGATCGTAAATACAGTGCAATAAAAAAATAACATTGTTCATAAAAAACTCTTATCTATAATTCATCGATGCCATCCTGCGAGCCTCTTGGCAGCTGGATATATACAGACTGATCTCAAAACGCGACAAACTAAAAGAGAAGCACTGTGAGGTGTGTCTCAGTATGTGATTATTGAAAGCGATATAGTCAGGTACAAGCACTGTACAAAACGCTATGCCCCGTAAGTATGTATAAAAGTACATCCATGGAATACAAAGTACACAAAAACTCAAACCATTTTCTAGATCACGCAAATAATTGTCCTGCTTGGTATTCGAATCCGCATTTATCTGCACTTAACATCCTATAATATCTACGTTATATACCCTTTATTCCGGACTCGTTGCTTTTTCTGCCTACCTATCATTTGTTTGCTACAGTATTTCAAGTATCCATTCATCCGTTATTAATTAGTCCTATTGACATATTATTTTTATTATTGATAGATTAGACCTATTGAAATTGACCTATTTTTTGGCCGCTGCACTGTTCCACATAAAGTCACACTCGCAGTTACAAACAGAGTAATCAATCGACAATAATAAAAGATTGATACTCTATTTAGCCACACGATTAAATAAATTAGACCCATTCATTAGTTTTAATTCAACTTTCGGAGCCAACGGTTATTTTCAATATTAATTTGGTTTTTTTAACTCCACCCAAATGTCGTATAACAGTGCGATTAAAACACTGTACTCTCTGTTCAATAATTCTAGATAACTTCGGAATATAAGAAAACAGAATTAAAATGCGAAATATTTATGTCAGCTTTAATTTTCATTCAAAGACCGTGGTATATTTTATTACATATTTCTTTTTATGTAGGTAATTTTGTTTATATATTATTGTATATGATAATTATGCAACTCCTATTTTGTTTATCGTCACGAAATTTTGTCTATGGTCGTAATATATGCAGTTATAGGAAAATATTATCGTCACGTATTCGATGATGATCGACTCCGTGTGTGAGCCCAATGCTACTCAACATCATTACTTCACGTTCTATTACATTTTAACTTGAATATACGCAATCTTACCTGATTTGATAAATCATAAAAAACAACCAAAAATACCGTAATATAATGACAGTCAAACCCTTCAATTAGACAATCCCCAAAAAAGTACACACTATAAAAAACATTTACTCACATCACTGAAGGAAGAGATTATTAGAAACACCACCAACTCTATTCTATCCAACATTTTTTGTCACATGAGGTCTTATATCAAATGAACTCGATGAACATATATCACTTAAATTTAAAACCTATGTTAGTAGATCATATCTTTGAGATAAACAGAAAATCGGTGAAGGCACGCGTTATGATATAAACGTGACCATAGCATTTGTATAGTCAGCAGATATTACGATAATGTTATCTATTTCGATGTATCTGGAAGCATAAACCTCCTTTATCAGCTGACCTCCTTAATCACATGAATCGAGATTTTTAATTTCTAAAAAATGTCATCGTGTTATCTGAATTTTTTATTTGAAAACTTACGAAGAACGCCTCTCTTATTATAAAATTATACCACTCCATACTCGTAGAAGGAACTCTGACATCGTGTTTCTTTTTAAATTGCTACATGGATTCACAGACTCCCCTTACATTCTTGAACGCTTGAACTTTGCGATTCTACGTTTAGGTAGTCGTCTGCATGACATAACAACTTTTTGCTTGCCTCATTGCAGAACAAATATCGGTCAACATTCCTCGTATGTCTTCTTTCTAAAACGTTGTTTGCTCAGAGATTCATATATTTTCAGGCACTATTACCTCTACTATAAATAGTCTTAAAACACTTAAATAATAATATAATGTACCTAATTTCTAGGATCTTAATTTTATGATGGATTAATTAATTTTAGTTTTTTTAATGTCTTTTTTCTTTATCTTACGTGCATGCTGTGTCCACATCTAGAAGAGTGCAATCATCACTTTACATATTGTTTACTTCTAAGTATATGAGTAGATTGTAGTCAATTCTGTGATCTAATAAATTTAAAAAAAAAACACCTACTGCCTTAACAACTATACCTTGTAATTCAATAGCTTGTTTGAATAATTAATTCACTAGCATGAATTACATATTTCCGTCGACAAATTAATATAAACACTCGAGGACAAACCGAATTTTGAATAACATTCATATACCGATACTAGCTGATACTCGTGACTACGTCTGAATCAATCATTATCTTAACACTTTGACTGCCACGCCAATAATTACAGGTTTTACAAATTTTACAGACTGGTAACCTCTGGATTTAATAATAATAATATTTTAATAAATTCAGATATTACATCCATTTGTTTTTGTTAGTAACACTTAGCCTATGTTAAAGGTATACAGCATGTTTCAGCACTATTTACAAATTACGTTCTTCACCCACACAATCAAAAGTTATTAACTTGTATAGGTGCACACATTTTTTAACAACCTTGTCCATTTGTGAACAAACAAACTATCAGGTCTACTTGATAGCATCTTCAAGACATTATTTGAGCTGCCACGCATTCGATCCATCAGGGAGTTTGCTGTTTTATCGAATGATTGCGTAAAAATCATCCACACAAGCTTCAGCAAACATGCCCGATGCACTACAATATCGAGGCAACCCCAACAATGCCCTGAAAACATTGTTGTACTGTATACCTACGCAATGCATTGTACGTAAGCAGTGTATATAAGGTCCAGAGGTTGCTGGTATAGAAGCTCGGGCAGTAGGCTTTAAATAATGTTATTTTTACACTTGGTGTGCAACAAGTAAGCCTCCGGACCAGCATATTTCCTCTCACCGACAATGCCCTGGGTTCTCTTTCTATATCCTTGTCATCTTTCATATTATCCATGATATAGTGTCCGAGATATTTAACTTGTGAAATGTCTGTATGGTTTGGGTTCTAATAAAGCTTAAAAAGAAATCGGTCAGAGATATATCGTCTGTGCAAGTACAATATAAAAACATATTACCCGATCTAATTTTTGGTGCTATAACTTTAACAGTTTATTAAAATCGAAAAACTTCGAGTGCAAAGATAGGAATTAGTACAATTTAGGATTTCGTTAATAACTTTATGCTTGGCAACAATCATTTTAGAACTGGTTTTATGTTTTACTGAAGTTCAAGATGTGATTCAAAGTAGCTAGACATATTTGTGAAATTATTTAGCTACAATTTTGAATTTTTATAAAACTAAACTTGAAAAGTTTCATAACGCGCCATAAATCTGACTATGTAGGTATTCAAGTGTTATAATTGTTAGTACCCACAGACTAATAGGAGGATACTACGTAATATGTAGATTCTAGGGGCGCGTTCCACAAGACGTTCACAACGCTCACAGCAACCTTTTAGCCGTTCCACTAGACGACCGCGAGCGTTGCGGTCGTACCGACAACGTCATAACACACGCTCACGCGAAGCTCATGACGCCCCATGTCTGGAGATGGGTCGATGTAGCGTTAACAAAATTGGCGGGATTTTCAATAAAGATGGCGACTGTAAAAATGTCATTATTTGATGCAGTAGAATATTTATATTAAATAACATATGATATTTGATGGATTAATTAAATTTATTAATATATTTACATGAAATATGTTAATTAAGTTTTGATAATTTTAAATTATATTTAACAATGTTTGGAATCGTTAAATTCTGAGAGGAAATTAATTTATATTCACTTAATAATATTTTAATATTTTTAAAGTGAAACTTTTATTATATCGTCTCAAACGTTTTCGTCTGTGTGTTGCATGTCGCGTGATGGTCGACCGCGGAGTAGGGATAAAGTGAAAGGCGCTCGTCAGAGCAGCCAGGGCCAATATGGCGGCGCTTATAGTTCGCAGCAGCTGACCGTGTAGTGTATAGACTATTATTAGTTAAATGTCTATAGTGTGAAAAAAAGTTTCACTTTTACCGTGGTTTCATAAAACCACACAATCCTTTTTTTTTATTAAACCAAAAAATATATTTTATGATTTTATAATAAATAAACTTAAATGAGAAAAATATATAATTTGTACACTTTTATAAAATATAGTTCAATAATATATACAATTATCACCAAATATTCTACTGTTGCCTCAAAAGACAATGTTATTTTATTTGAATGCAAATTAATTAAATACTGCACTAAAATTAAATATAAAAATTGAATTATGCATTGATCTTTCAATATACTTAAACCAATTTAAATAATTATTACAATTTACTGTTAAGACATAACCTCTTAAAGCTTTTGTTTTATTATTTCTAGATTGCCATTTGTATTATTTACCGAACGCTCAAAACGCCCCATTATGCGTTCCACTTGGGTGTACGATTGTAACGCCCGCAAAAGTAAATGGAACGGCAAAACTCGCGGTCGTGAGCGCTTAATGGAACGCATATACCTAAGCTGAAGTGTCAACAAATTTCACAGACAAAAACATGCATTGCAGGAAGGCTACAGAATACAGATGAAGCGATTCACGCGCGGGTCGACTCGCGCGCTTCAAAATATATTGCGACCAGATACCGCGTTTTACGCGCGTTTCTACCCTAGGAAACGTCGCATACGTCGTACGGATAGACGACTATGTCGACTCGCCACTGACTCGCGCGTAGTACTGGACCATAGAATAATATTACTCCTAGCGGAGTACTAGCGGTGTACTGGACGCAGCAATGGGGCCTGAGTATCTCGAGGCGCGCGGTGCTCGCGCGCACAACGCGCGAGTCTCGCTAATTGCACGCGTTTTACGCGCGAATTAGGAAACGCGCCGCACCATCTGGACGGGATATATGTAGCTCTAGTATCTCGAGTACACGCGAGTGTCTACGCGCGAATCGACTCGTGCGAAAACGCCTAATCTGGACATGCTCTTAAAGCAAGGATATTCAGTGTTGCCAAAAAATTGCTGCCAAAATCGTGTAATTTAAAACATCATCGTGCATCGGATACATATCTAGTAATTAGCATGAAGTTTGTTTTTATGCTGGTGTGACATGAATTTAAATATCTGTCGTATGTCAATTATTTTATTCGTCCATTTAATCGTTTTATGTCACAATAAAAATTCTATCACGATTGTATTCTCTTGATTTAACGAAGACACTAGGTATATGTGACAATAATTATGATGTTTAAAGTAAAGTTTGGTTATCAAGCTATATGTTTAGATAATTATTATCTAGCACACAACAATTTAAATTTCTCATAAAATATTTGTATTTTATTTTAATCATGTTGTTTGATATTCATTGCTCTGGCAACATCAATAATTTGAATATTTCAAAAAATTTCGTTTGAAAAACGTTACTATTGTGAATTGTTGCGAATTCTATCAAATAAAAAACATATGAACTAGCTATTTTATGTATATCTCTGTGGTTTATGTCGTGGAACTTAATATTTTTTTGCTAATGTTTTTATGAAAGTTTACGAGTCATTCGAAGTTACATTCGTAGGAAGTGCAAATTACAAATTTCACCGCGTTGTAGTCTTGTGAAAAACTTTCAAAATTCCTTACTACAAAATGGATGATTTTCTGAAAATAGAGAAAATTGGTGAAGGTACTTATGGTGTGGTGTATAAAGGTAAAAACAAAATAACCGGTCAATTTGTTGCAATGAAGAAAATCCGCCTTGAATCAGAAGATGAAGGTATACCTTCCACAGCTATCAGGTAAATCAATTGTCTAAAACTTATCTCGTTACTTATGGGCTTTACATTATTATTTTGCACTATTTGCCTGCCTGCCTATTGCTATTGGCAAACATAACCTAAATTTTAATTATAATCTTGCAATTTACAGAGAGATATCTTTACTAAAAGAGTTAAACCATCCAAACATAGTCAAACTCGAAGACGTGCTTATGGAAGAATCACGTCTGTACCTTATATTTGAATTTCTTTCAATGGATTTGAAGAAATATATGGACACACTGGGCACGGGGAAGGTATGATTAATACTGATTATACTTATTGTAACCTGGATCATTCTAAGATGTTTAGCACCAGCTGGCTCCTAAATACAACGCATTTATTTTCTAAAGATATATGTCTGTAATATGTTGTATATCATTTAAAACAAATTATAAAAATAATATATAACACCAATAGAATTTGTCACCAGCCAATGCTTGCATACCAAGAACTGCATAAGCGAATAATTTAATGACATTTAAATGTTTTACTTTCCAATACTAAAAATAACAAACAAGTTCATGTATATATGTCATAGCCTATTTAGTACTGTAATTAAGGATCTCGTAATCGGAAGCCGGTTGTAATCCCATGTTGTTAGTTTTTAACTCATGTTATATTTTTATTTTAACACATTTAATAATAAAATCCTATACATTTGATACTTTCCATATTGTAAACATCTCTCAATGCAATTCCACCGACCCTACATTTCAATATTGAAACAGAACATACTGTCAATATGTAAACTCCAGCCAAGAATATTGCACCCGAAACATGTGCTATGCAAATGTAGGATCCACATTGCATAAATTAAACGACGAAAAACAAAAAGTTTTATCTATACCTATGCTAAACTAATTGCTATTAGCAAATATGTTAAACTGTTGATTGTATATATATACTTTTGTAGGTGGTAGAGCCACGCTGAAGCTATTACTGGTTTCAGCATGAATGGGTCAGCTTGCCGGTGGTAGTACCACCCTCTCATAGAAAACCGGCATAAAGTAACAGTGCTTGCATTGTTGTGTTTCGTTCGGTCAGTGAGAGCACCGGAGGCCCACTTCCCTTCCCCCTCCCCTCGCCGTCCCTTCTTCTCCCCACAAACACGGGCTGGCAACGCACTTGCGACTCTCCTGATGTTGCAAGTGTCTATGGATGGTGGTGATCACTTAGCATCAGGTGACACGCCTATTCTTTGCCTCCTATGATATAAAAAAATATATATTCATTTCAGAATAATTGTCTATGCATAATGTAGCGTAAATGGATATAATTAAAATAATGTAAACTATAATTATTATTTGCATATACATATTTGATTTCATTTGAAGTTTATCTATTGCAAATATATAAACTAAGTGGTTCTATATGTAATTGATTTCTCAGAAAAGTTCAATGATTTGAATTACATTTCAATACTACATATATCATACAGGTGTCTATTACATAAGTTCATATAAAATTAAATGAAAACTATTTAGATCCAATAAATATTATATAAGACATTATTTCTCACATTCATATTTGAATTTGTTTAAAGTATTTCTTATAATTATGTAAAATAAGTGATTTTATATGTAATTGGTTTCTCAGAGAAGTCTAATAATTTTGATGACGTTTAAATGTTCTACTTCCCAATACTACAAATAACAAATAGGTGTCCGTTATACAAGTTCATGTGATATTAAATGGTAATAATAACCTATTGACCGCAGTCTTCCTCAAGACCAATCACAGATATGTTATCATCTATACGTAATAAATTGGGTTCTCTCATATGAGGCTTTTGGAGCCATGATAGCACAGCAATTAAGTTTTTCCTAAGCCAGCCTAGGTGGCTACCATCTTAAATTGAAAAACTATTGTCAGCACCTATGGGTGTGTTCCAACAGCTGTACTTGAGAACTAGTACATTTAGCTTTATCGTATTTAGCATCTTTCAACCACATTATCTATCACTTAACATCTGGTGAGATCATGGTTAAAAATTAAAACCGGCAAAGTATTAAAAAAAATTGATAGTGTTGCCAGTTAAATTTTAAAAAGAATAAGTTAGGCAAATAGCAAAAATTTATGACATTTATGCTTCTGTAAGAGAATACTGCACAAGCTCTACTCTAGTGATTGTCATACTTTTTTAGCCAAGGGCAAAATAGAACCATGTGAGGTATAACTGCGGGCCGCACATTCGTGGATAGGGTAGTTGATGTAACCAGTGAATTGGCATATTTTTATAGGACTTGTGAATGTGATTACCCTATAAATATTATATAGCAACAGCAACCTGCACTTATTCTATTTCAACTTTCAGTTCCACATACTTCCATTTAGTTAAATAACTACATATGTAAAATCAGTTTTGATAAGTTTCCTAAAACTTCTGCGGACTATCGAAGTGTCGCAGACTGTACAAATTTCAGCCGCGGGCCACATTTTACAACCACTACTCTACATCCTTAGTTAGTAATCCTATATTTCTTTCGTGTTGCAGTACATGGACCCAGTTGTTGTGAAGAGTTATCTGTACCAGATAAATAACGCCATCCTGTATTGCCATCAGAGACGCATCCTACACAGGGACCTCAAGCCACAGAATCTGCTGATTGACAAGACTGGAATTATTAAAGTAAACTTTATTTAGTTGTAATAATACAATTGGAAATCTGTGCAAAAATGTGGTTCACGGATTCTACAATGAGTTCCAACATCTGGTAGAAGTGCATCATCAACTATGAGGACAAGTATCCATCAAATATCACATTCACTTATATTCTCTAAAACTGTTTTAAAAATATTAATGCTGTAATTAAAATACCATGTTATCTGATTGTCACCATCCAGATAGGCAAGATAGCTCCATCGTCATTTTCTTACACTTATCCCACCTAAGTAGGGTCGGCACAACATGTTTTCCGTCTCCACTCTCGCCTGTCAGATGTCATCTCAGTATTCACACCTTTTACACACATGATTTTTCACACAACCCATCCATACCTTTTTCGGTCTTCCTCTACTCAAAACTTTACTAGTGACTACATGGTCTCCATTTCTCCTCATGACATGCCTAACCTTACTCCTATAGGCAAGATTACTCCATCACCTAAAATTGTTTTATTTGTTTATTGGAAATCATCTAAGTTATACATAAAAGTGGTTACAACCGTCTATTACTCAGCATCAAGTTACTAAGTCGACAGTTATGTCACTACAATCTGTGTAATTTGCAGAAAAAGAGTAATATACTTAACAAAGGAGACAAATTTTTAACAATAATAATGATATTAAAGTTAATCTATACTAATATAAAGCCGGAGGGTTTGTTTATTTGGTTGAACATTATTTTCTCAGGAACTTACTGGTCCTGTTTAAAAACTCTTTCAGTGTTAGATAGCCCATTTATCCAGGAAGGCTATATCTTATCACGCTAAGACCAATAGGAGCCAAGCACCAATGAAGAATGTTTCAAAATCGTTTTTTTTTTCCTTTTGAGAGCTTCAGCTGCGTGTTAGTTAGCCCAAACTAACTATTCCACGCAGATGAAGTCGCGGGCAGAAGCTAGTGCTAAATAATTTGCTTTTAATCACTCATGGGCAGCTCTATCAGTCCACTGCAGGGTATAAACCTACTTCTTACACTATTCTGTGTTTTTTCATTTGTATTCACATTAACACAACATAAAAAATTAAACTATAATTTAATGTTCAACAATGCAGGGTAACTATAAACTACAAAAAAAAATTGTACAATTTTCATTTTGGTAGTACAGTATGCTTAATTTTTTAATTTTATCAATAGATTTTATATTTGTTTTAATTTTCTATAATATTGAATTTGAATATTGAATTAATAGGACAATTACTATTAGTAAATAATAATTTAATGTAAAAAACATAACATATTGTATTATCATTACATAGTATAAAACAAAGTCCCCTACCGCGTCTGTCTGTCTGTCTGTTCGCGATAAACTCAAAAACTACTGAACGGATCTTTATGCGGTTTTCACCAGTGGATAAAGTGATTCACGAGGAACGTTTTGGTATACAATTTGTCCACGATTTTCTTATAATCATGGCGGGACAACGTCTGCCGGGCCCGCTAGTATTACATACAATACATATTATATCCAATTAATTATAGTGTATATTTTTGTTAATAATAAATTCACAACATTGTTGGTATCCCCTGAGGCACAATGAGGGATAACTTTCAATTTAAGATTCATAGTAAATATTATATACTTTATTATGCATATATCTTATACTATTGTGTATATGAATGTTAGTGTGAGACATTAAGATCCAAATATATTAGACCTACTTATTACCCATTAATATTTTTGGACAATGTTTGACATATTTTTATAAGCCACTGGGCATAGCTGTCACCCAAAGTATGTATATTTAAACTGGAACAAAAATATTTTTGTATATAAGATACTACAATCCTTTTTTTGATATAATATAAAAAAAAACTCTGTGAGTAATCACTTTTAAAACTAATGGAATGAAACAAAAAACAAACCAGATATTTGTGTTTGTTTTTCGTTTATAATTTCCATTTGCAGGTAGCAGATTTTGGTTTGGGCCGGGCATTTGGAGTGCCCGTTCGAACTTACACACACGAAGTGGTCACACTGTGGTACAGAGCACCGGAAGTTCTATTAGGAAGTCAAAGGTGAGTTTATTGTTCTTAAGTAATGTTTAAAAAAATGTATATATTTTTCTTGTGTAATTCAGTAATAAACACAAAATATAAACATTATCAACAACACAATTTTACAATTAATCTTCTGGTTAAAAATTTTCATGTCTTTAAAAGTAGTGTTTATATTTTGTATGTGTTTGAAATGAATTCGGGAAAACCAGAAGATAAAATACATACCTACATTCAGTTATCTCCACTTTTATTGTTATCTCATTCTAACAGGTTCATTTATCTCTTTCTTTCTTCTAGGCTGTCTTTTTATTTATTTATTCATAAAATTTACAAATGCATCGTTAAATTTACATTTATTACATTATTCACGTACTATTTAATAATGAAAAAAAATATATACAACACTTATTTGTACAATAAAGTACACCAGTATAATATCTAATATTTAATTCTTTGTTTGATAATACATTGTTTCTTTTTCTCTCTCAAGTGAGAGACGACGGTCCTTTTTGCGTATTAGTAACGTTTTGTTGACAAAAGGTGTATGGAAATAAAAACATACATAAGAAAAAAAAAATACATACAACCGAACGTATTAACCTATTCCTTTTTCGAAGTCGGTTAAAAATGTATCGTGACTTACAGTGTAACGTATTCCACAATGCCATTAAGTGTTAAAAAAAATACTAAATTAGTTATCTACAAAAGATTTGTTTTTAGGTGACAATCATATAGTATTGTTACATTTTGATAAAATGAATACCTTATTTAAAACTATGTAAGAGATGTTTCCTTACAAAGTTGGAAAAGCAACATTATTTGTATAATATACTAGCTTTTGCCTGTGGCTTCGCATTTATGTAGGCTTAACTTATAAATACTTCATTTTTTCTATCGGTGGAACAGTTTTAAGGCTCAAATATGTTACAAACAACTCCCTTATAATATGAAGTTAGGATGGATGTTTTTATATGTATATGAAATTGATAAACTATCGCACCGTTTACACACTTTAAGTGTTTCTTCATGGAGGCTATACTATAGTATCCATTTTACCATTACTCGTCGTTGGCGCTGTAAGGCATCAACTTATATACAGTTCAACTGATCACCATGTAAATTAGTGTATGTCCACTAGAAAGTACTAAGAGGTACAGAATAGGTGTTTAAAATTATTAGTATTAATTAACATTCAAATTAATACATAATTAACATTTTAAAATTAACACATTTATCAAGGAATTACTGTGTTCTAATAATAAAAATGTTTATAAAAGACAGAGTAAAGAAAAGATGTGTTTATGTTACAGATATGCCTGCCCTATAGACATATGGTCCGTTGGATGCATATTCTCAGAGATGTCATCTAAGAAACCTTTATTTCAAGGAGACTCAGAAATCGACCAATTATTCCGTATTTTCAGGTATTTTTTTTACATTTCTAAATTTACACATAACTTTCTAAATTCTACTCTGAGATGGCGGGTTCTTTTTATTAAGATCATTTACCACATGATATGTATTTAATTACAGAATTCTTCGCACACCAACAGATGAAATCTGGCCGGACGTGTCCAAACTGCCAGATTACAAACCTACATTCCCCAACTGGAACACATTCAATTTACACAATCACGTAAGAGCATTACTTAATTTCAATGGTGGCTAGATACTGTGCATGAGCTGATCCCGGAATACGACACGTTTAAGGGTTACACTTGATGGAAGCTTGTCGAGATGTGTTGGAGACGTGTCTTGGCTTTTCACTGTCGATATAATACTTTTTTTTTGGCAACCAATATTCTAGTAGAGTATTAGTGCCATTGTCGAGTAGGTTACAATTAAATTATATTACAAATTGTTGGTAGGTGGTAGAGGCACGCTGAAGCTGTTACTGATTTCAGCATAAATGTGTCCGCTCGCTCCCGGTACTACCACCCGACCCACAGAAACACCCACGACAAGGAACAGTGCTAGCATTGTTGCGTTTCGTTCGGTCAATGAGAGCGCCGGAGGCACCCCTTCCCTCTCCCCTCTCTCTGTCTCCTCCACCCCTCCCCCCAAACTGGCTGGCAACAAACTTACGACTCCCCTGGTTTTTCTAGTGTCTATAGTAGTGATAAGTGATCACCGCCGTCCATAGACACTAGCAAAACCAGGGGAGTCGTAGGTGCGTTGCCAGCCAGTTTGGGGGGAGTGAGACAGGGGGAGGATCACAATTTGACCTGATATTAGATGACGATGATTTTTAACCTGATGTTAAATGACGGTGTATCTAAACTTGTTTATTTATTACGCTTTCACATCTTAACTCCTCAATTTATCATTGTGAAATTTTGCATAAACATTTTCACTAGTACAAAAAAGGACATAACAATATGCATGACCCAGTTTTTTGACTAGATTTTAGTTAGCGTTTAGCCATAACCACACCTGATGTTAAATGACAATGTTGTCTAAAATATACATGCTAAACCAAGAGAGCGATTGAATCTTAATTTAAACTTTCGAAACACATGTATAAGTGCTCGGCGACAAATTTTCAACTCAAGGGAGGTAGCTAACCAAGCAGGCTTTAAAAAATCTCTACCACAATACTATGTTTTCATCATCGAAAACTTCCGCTGGTTCGCAAGGATTTGAATCCGAGTCGATCATTACTTGGATTTGGTCTGAGATGCTAGCACACTAAACTCAAACGGGGATTAGCCTTAAAATGCAACTGTCAGATAATTAAGTGAACAATCTATACTAATATTATAAAGAGGTAAAGTTTGTGACGTTGTAGGAGCTAATCTCAGGAACTACTGATCCGATTTAAAAAATTCTTTGAGTGTTGTTATATAGCTCATTTTTCTAGGAAGGTTATAGGCTATATATCATCACGTTAAGACCAATAGTCCAGAACGGAGCACCAATGAAGAATGTTTCAAAATCGGGTTCTTTTTTTCCTCTTGAGAGCTTCCGCTGCGTGTTAGCGTTAGACCAAAGTAACTATTCCACATGGACGAAGTTGCGGGCAGAGTGCTAGTACACAATAAACAGGTTATGATAATGTGAACGCAGGTACAAAATCTAGATGAGACAGGAATGGATCTGCTTATGAAAATGCTAGTGTACGATCCAGTGAAACGTATATCCGCGAAGGACGCGCGGAGACATCGTTATTTCCGGGATGTTAAGATCCCGCCGGGACTCACGATGCACCCCGCTTACATACGTTATACGGACGATAAAACCTCCAATGTCTAGTATCACTCGTATATACTTACTTAAACAGTGTAATTTTGAATAATAAAACGAGAGATCAAATTTGATATTCACTTACTTGTGTCAACGAAACGCACTGTTGTATAAAAAGTAGTATGTAAAAAAATGCTATTTTAATTAATTTCATTTCATTTAAACTGAATAATATTATTAATTTACAATACGAAGGTGTACTTTTTAATAATTAAATAATTCGTCTTTGTTATCACACGAACAGAGTCGCCAATCGTAATGTGTGACGTCACTCCTTCCCAAATATTCTGACATGGATGTTTGGTCAATCCATTTAAAAAAAGATGTTAGAATGCTACACTATAGTGCTATGGCTATAGATGGTAATAACGAATAAATATCAACGAAACACGCTATGTTGTGTTATTTGAGTACAAATGAGTCGTTACATTTTAAAATGAGCTATATCCAATTTTAGCCGTTTCTAATATGTTACGTTATTTTTAAGACCTTTAAATTTTGTACACATGAAATATAAAGATCACAAAAAAAAACTAAAAACCATATGGACGGCAACATATGAACTTCGTTCTCGGAGTATAAAAATTGCTTACCTAAAAATAAAAAAATTAAATATGTTATATGAAAATGGATTTAGGTCATTTTGAAATGTAACAACACAAATGTTGTCAGTTATTATGCTGTTTGGTAATTCTCTATTCAAATTTGATATAATAATATAATTACTATTCCTTGTTTTTAATGTATCTTGTGAGTGCGAGAAACATTTGGTACTCTCCCTCTCACTCTCATTGGATTTTGCATAGTACTTGTTTGTTCACACGGTACGGGCACGAATAACGGACAAGTGATGAACAACAAATAATGTCTTGTCAACTGCGTAGAAACGTAAAATTGTTAGTTGTTTTAGTTATTAACACCTCTGGCCATGATTGTACTAATATTGATACTGAGCCAAAGTGTTTGACCGCAAAGTCATATTTAATTATTTCTTATGAGATCTTAAAAAAACGTATTGACGGTTTTTCAATATGATTTATAATTTATATAAATACAAGCAATAGTGTTATATTATTTGGAACATAAATCCTATAATAATCAAATGGGTTAGGTGATACTATGAATGAATTAATGCATTGACATATCTGTAGTTAGAGATTTTTTTAATAATCTTTACTTTATATATGGCGTTCTTAATAATTGTGAAATTATATAAAATGGAGAATTAATTGTATGCATGATGTTGACTGGTTTTAAACTGTACATAGAGGCCTATAGTTGGCTAGCTAGTTTTTAGTATAATTTTTAAGCGTATCTGTGGATTTAAGTTAATTATAATTTTTCAATCGATTTCATGTGAATTCCTTATGACGTTAGTAAACGTTTTATTATAATTGTATTATTTACATTCATAGAAGTTCTTTTTTTTTAAGTAATGGAAACTATTAATTTAATATTATTATAAGTAAGATGTGAGCATTGGCGAGTCAAGGGTTATATTTCAGGGGGTCAGATTCTTGTAAAACGACAGATCACTGACATCAATATGTTAGTCACCTAAAATCTTAGAATCTATGAAAACTTTACACAATAACGAGGAACATAACAAGTTTACTGTAACCAAATGCAATAATAATAATGGCCAGCATTAATTATCGTAAAACTAACAATTAAACTAACGTATCGTTAACAATTAACCTAACGTTAGCAATTAACGTAACGTTAACAAATTACGTAACGTTAACAGTTAACGTGGTAATATCTAGTTATCTCAGTCGGTTACTATCTCTCACGTTGAAAGTGGGTTTTCGTTTAAAATTGTTTATAACTACACAACCAGCACTAACGTAATTATTTATTTGCAATTTTTTTAATATATTGGACGCTATGGTACGAATAATTCCCATATAGAAAAGTATCTCTGTATTACTTTATGTGTAAATGCTAATAATTGTGATCGCATGTACGAAAGTGCGTGTCAATTTTAATAAAGCTCTTTTTTACTGTAAAAATACGTAATTAAAACGAAAATTCGTGTCTTAATACTTTATGAATTAATTGCATTTAAAATGTTCGATGCTTGGTCAGAAAGCCGGATATTTTTTATTTGAAATAAGAAATAAACTTTTATTTTCAAATTCGTTTATTTATTCAAAAAATCACTAATACTAAAATTACTTTATTATTTAGATGAATACAACTATATAACGACATTATATCACACTATACAAAGAAAATAGGATAAGTTTATTTACAAACTAAAATCTTATAAAATATGACAAAGAGTAACAATTCTGTATTATGGTTCTTTACCAAATTCTTTCCCAAATAAATTAATGGCAGATATTTTGACAAGGCAAGTTATTTTTATAATATTGTAAATGTCTTTTTTTTTTCAATATCCTATATTACATACTACGAAAATCGGAAACTGTGATTTAAGACGGATGATGGAACTTTGGGACTTGCATATCCTCATTACTAGCAAAAACATAAGTGTATTGTAATTTGCGCACTTATGCATGGGTATAAATTGCACACGTATACTCATACGCACATACACGTATTACGCATGTATACTCATGTGCATTGCGCACGTATACTCATACACATTACGCACGCATACTCATATTCATTGCGCATATATACTCATATTCATTACCCATATATACTCATGTGAATTACGCACGTTTACTCATACACATGGCGCACGTATACTCGTACACATTGCGCACGTATACTCATACACATTACGCACGCATACTCATTCATTGCGCATATATACTCATATTCATTACCCATATATACTCATGTGAATTGCGCACGTTTACTCATACACATGGCGCACGTATACTCGTACACATTGCGCACGTATACTCATACACATTACGCACGCATACTCATTCATTGCGCATATATACTCATATTCATTACCCATATATACTCATGTGAATTGCGCACGTATACTCATACACATTGTGCACGTATACTCATACACATGGCGCACGTATACTCGTACACATTGCGCACGTATACTCATACACATTACGCACGCATACTCATATTCATTGCGCATATATACTCATATTCATTACCCATATATACTCATGTGAATTACGCACGTTTACTCATACACATTGTGCACGTATACTCATACACATGGCGCACGTATACTCGTACACATTGCGCACGTATACTCATACACATTGTGCACGTATACTCATACACATGGCGCACGTATACTCGTACACATTGCGCACGTATACTCATACACATTACGCACGCATACTCATTCATTGCGCATATATACTCATATTCATTACCCATATATACTCATGTGAATTGCGCACGTATACTCATACACATTGTGCACGTATACTCATACACATGGCGCACGTATACTCGTACACATTGCGCACGTATACTCATACACATTACGCACGCATACTCATATTCATTGCGCATATATACTCATATTCATTACCCATATATACTCATGTGAATTGCGCACGTATACTCATACACATTGTGCACGTATACTCATACACATTACGCACGCATACTCATATTCATTGCGCATATATACTCATATTCATTACCCATATATACTCATGTGAATTACGCACGTTTACTCATACACATTGTGCACGTATACTCATACACATGGCGCACGTATACTCGTACACATTGCGCACGTATACTCATACACATTGTGCACGTATACTCATACACATGGCGCACGTATACTCGTACACATTGCGCACGTATACTCATACACATTACGCACGCATACTCATATTCATTGCGCATATATACTCATATTCATTACCCATATATACTCATGTGAATTACGCACGTTTACTCATACACATTGTGCACGTATACTCGTACACATTGCGCACGTATACTCATACACATTGTGCACGTATACTCATACACATGGCGCACGTATACTCGTACACATTGCGCACGTATACTCATACACATTACGCACGCATACTCATATTCATTGCGCATATATACTCATATTCATTACCCATATATACTCATGTGAATTGCGCACGTATACTCATACACATTGCGCACGTATACTCATACACATGGCGCACGTATACTTTTCAATCATCTTAATAGACTGTTTTGTTCACCAACGAATTCTATATTATTTCTTTCAATACTCGAAGTTGCTGTTCTTAGTAACACGGAATATACGCTGACAACTAATTTCAAAGCTGTGCTCACGACTCGTGACGGTACGTGAAACTGGCTACCGTACTGAATGGCATTCCGATTATTTAGATTTTAGTGGTGAATCGTGTATACTTGAGGGTGGTGTGTGGGTTGTGGCTGAAGGATGATGCGGTGCGGGACACCGCTCAGCTCTTGTTGCCCGAGTCCTGATACAGCGACAGTTGCTGGCTGCAACTGCAATTAAAAAATTAACACTTATCCTCCAAATTAGGATATTGCCAACAATAATATTATAATTGAGCTGTAGATACGTCATAAGCATTTCAACAGCGCCTTGTTAAAACTTGGCTAACTAGCTTACTTTTGACGGCTGCCCAGTCATTCCGTCCGTATCTAAGTAACATATAACTATATCTTTTTCACCATCGATATTGTGAATACGCCATCTTACTTCCACGTTTTATCTGAGACAATGTGGCGTTACAATATTACTTTTTGTATGTGTGCGTTATCGTGCCATTCGTTTTGTCAAAATATTATGTACGTATCTAGTTTTTTAGTTCTAATATCATTGATTGTCAATCAAAAATACTACCAGAGAAAAATATATCACACAGAAAACAAAGGAGTTATCAATAAGAGACACAAAAAAGTAGATTTTGTTAAAAAAAATACTACAACAACATTTATATATAACATATAATAAGAATGTAAAACTAATGTGTCTACACTTTTGAGATTTTTGGAAAAAAATATTGTTGCAGGTGTCTTGGAATAAGTAATAGAATACATTTCAATAATTTTCAGAAATGTCTGTCCGTTTGTATGAACACGCATCACTGCTAAAGTACAACATTCACGATAAAACATATTCAAGAAAATCATAGAGAATATCTTCAGGTAACATTTAGTTTTTGTTTCATTAAAATCAGTGCGATCTATCAAAAATTATTGTAATTTTAATGACGACGCGACTTAAGTACGAGATAAAAGTAGATAAGTAAATAGACTTAATACATTCAGATGACATTATTAGTGACTGTTTTGTACATTCGGTTCCACGCGGGCACAGCTAGTAAATCATAAAATGTATTCGGTCACTCACTTGCAATATATTGGGTAACATCGTTTGACAGGTAGATGTCGCCACGTGTAGCTGTTGTTGTTGAACTTGTTGCACACCAACGGCCTGTTCAGCCAAAAAACAACCAAATTTAAAAAGTTATAACTAGGGGATTTTTTTCTCTATGGAAGGTACCCTAAGTCCTTTTCTGAATCCCTGACTACGTTTCATAATCGACGCTTAATTAGTTAAGGCGTGAGAATGTAGCAAACAAACTCATTTCCGCATTTATAATATTAGTTATTTATATCTATTCGTCTACCAGTATAATATATTTTATATACATATGGGTCATTCCATGTCAAATCGACAAATTTTTTACCTGACCCCCTTTGATTTCGCTGAAAATTTTCTATCTTTTTCTACCCCCCGAAAGTTATTTTTCAGAATTTTTTCAAATTTTTTTTCCCGACTCAAAAAAAGTTATGAATTTTTGAAAAAAAACCGCTCTTTTATTTTTAAATTGCCAGAACTTTTTCAAAAATTGACCGTTTGGGAACTTTTTTTTTTCAAAATTTTTCTTTTTAAATGTAGTTTTCGAAAAAAAATATGAAAAAATTTTCAGAGTCCCAGATATATGAAATATTTTAGTTTTTTTGAAAAAACCGTAATTTTCTCAAAGTCCGACCGTTTTTTTTTTTTTTTTTTGCTCTAAAAATACTTCAACTAATTCTGCAATGATCCCCGTTAATCAGAAGATGTGACGACAGTCGCTTCTAATTTTTTTTCTTGATTATAAAAAAACTTTTGTTGAATTTTTGCTGATTTTATATAACTTTGTTATGAAATTTTTTTTATTTCCTCGTGAAACCTCAAAAGTTGAAAAATAAAATTTTATTGGAGAATTTCAAGTGATTATCGTCCAAGAAATTGTTATTTTTAAAAAAAAAAAAAATTTTTTTCTCTCATTGACGTTATTTTTTTACTCTTATGGACGTTTTTTTTTTTGGTACTGAAATATGACAACTTCAAAAATACAATGGGTTTAAAAGTTACCTCCAGTTGATACAATGTGATAATTTAAGAGCTATCGATTGTCGGTAAAAAAGATATCATCTACATTCCATATTATTTAAATGAAATAACGTCAATGAGAGAAAAAAAATTTTTTTTTTTTTTAAATAATTTCTTGGACGATAATCACTTGAAATTCTCCAATAAAATTTTATTTTTCAACTTTTGAGGTTTCACGAGGAAATAAAAAAAATTCATAACAAAGTTATATAAAATCAGCAAAAATTCAACAAAAGTTTTTTTTATAATCAAGAAAAAAAATTAGAAGCGACTGTCGTCACATCTTTTGATTAACGGGGATCATTGCAGACTTAGTTGAAGTATTTTTAGAGCAAAAAAAAAAAAAAAAACGCTCGGACTTTGAGAAAATTACGGTTTTTTCAAAAAAACTAAAATATTTCATATATCTGGGACTCTGAAAATTTTTTCATATTTTTTGCGAAAACTACATTTAAAAACAAAAATTTTGAAAAAAAAGTTCCCAAACGGTCAATTTTTGAAAAAGTTCTGGCAATTTAAAAATAAAAGCGCGGTTTTTTTCAAAAATTCATAACTTTTTTTGAGTCGGGAAAAAAAATTTGAAAAAATTCTGAAAAATAACTTTCGGGGGGTAGAAAAAGATAGAAAATTTTCAGCGAAATCAAAGGGGGTCAGGTAAAAAAATTGTCGATTTGACATGGAATGACCCATATATACTAGGTGAAAGGTTAGACACACGCAGTATTCTAGAATATGACACTTCATGGTCACATTTAACACATAAAATAATAATATCAAAACAAATACTAACAGACAACAAAGCGAACCTTAGGTAAAGTTTGTTCTAAGAATTTCAAAATTATGGATAATAGCATAAATTAACCTAGGTTGAATGACCGGAGATAAACCCAGCGATCGGCGACCCGGAGTTAATAACTTTCGATAATAAAACGGACAATAAACCCTTTCGCCTGTTCAAACTTCGAAACATTAGCCTTTGTTAGTTGGTTCGCTTCACTTTTTTTTTAATTTCATGGCCCTTGTGTTTTAGTTTTAGTTTAAAAACAAATGTAATTTTTGAAGCTTAATGAATTATGGTCGAATTTCGACCATTACTTAATATGAACTCTTATAGTATATACTTACGTGTATTTGTATGGGTTGATGCTGCGGATGTATTTGTATCGTCTGTAGTTGCAATTGCTGTGGTTGTTGCTATAAAAAAAACAGTGAACTCTGTATTATTGAGATAAAAATCAAGATAGTCATAAGGACTGCCGACAGAAGTGAGAACTCAAAACAGTGGAATAACTGATTTGAATTTTTAAATCAATTATAATATGAATTATTTAAATTTCATGATTTGTAAATTGAAATTTCCAACATTTCTCTGGATTCACATCTATTGGCACTACGAACAATAATTATATACATTTTTATACAGTTTATTAATTAATCAAACATATGGTGGGCTACACATACTCAATACAAAATATCAATATAACATGTACACAGGCCGCTATACTACGAGTTGCTAGTCTGATGCAAGCGCAATACGTCACGAGCGTGTCGAGGTCATCGGTGACGCGAACCCACAACTTTTTTCCCTACCCAATATTTGTTTTTAAATCGCTCGATGCGGTCAAGTTTTCACTCAAAAAATCTAAACTTCAGCCGTTCGTAAATAAAGTATCGGAATATTTGGTTTACTAAATATTTTCAACTATAAAAGAACATACAAATACTTTTATGATATTTTGTACGGGCTGAACGTTTAGACAATAGCAATATTTATGGAGAATAATCTGCACTCGAATATCGTCTTAAATCAATTTAAAAAATACGTGCTTAATATTTGACCTAATTATCTTGAAAAATACAATAAACATACACAATCCTCTATGCGTCTATGTTAAAGCACAGTGTCAATGTACCGTCAGGTGAAGTGGAAGAACCGGTGGTAGTTTTGACGTTCATAAGTGCCTTCTCAGGGCCTAAATTGAATAAAGAGTATTTTGATTTTGATTTTGAGTGAAAGTGAACGTGGGAACGGCATGAACAAAACAAAACGGTTTAGGTTTAGGGACAATTTCAGATTAATCAACACGTTTATACATATACTAGCGGCCAACCGCGACTTATCTTCCCTTGATCTACATAAATAACTAGCTGCCCGCCCTGGCTTCTGTGTACTAACGAAGAAAATGGGACCAAAAAAAAGCACCCCTTTATAGTACGACAACGTAGTTAACCCCTCGACTGACTTTTTAAGACTCAAATCTCAAAATGGCGGTTCCTGTTTTAATTTTTTTTTATTCCTTTAGTGTGTTTAGCATATTATACCACATCGCGTATTAACATTAGAGGGGAGTGTGGTCAAATGTTTTTAGCGTAAAAGCATATAAAAATAATATAAGCATAAAAATAGCACTCATAAAGTATATTATGCTACACATCAGGCAGAGTGTCATGATTGTACCGTGCTAGTATAAAACAAAATGTATCTGAAATACACGAATTCGCTTTGCAAGGGCAGATATGATTAATGGCTACCCCCAAAAGTAACATAGCGTGATGACGATATAAGAAAATATATAATACCGTATTAAGCTGCTGTGTCTGCTGCAACTGCAGCGATTGCACCGAAGAAATCACCGGGTACGAGTGCTGACCGGACTGTGGATATCAATTAATTCATTTTCAAGAACTCAGCTCGATACGGTATCTTGACTCTACCCTCCTAATACATTCTTGATAATTTAATGTATGCATTTTGTAAAAGACCAGCATAATCTATATACTAGAAACTGTAACAAACTAGTCGTCCCATGTTTCAGACTTAGTGAAACCAGTAACAGTTTTAAGTTTAAGGGCCACGTCGAGCGGGTTTTAGTGTCAAAAGGCTATTATAGAGTGGCCCATCATTAGAACCTAAAGTGAATAAAGTATGTTTGATTTGATACACCAGTTCATACTAGGAGCGTTCTACGAACGTATCACACACAATAAAAATACGACTAACATTATTTATTCCCAATAGAACATATAATTTTTTTGGAATTCGCGTACATTTACTAATGTAAATAGGTAGCACTAACGGCGAACGATCAAGGAAAACATCGTGAGGAAATCTGAATAGAATTCCATGAAGGATTTTAATGGAGAATAATTACGAATTTTACGAATACTCTTTGTAACACTCTAATTACGAATTTTACGAATAATCTTGGTAACACTCTAATTACGAATTTTACGAACAATCTTTGTAACACTCTAATTACGAATTTTACGAATAATCTTTGTAGAGTGTAGTTGTAATTAATTTTTCTATATAATTAAAGAATTTGACTAATGAATAATTACGGATCGCACAAACAATCCTTATAGATTGTAGTTGTAATTAACTAATATGAATGATTAATGAATTTTACCGATGAATAATTACGAACATCGGAAACACTTCTTGTGGAGTGTAATTATAATTAATTAACAGAAAAGGTACAATTTCACTTCTGAATAATTACGAATGTCACTAACAATCCTTGCAGATTGTAGTTAACTAATATGAATAGTTAAGGAATTTTACTGAAGAATAATTACGAGTATCCTAAACAATTCTTATGTATGTATTTGCGAAATGCGAAAGATAAACACAGTATTATTTAAAATAAGAAAACGAATAATATTAACATAGTAAATTAAATTTTACTTTTTAACACTAGTATTTTAAATTGCAATTCGATAGATATTACGAACCAGTATAAGATTTATATTCACCTGAACAATCCCTTGTTGGACATGATGTGCGTGTATCGGGACTGCAAGTTGTTGAACCCCGCCCACTTGCAACACCGCCTGTTGTTGCTGTAACTGTTGTTGTTGTACTTGTTGTTGTTGCACCTGTTGTACTTGTTGCTGTAATTGTTGTTGTTGCTGCTGCAGTTGCTGTTGTTGTTGGGTTTGTTGTTGCTGCTGCTGCTGTTGCTGCTGCTGGGGTTGCTGTTGCTGTAGGGTTTCGGGTTAATATATTAATCATAGCGATTTTTGTTTTGTCTTTGCAAAATAAAAATGTAATTACAAAATAAAAGTTTTGAGATATACATTGTTATACATGTATTGCAGCAATTGAATTATCCAGAAAGTTCTTATTCCCTACAGAAAGATTAAAAAATTGACATAGTTTTCCCCAAAGAATATATAACAAGAAACTCCCCAATTTTTCTATTAGATTTTTGAAGTTATACTTCTTTTGATGCGTTAGGGAAAAATGATGAGAGTAAATTTTTACGATGAGCGCGCACACCGTCACGAAAAACCGACACCCTGAAGTTAGATATAGTCAACATTTTGTTTCTTTGTATTTCTTTGTATTAAAACTTTCAATGTATTAAATACCTATTTTCTATTGTTAGTGTCGTTTTTTCTACAAACGTAGAATAAGGCGAAAGATAAAATTTTTGTTACGCCGAAGAAGTATAACTTCTAACGCGTGTACATAAGTACACACACACTTTTTTTTATAGATTTTGTAATTTAAAATACACCATCGACCTTATTTATCATACTTTATGAAAATTAAAGGAAGAGCTTAATTCATCTAACATGTACATGTGGTAACATATGTTTTCTAAGGCTGTATAGGTTTGTTACAGGCATTATAATTTAAGAATCACCGTCAGTTATTTACTGTACTTTGTGAAAATTAAAGGAAGAACTTATTCAATCTAACCTGTACATGCGTCAACATATGTTTCCTAAGGCTGTGTAGGTACATGTACGTCTTGACGCAGAGCCCGCACTTGTATCGTCGCTGCTGTTGTGAGCTCTCCGTCTGAGCTTGAACTTGCATCGTTTGCGAATCTTGTACTTGTCCTTGTATGGAAACCACTGAAACCCAACAGTATACCATCCTCTCCTATTTTAACCATTCAACCAGCCATTCCACAACGGTCATCTTTTACCAGGTTTTCATTAAAGTATAACCTTAATCAAGCAACGTATGTTACATCGTTAAATGCTTTATAAAACTCATAGCTACTGAAGGGGAAGAAGAAGAATGTGGGAATAATAAATAAAAATACCCGTATATTTTAAGGGTGTTCATAAAATATGTCATGCAAAATTTTTAGATCTCCTCCTACTTTGTCACGCTATGTATTTTCAACGACCACCCTCCTCCCATCAACATGATATAAAAGATACATCCATTTATGTGGGGGTGATGTGAATATTTATATATATACAAATATGAAAAAATGACTGTTTATTGTAAAAAAAAATTTGGAAATGTTCCCAGGACTCTTTTTGTTACATCAAGCGACAACGCCTACCCAGCCCCCCACCTTACTCCCCCATAAATACCATTTACGGTACTTTATCAATTTTTCCTTGCGCACAATTGACTATAGGCAGGGGTATATGGAGAGGGGAAAAGTATGGAGGAGGGGATATGTATGGGTATGAGGGTATACGGAGAGGGGGATATCTATGAATATCAAGATATATGGGGAGGGAGTATGTATGGGTATGGGCGTATACGGAGGGGGATATCTATGAATATCAAGATATATGAGGAGGGAGTATGTATGGGTATGGGCGTATACGGAGAGGGGGATATCTATGAATATCAAGATATATGAGGAGAGAGTATGTATGGGTGTGGGCGTATACGGAGAGGGGGATATCTATGAATATCAAGATATATGAGGAGGGAGTATGTATGGGTATGGGCGTATATGGAGAGGGGGATATCTATGAATATCAAGATATATGAGGAGGGAGTATATATGGGTATGGGGTGTACATGGAAAGGGGGAATGTTATAATTACCTTGATTTTGCTGTTCCGGTTGCTCATCCAGACTGGGTAGACTCGGCTGTGCTTCCGAGAGACAGTCCGGCTCGTGCGGAGTGGAGGCCTGCGTCTCCGGACCAGCTTCAGAGTTCGACGATTCTGTCTCTGATTTGTTAGTCTCGTGCGTTTTCAAGTGCTTCTTGTACGAACTCGACTCTATGTAACCTATCAGGGCATTTTAACAGATTACCTACAATGAATCAATTGCCGAGTGCATGTAAGCGCATCACTCAGATGACCAGATGACTCAGACAGATGAGTTGCATTTATTTTGCTAAGTTTTTTGATGTATTGATAAGTATTAGGACCAGGTATGTATAAAAAGGAATGTTTAAAAAATGAACATTTTTGGTTAAGAAATGACTATATAAAAAGTGGGATTTTCAATAAAATATTGATAGAATTTACAAAAACCAAGAAGAAAAATTCGTGAAAAGAGTGGTTTGAACTGTCGAATATCAATTTGATATCCACAGGTTCGAAGCCCAGCATGTACCACTTTTTCGGAATTCGCGTACATTTATTAATTTACAGTACAATCTCGTAGTACCACCATAAATGAGCACGTTACCCACTCAACATCGTTTAGTCCTGTATAGTTATATAAAAAAAACTATGAAATGTACTTAAGTTGACAGGTCACTTATATAAAATTGTCGTGGCCTACCACGTAATAATTTTTCTAGAGCAATATTTAATAACTAGCTGTGCTCGCGGCTCCGTCCGCGTGAAACCTTATGTAAACAAACAGCGATTAATAAAGTCATTTTAATGCATTAATTCCATTTATTTATTTATTTTCTCTCATACTGAAGTCGCGTCATCATTAAAAGTGCAATAACTGTTATAGACAAAATACGACACAAAGACTAAATATTACTCGAAGATATACTATATGATTTTTGAGATTCTATCATAAACGCAGTATTTTAGCAATGATACGTGTTTATACAAGCAGAGACACATTTCTAAAATTGATTGAACTGTATTTTGTTTACATAAATCTAAAAAGTACAAACACGTTAGAATTACATTCTTATTATATGTATAGACGAGTGCCTCACCCTTCCCGCAGACCTGACACTGGTACTTCTTCTCCCCGGTGTGGTAGCGGCGATGTACCGCGAGGTACGAAGCGGAGCTGAAACGCTGCGAGCAATGCGTGCACTCAAACAACTTCTCGCCCGTGTGTTTGCTCGTGTGTACACGCAACTCTGTGCGCGACGTGCAACCTTTGAAGCACACCGGACACACGAACCTGCGACCGACTTCTTATTATTAAATAGTTCACTGCTCCCTACCCCAGGGTCTCAATGAAACAGATACGAAGCGGAGATGAAACGCTGGGAGCAATGCGAGCACTCAAACAACTTCACGCCCGTGTGTTTACTCGTCGTGTGCACACGTAAATCCGTGCGCGACGTGCAATCTTTGAAGCACACCGAACACACGAACCTACGACCGACTTCTTATTATTAAATAGCTCACTGTCTTCTATCCCAGGGTCTCAATAAAAAAAGGTACGAGGCGGAGTTAAAACGCTGGGAGCAATGCGAGCACTCAAACAACTTCACGCCCGTGTGTTTATTCGTCGTGTGCACACGTAAATCCGTGCGCGACGTGCAATCTTTGAAGCACACCGAACACACGAACCTACGACCGACTTCTTATTATTAAATAGCTCACTGTCTTCTATCCCAGGGTCTCAATAAAAAAAGGTACGAGGCGGAGTTAAAACGCTGGGAGCAATGCGAGCACTCAAACAACTTCTCGCCCGTGTGTTTACTCGTGTGCACACGTAACTCTGTGCGCGACGCGCACCCTTTAAAGCACACCGGACATACGAACCTACGACCGACTTGTTATTATTAAATAGTTTACTGTCTCTTATCCCACGGTTTCGACGAAAGTAACTTATTCTAGAAATATCTTTATTTTTTTAATTAAATCTTTTTGCATCGCCTCAAATTTTTGCATCGTGGTTTCATAAAACCACACAATGTTTTTATTTTTCGCAAAGATTTATAATAGCTATATATAAATACTAGCTATCCCCCGCGGCACCGCACGCGTTTTTTTAAATAACTATGGTGCCATAGTTACAAATGTTTTTGAAAAAGCATTTCTGTAATGTACACACCTACTTACAATTTTACATTACGCCATCTACTGTAACATGTAACGTGTACATTAGATATGTGAATACGAATAATATATCGAATAGGATGGGATTTATCATCAGCAACATACCTGGAACTTTAACCTACTATGTACCACCCTCAGTGCTCACTAACACTATATAAAAAAGTAATGAACATTTTAAACTATACATTATCGAACAATATGTGTTAAATTGTTTATTATATAGGCATGTTGCCCATATTGTCGATATAATTGTATTATTCTTATACGTTGCTATAATCACTGAGTTATGTAGATGCAAACGCGGTAAATAAAACAAAATGGCCGCCAAATTGACCAAAATGATAATATAATTCAAATTACATACATTTATTCTTGGAATCTAGTACAGCGCATGTCTCACGCGCTTGTTTACAATAAACAAACTATTTTTATTAAATTCACACGAACGAATGCACAGGTAACAGTTCATCCCTTCATAGTGTAAAACAAAGTCCTCTGGTCTGTCTGTTTGTCTGTTCGCGATGGAGTCAAAAACTACAGAAGGGATCTTCATGCCGTTTTCACCAATAGGTAGAACGGTTCATGGGGAAGGTTTAGGTATAATTTGTCAAGGTTTTCTTTTTATTATCAGGGCGGGACAACGTCTGCCGAGCCCGCTAGCTTAAAATAAAATAGCTCATTAGCTAGTTATCTGCCAGTGAAAGTCCCGTGAAAATCAGTTCAAGCATTTCGGATATTCTACTGCGGCCGAAGGCGAATAAAAAAACAAAATTACTTTTTATAAGGTCTGCTATCTACCAGTGAATATCCCGTGATAGTCAGTCCAACCATTTTAGAAATAGCAATGCAGACGAAGCCGCTGACACATAAAACAGAATATGTCAACCGCTATAATTTCGGCTATCTGCCAGTAAAATTCCCGTTAAAATAAGTCCAGCCGTTTTGGAGATTACCCGGAACTAACAAACAAACAGACAAAATATAATAATATAAAAATATCGGCCGAATATCAAAACCTTTTGTTTTTGTTATTTGTAGTTATATACATTCACCAAAAAGTTATTATTTATTTTTACATACATACACTTTATTTTTATAATACGTAATAGAATGCGAATAAAAAATTGGAAACGAAACTAACACAGAATAAACTTTTTGAATAGGAACACAAAACAATCTTTGAAAATGTTTGCGATAGAAACTTACCGCGTTACCATGGCAACGTATATAATACTAACGCTAACACGAAGCAATCAAAACGAACAAAAAGTGCCCGATTTTGAAACCACACTTATTTTTATAATACGTAATAAAAACAAAAAAAAATTGGAAAAAAAGAGAAAAACTTTTTGCAAGGAAAACAAAAAAACTTTAAAATGTTTCAAAGAAACTACCACGTTACCATGGCAACGTATATAATACTAACGTTAACGACATCTCTCAAAAGGAAAAAAAGTGCCCGATTTTGAAACATTCTTCATTGGAGCTCCGCTCCTATTGGTCTTAACGTGATGATATATAGCATAAAGCCTTCTTTGATAAATGAGCTATCTAAAACCGAAGGATTTTCTCAAATCGGACTGGTAGTTCTTGAGATCATAGCGTTCAACCAAACAAACGAACAAACTCTTCAGCTTTATATATTAGTATAGATACATAGACAAAAAAGTGTTTTTTCTAAAAAATATATATAAAAATATTTACAAGTGCTGGACAGTTGTAAACTTTGGATATATATTTTTTTTTTACAAATCCAAAAAAAATGCAATATGTAAGGAAATTTAATCTTGAAAATAACGCCATCTATCGTTTCCAACTATAAAAAATAGTGCGTGTACACGCGGAGGAAGTGAAACTCCTTAGGGCTTACATAGCTCATTTTTGTATACTGCTAGACCCACAACAACACTTACGCAGAAACATATACATACCTTACTACTATACTACACACAAATATATTAATTCAATAATAAACGCGTAACCCATATTTTTCCCTACCGTGCCATAGGAAGTCTCAATTGAAAAATCCGACAAGTATAAAAAAAATCATCAAACACGATAAATCTGTTTAGGAGGAAAATAATTACGAAAATACACACACTGGAATTTTAAACATAAACACTTTAAGACGGAAAATGGTGTATTACAATTTTTATCAAAAATGAATTGGTATTAGTTACTTACTTCTTGTTACCCGTGTGCGTGACCATATGATTGTTCCTGGCGGAGGACGTGGTGAACCGTGCTGAGCAAAGCTTACAACTATACGGCTTCTCTCCAGTGTGCGTCCTCCGATGGTAAATCAGAGCGGATTGCTGAGCGAAACGACGCTCGCAGTACTGACACTCGTATGGACGCTCCCCTGCGTCACAACGGAACTATTAATGCTTTGCTCAGTTGCTTCTTTGTCCGTAACGCGTAAAACAAGTTGACTAATAGAAATCGTCACGTAAGAAAAGTGCGTTATGCCCCTCTGTTCAACTTTATGACTCTATCGCTTTCTAAAGTCAAATGTCCAAATCCATTCCTTAACGCGTAATGCGAGTTGACTACTAGAAACCGTCACGTAAGAAAAGTGTGTTATGCCCCTCTGTTCGACTTTATCACTCTGTCGCTCTCTAAAGTCGAATGTCAAAATCTATTCCTTAACGCGTAATGCGAGTTGATTACTAGAAATCGTCACGTAAGAAAAGTGCGTTATACCCCTCTGTTCGACTTTATGACTTTATCGCTTTCTAAAGTCGAATGTCAAAATCTATTCCTTAACGCGTAATGCGAGTTGATTACTAGAAATAGTCACGTAAGAAAAGTGCGTTATACCCCTTTTTTCGACTTTATGACTCTCTCGCTTTCTAAAGTCAAATGTCAAAATCTATTCCTTAACGCGTAATGCGAGTTGATTACTAGAAATCGTCACGTAAGAAAAGTGCGTTATACCCCCTTGTTCGACTTTATGACTCTATCGCTTTCTAAAGTCAAATGTCAAAATCTATTCCTTAACGCGTAATGCGAGTTGATTACTAGAAATCGTCACGTAAGAAAAGTGCGTTATACCCTTCTGTTCGACTTTATGACTCTATCGCTTTCTAAAGTCAAATGTCAAAATCTATTCTTTAACGCGTAATGCGAGTTGACTACTAGAAATCGTCACGTAAGAAAAGTGTGTTATGCCCCTCTGTTCGACTTTATCACCCTGTCGCTTTCTAAAGTGAAATCAAACGCATGATGAGCTACGCCAGCTCAATACGACCGGTCACGCTTACTAGCATGTCATGACGCGAAGTTATAAATTTATCTCCTACCAAAAATACCGCTAAACGTTCCTAAAGAAATGTTCACCACAAAAAACTAATCAGGTAGTAAACAATACAAAGAGAAAATTAAAGTCATAGACACCTACCTGTATGCACTCTCATATGAGCATTGAGCTTAGAGACTTCATAGAAGCCTTTATGGCAGACGGTACAGACGTGGTTCCGTATGCCACGATGTTTCTTCATATGTTGGCACAAAGTCGAATGGCGACGGAACGTTTTGTTACATTCGGAACACTTCAGCGGCTTTTCTCCAGTGTGCAATCTAAAATGAACCTACAAAGATTATAAGATTAAATCAATTAAAAATTCTTAAATCGGCTATTCAAACTTTACTCGAAGATGTAAAGTAATGTAATACAGAGTAACGTCCACTCTAATACTTAGTAAAAGATTTCTGCAAAATCACACCTACATCAATCAAATACAAAGTACGAGTAACTTAGGTTTACTTAAGCAACGTAAATTACACAACATACCTATTGGAAGTGAAAGCTTTTTGAAAAATCTTTTAAAATCATATACCTATCCGTTACATTTATTAGGTGGGTAGTGTAAATAAATCTACTGTTCAGTTTCATTCGCAATTGATATTATTAAATGTTCGATCTATCCAGAAAATTCACATATTAAATCTTGACTGTTCTATCTTATTTGATCCCCGATTCATTCAATATCTCCAGGTTCGCTTCATGTTTGTAAACACCCATAACGACAGGCATATATTTTTCTTAAAGTTAAACCTTGCAAAACACGAAATACAGAAAAGTACTCCTACAGAAAGGTACCTATTCAAAGTTCTTAAAATAAAAATATATACTCAAGTTATTTAAGTAGACGCATCTTTCTCTAATTTATTTTTAGACTAGCTGACCCGTGCAACTTCGTCTGCACCAAATCGGTTATTACCGGTTTTAATTGTATTTTTAAACGCAAATAATCTTAAAAAACCTACAACCCTATTGCAGCGTTATCCAGCACTTCCAATCGTGAATCCAAACTATCCAGGGACTCACTCAAACATATACCCAGTTGGTATGTGAGAAATCTTTTAAAATAAGCCTAGAATCTGTTCGCAGCATTACCTAAAGTAGTGTCATCAAAGTGAAGATCAAAACTAACTTACATATATTGCCGATAAATGTCTTCCCAGTACCCCTTGTAACTTCATCACGTAACATACTGTAAAAGTTGAACTTCATCTACATTAAATTTCCATTTTGTTTGTTTTATAAGAATTTGTAAAGTATACGTGAAATCTGCATTCAATTTTAATTTGGTCACATTTATTTTACTTTTGAAATACAAACCACCTTTTTTACTGAGATACTGAACTTGGGATAATATACCTTTCTAACAGTGAAAGAATTTTTGAAATCGGACCAGTAGTAGGTACCAAGCATTCCTCGAAAACAAAACTTTACCACTCATTATAATATTAGTATAAATACAACATAGTAACTGCAAACAGTAGTCCGGTGAAGCTGTTAAGACCTTGCTAGGTCAATACCGTGGTCAGTTCGAGAAAAAAAAAATAACTGCATACACCTCAACTGATTTATTTTAATCTTAGATTCACAAACCTAAACCCAACTACTTCAAGACTCAACAACATTTAGAAAACTAATTTTATCAAATATCGAAACAACACACGTACTGATAGAACTCTAGTTGAGATTCATCTTCTACAATGCAATGTAACTATTATCTAGGTTTATGTTTTAGGAAAAAATCTTGTCACCTTTGTTTAGCAAACATTTTTTATACAATAAAATAAATGTAACAACATATAAGTGACAGTTTCGTTTACACATATTTTCTTCATATGAGGTCGATAATTACGCCAAGAAATGTCATATAGCCGTAGCTCAGTTATAACGTACTGGACATTAGCTTAGGGAAATATAGCTTATCTTTTTAGCTAATCTGTCTGCTATATATAGCACAATGAAAATTTACCAAATTCCGTCAAAAATTTCATTAACTACAAATTTTTGACTTTCGTCCGTTATCCTGGAGAATCCCTTGCGTTTTATGAGATAAAAAGTATTCTAGATGTAACCTTGTAATATTAGTTATCACTGTGCCAAATTTCGTCAAAATTGGTTCAGTACTTTCAGAGTGGTACGTGTTCAAAGGGACAGACAAACAGGCAGATCCTGGAGAATCCCTTGCGTTTTATGAGATAAAAAGTATCCTAGATGTAATCTCGTAATATTAGTTATCACTGTGCCAAGTTTCGTCAAAATCGGTTCAGTACTTTCAGAGTGATGCGTGTTCACAGGGACAGACAGACAGACAGACAGACAGACAGACAGACAGACAGACAGACAAAAATTGTAAAAAGATTATTTTTGGCTTCTATATCGATAACAAAGTCTACCCCGATAAAAATTTTCAAAAAATATTTAATGTACAGATTTGACCTTGCTACAGTTTTATTATAGTATAGATTACTGAAGGGAGCGGAAACAAGTTGTAATGTTTGATACGGTTTACGTTTCGAATTTAATAATAATTTGATGATAATAAATATAAAGTTTTATTAACCGACGTGATACACATAACAAGGGATCTGACTAAAATGGCAGCTTAGTTTCGAGAAAATAATTCTCAGAACAAACTTAATGGAATATATGTGTTTTATAGGTCCGCAACGAGTGGTATTGATCCAAATAATTTGATTTAACGTACCTTTTAATCTAATAAATGTAATAAGATAAAAAGTCAAGCCTACTTGATGAGTATACTTGGAAATGAATAAAACAACCTTTTTACGAATTGAGTAGTATAACCTATTTTAGACTCAGACTTGTGTTCTATTTAAACTTACAAACGTCATACAGACATTGTCATTAGAAATCAATACTATTTTTTTATCACAATGGGATTCGATTATTACGGTATATTAGGAGTGAAACGTTCATGTAGCCAGCTCGAAGTTAAACAAGCTTACCGAAGATTGGCACTCAAGTATAACCCCGAAAGACACGACAACGATGAGAACATCAAAAGGATCTTTGCACTTATTGGGGAGGCTTACGAAGTCCTGGTTGACCACAAACGCAGAGCAGTATACGACCAATATGGAGAAGAAGGACTTAAAAGAGGTGTCCCAGGTCCAACCGAATACATACAACCTTACACTTATCATGGAGAGCCCTTAAGGACGTTTCACGATTTTTTTGGCACAGAGAATCCTTACGCAGATTTGTTAGATTATTATGAAAATCCTCCACCAATGTACGACTCCCCATTCGGCAAAGGTTATAAGGAAAAAGACGCCAGTATAATCAGACCTCTAGCATTGTCATTAGAGGAGGTATATAAAGGCGGTGTAAAGAAAATGAAAATACAAAGACTCGTTTTTACGGATGAGACGTGTTCAGAGCTTAAACTTCGAGAGAAAGTACTATCTATTCCTATCAAACCGGGGATATACCAAAATACAGAAGTGAGGTTCAAAGAGGAGGGAGATCAAGGTCCAACTCGAATTCCAGCTGACGTGATATTCATAACAGAAGATCGACCCCATGATACTTACGTCAGATCAGGGCTAAGTGACCTATTATCTACTCACACGGTATCTTTGGAACAAGCTCTGTGTGGAATCACAATTACATTGAAAAGTCTAGATGGCAGAGTCTTAAGAATTAAGATAAGCGACGTGATATCCCCGACGTATGAGAAAATAATTGAAGACGAAGGTCTCCCTGTCCCTGCTTGCCCGAATAAAGCGAAAGGGAACCTCGTTTTAAGATTTCGCATCGAATTCCCGGATTATTTATCAAAGAGAAGTAAGTTGGCTTTCCGCGACGCGTTTAAAATCAAAGAAGATGAGGATGAAAAGTTTAAGAAATTAAAATGCGGCACGTTATCTACTTCTTCTGTATATAATTAGATGTACTTCAAACTTATTAATGAGGGAAGTAAATGTAACAAGTAAATTAGCAGCAAATTCTGTAATAATCATAGAACCTATGGTGCCACGCTCAGGAGTGTTCCTTTCTGGGCGCATTCCAAGATCAGCAGTTGTTACATTATCATGCGAAGTTTTAGTGTCTATACTCTAATGGATTACTACCACTATATACATAGCAATAAACTCAACACCGGTCTCATTTCTCCAATTTTTTGGTCATATATGTTATCATACTGCGCTATATCTAAAACAAATAGTATAAACATGCAAACATCTCCAAGTCTTTACCAATTTCTAATCTGTTTGTGTAATTCCTAATTAGGTGATTATGGTCAATTGATATTTTTGATACGAATAGATACATGTCAATATAGTTAGATGAAAAAGATAAATACCTTCAAATCCGTCGGATTATAAAAGCTCTTGTTACAAGTCGAACAAATGTAGGGTCGCTCGCCTCTATGTCTGGCCATGTGAGATCTCAACGCATAGCCGCTGTAGAATCTCTTCTCGCAAACTGTACATTGGTGTGTTTTCTGCTCGAAATGGGTCTGTCTATGGCGGTATAGTAACGTTTTCGTTGTGAACGTCCTTTGGCAGACCGAGCACGTCGGCTGTTTTGGTGGTCTTTGTTCGTGTGTTCGCATATGCATTTTTAACATTCCAGGGCCCTGCGCAATCATTTAAATCGAACTGAATCATCAATTTAGGCCCAAAAGAGGTTTTTTAACTGACTACGTTATTAGCCTGACAGGCCATCCCAGTTTTACCTGACTACGACCCAAAAAAGGTGCTTATGAACATTAAAACTATCACCTTTATATATAAATGAGAGTTGTAATAGGTATTTTTATACAAAAGAAATTCGTGCAAAGCAGTACTCATAATTTGCATTCTTTTGCAAAATAAAAGAATGCGTGTAATGCAGTACACAAAACATAAGTGTAACTTTTGGAAACGATATTTTTATGTTTTGTGCGTCTTAGGTAAATCAATTGAAAGCAAAATAAAAAATTCAAAGATAGAATAATAACGCGCGTTGTTACCCGCCTATTATGTCTTCTTCTATTTTACTTAGCTGATGATCTCTTTCGGTCTGTAGCATAGTTGCTTATTCCCTCTTTTCTCACACAATTGGTAGAAGCACGCTGAAGCTATTACTGGTTTCAGCATGAATAGGTCGTCTCGCCCGGGGTTCTACAACCCGACCTACAGAAACACCCACGTGAACTAACAGTGCTTGCATTGTTGCGTTTCGTTCGGTCGGTGAGAGCGACAGAGACCCCCTCCCCCAAACACACGCCTCTTCTGGTGTTGCTAGTGTATGCTAGTATGGACGGAGGTGATCACTTAACATCAGGTGACCCAACTGTTCTATTGCCTCCTATGATATAAGAAAGAACAATTACCTACTTCTGTCTTCGTTGAGTCCAAAACGTTGCATTAAAATTCGATATGCCAAATTTTATCCACATGCACCCAAAAGATTACCCTTTTCCTAACTAGCTGAAGCTTCCTACTTAATTTTTTATTACTTCATGAATCGTGTTTTATGTGGATTAATTATGTGTTCTTTTATTTTTCTCATTACTACTTAAGCTTTTTACAAACCTTTTACCGGTTCTGAGTGATCCCTCTTAGGTTTTATAATTAAATTACATTTCAAAATGAGCTAAATCCAATTTTAGCCGTACCTAATATTTCACGTAATTTTTCAAGATCTCCAAATTTTGTACATGAAATATATGAAGATAATAAAAGTGTGTGTGTACTTATGTACACGTGTTAGAAGCTATACTTCTTTGGCGTAACAAGATAAAAATCTTATCAAAAATTTTATCTTTCGCCTTATTCTACGTTTGTAGAAAAAACGACACTAACAATAGAAAAAAGGTATTTAATACATTGAAAATTTTAATATAAAGAAAGAAAATGTTGACTATAGCTAACTAAAGGTGTCGGTTTTTTGTGACGGTGTGCGCGCGCATCGTAAAAATTTACTCTCATCATTTTTCCCTAACGCGCCAAAAGAAGTATAACTTCAAAAAAACCTTATGGACAGAAAAATTTGAACTTCGTTCTCGGTGTATAAATACTGGAAACCTTAAAAAACTAAACATGTTATATGAAAGATTGAAATAAGATTTAGTTCATTTTTAAATGTAACGACTCAATTACTCCTTACTTATAATATTCTAATAGTTTCTATTTGCTAGTAGAAGTTCTGGAAAAATCGGAGCTTCGCCGGGATATACAATATACATTTAACAATCTTAAAACTCACCTTGAAGGTTCTTTCACATATGGGACACATCGGTGGCTTCTTGCAATTCGCTTTAATCCAATTCGAATGTGACCTCATGTGCTGTTTTAACCAGCGCGAGTGTTTGAACTCCTTATGGCAAAGATTACAGACATGCCTCCCAGGCAGTACCGTCGATGTGGCTTGGAACACCACCAATTGGAGATAATTCTCTTCGTCTGAATTCAGGCTTTCTTCTACCTTTGCCGGTTGTGTCGTTACTGGCTCAATCTAAACATTACCCAGAATTTCAGCTTATACTTCGAATGCCTAATCTCGACGTTTCCGGTAAACATTTTTTGACGTGATAACACCACAAATCGATAAACACCGGATGCACGCACGAAAAAGAATGAGTCATTGTCACGTTCCGCCTAAGTCGAGCGTGCAAGCGAGAGCGCGGAACAAGCGATAGAGGGGCGCGATCGGCCTAAGCGTTCGGCTTGTGACGCATCTATCTCTCTTCCACTCCATCGGCCGCTGTGTCCGATTCGTTATCACGTTAAATTATAGTCCGTAAACCGACTTCACAGACAACCATTTTTTTTTTTGACATCCAATCATTTAGACTGTTACTGCCAATGTCGACAGGGTAATAATATTACAAGTGTCTTGTGATAATTTCGATGCCTTATCAAGATGGTGGCCCTTGTTAGAATTTACCAAAGAGTTTCTGTGGCAATTCAACGTTCATGCGCAATGGTATTATTTTCTAGCCGCTTCACTTGTACACAATTACCGAACTATATTAAGTAAAATGCTACCAATATTACAAAATCATTACATAGTATAAAACAAAGTCCCCTACCGCGTCTGTCTGTCTGTTCGCGATAAACTCAAAAACTACTGAACGGATTTTCAAGCGGTTTTCACCAGTCGATAAAGTGATTCATGAGGAACGTTTTGGTATTTCATTTGTCAAGGTTTTTTTTATAATCAAGGCGGGATAACGTCTGCCGGGCCCGCTAGTATAGAATAAAATAATACAAGATTATGAATAAAGTATAAAAGCCACTACATGTCAGACTGAAATCCTGTCAAAAAGTCCAAGTATAGTTAATATGACTATTTCATTGTAGGGGTAAATGTAAATATCAAAAGATAAAGAATGTTAGTCGCAATCAAATTGCGTTCAAATTAGAGGCAGCCATTTCAGTTCGGTTTCAGCGTAAATGAATATTTTTTTGTACAATATTAATAAATTCTTAGAAACTGTTATTTAGAAAGTTATAAGGAAAAAAAATATTCATTTAAAAAAATCAATTCAATTTTTAGATAACACCAAAAAGGTTATATTTCGAACTACATATTCGGTGTCAATTTAGCGTCTATTTACGAAAGCAGTTTGGTGTAAATTTTCTTTGCAATTTGGCGTCAATATATTTACGGCAAATGTTGACTATTGTGATATTCTTTATTAATTATTTTTCTGTGACTCACCTTTTCCACTTCAAAATTATCTTTGACCGCTTCGTCTTCCCCGTTTTGCATCGTTTCCGGTGTAGTAAAGAATCCTTCAAGAATGTTAGCCGGGTTCGTCGTCAATGGCACTTCCATATACTGCATGTATGATGTATCCGCTGCCATGTTTAGTAACTTTGATTTCTGTCCAAATTACAATACATATTTTTTACTATTGCTTCTACGATCGAAATCCTATTCACGAAAACTGTACAAGAGGATTTGGATTATTTGCGTAAATTGCCGGGAATTTTCATTTAATGTGTTAAATTTAATAAGTTATTTATTACTTATAATATCGTCACAAAATGACACAATAATATAAAAACCGTAACAAACGCCCGTTACCTATGTCACTCAAAAATAATATAGCTTCCTACTGGTGCCAGAACTTGTAGAATTACATCAGTAGTTCTGGTGTCTATCTCCTCAAAACAAACAAACTTTATAATAATTGTATTACAGACAATAGTAACGAGTAAACTAAAGTTTTAATAGAATTCAATCGCTAATTACGTATTTCTTATGAACGAAAATGGCTGAATATCGGTTTCAATTGAACAACAGATTGTGTGCTAAATATACTCAACTAAAATATTCGCTTCTCTGTATACTTACTCGTAGGAAGATTTTGCTATGTCTTTTACAGAGGTACACCCCTATAACTATTTTGCTAAAGTGTAATTATGACTAATACAAAATCTAAATTTGTCATTTTTAAGCCAGTATTTAGCCATTTCTGGTAACGATCAGCTCTCGTGGAGTAGGGAATTATGAGACCAGTGTTATTTTACTGTTGCATGTACCATGACCTCAATAGATTAAAGCATAAGTATCGCATACTATGGGCCCCAGTCCCCACGTTTCGGAGTCTCATATTATCTAGAGCAGAAAATATTTGAGTGGAAAATTTTACTACACGCCAATCTCTGGCTTAATCTATCTCTGACATATACGTACGATGATAAGTTGATAGTAATACAGAGGTAATATTCGAACGCTACCTCAAAAGACAGCACCGTTCCTAATACACGGAGACGTTACATCTTGGAATGTTCGCGAACAAGTTCTTCCCTCGCAAGAGCTCACTGTTGAGGTTTTCTCGGGCGAATACCGTATTGGATTCTTCAATATGGGAATTAAAAGTATAATAAAAGATCGGCAACGAGCTTCTAAAATTTCTAGTATCGCAAGCGCCTATTCGTTGCGATAACCACTTGTATACCAACATCGTAATTTTTTTTAAAGAATTATAAACTTTGTCAAGCGCTTATCTATCTATCTATATATATAAGAGATTCCCACCTATATATTGACTCATCACGATATCTCTGGAAACATAAGGCGTAGCGACTTGAAATATGGTAGGAATATACCTTTCGCCGAGTAGAGGTCAGCTAAGAACGGATTTTACGAAATTCTACCCACAAGGGGGGTTGCGGGGGGTAATCAGGGCGGGACAACGTCAGCCGGGCCCGCTAGTTAAAACTAAAAGTAATTATAAATATTGTTTCCAGATATAAACATAACCTCAGATTTTATACAAAACACTGTATAACTGTAGATGAGTGCACAGCTGATTCTCTCCGGCATTGTGCACGCTCATTGGTCAAATGGTCAAATCAAATAGCATGTGCTTCCCCCCCCCCCCTCCCTCCTCCTGTAATACATTTCTGTGCCTTTTCTAAAATCACTCCTACAAGAGATTATCCAGCAACCGAGAGGAAAGATGTTACTCTCGATGAAGGAACACATCGTAAAATCTCAGTTATTAGTATGACCATTGTCCATTAGTTCAATTCTCACCTTATATTCTACAACAATCACGTAGTAAAATTGGTCATTGAGTACGCAACGTCACTTATTTACCAACATACAAGACATACTTATAAGAATACATACTTCTTCCTGGTCCAATTTGAGCGACTCCTCAACCAGGAACTTTGAGTGTTCACGCAAAATCGCATCATTTTTTTCGACAATATCCTTGAATGCATGACAGCGGGAGATCTGATGTACGCATTGCAAGCAAAGTTGAGCCGGTAATCCGTCTCCCACAGCCACCTGCGTTAAGAATATTGCTTTTAAAAACTTTAAAGATAAAAAACATACACAAAGTGAGATACGAAACGTGAAACTCCAAATTGGCGCAATTATGAAACAGCATTTTTTAAGATTTTTTTTTCTCGAACTGACTACGCTACTGATCTAGCAAGCAAGCAAACTTCACCGGACTAGAACATTTTTTAAGATCCTCATAAAGGTAATTATATAATAGGTACTACTACTTCTAGACTGCAACAATGTACTTATCTATACTAATATTATAATGCTGAAGAGTTTGTTGGCTTGAACGCGCTAATCTCAGGAACTACTGGTCCGATTTTAAAAATTCATTCAGTGTTAGATAGCTCATTCATCGAAGAAGGCTATAGGCTATGTATCATCGCTAAGACCAATAGAAGTACCAGTGGTGAATGTTTCAAAATCGTTTTGAAGTTATACTTCTTTTGGTGCGTTAGGGAAAAATGATGAGAGTAAATTTTTAGGTTGCGCGCGCACACCGTCACGAAAAACCGACACCCTGAAGTTAGCTATAGTTAACATTTTGTTTCTTTGTATTTGTTATTAGTATTTCTTTGTATTAAAACTTTTAATGTATTATATACCTTTTTTCTATTGTTAGTGTCGTTTTTTCTACAAACGTAGAATAAGGCGAAAGATAAAATTTTTGAAAAGATTTTTATCTTGTTACGCCAAATTAGTATAACTTCTAACGCGTGTACATAAGTACACACACACTTTTTTTTCCTTTTGAGAGCTGCTCTGGCATGTTAACGCTAGTCCAAAGTAACTATTCCACGCGGACGAAGTCGCGGGTAGAAGCTACTTTATTGATAAACTTATCTAGTATTGTTCACTCTAAAATATCAAAATTTCAAATTCAACCTTATTTTTTAATTTTATAGCTTTAAAATTTTGATTTCATCCTATGTTACATGCCGATATGATAGTAACACACGAAACCTAGAGAAGAATCTGTAGCGCGATTAACCACCGATTTTCAAGTTGAAGGTGATTTAGCTAGCTAAGCGAGCTTAGAATAAGGATATGTTATTATTTTATTCTCCATCAGAGAGAATTTATTTTTGTTATTGAATTTTTTCTACGGATATAATATAAGGGAATATCAGAAAATGACATGTATTTTTTTTGCTTGCCCGAACCTCAATGAACCCGAAATAATGCCGATTTTCCGTCAAAATGCTAAGTGTACGAACACTTTTTGCGCACACTGTATATGCCCCCCCCCCCCCCCCCGAACCAAAAGTTTGGATACGTGCCTGGATCTCACATATTTGCTATTTTTTATTATTTGTTGCACAGGAGATGCTTTTATATTACCAAAAGCTTAGCGACTTTACTTTAGTATTGTTTTCTCTCTAAACTTCCTCGCTTATTTTACTATCATACAAAACCTAGTGCCCCGCAATGTTTTGTTACAATTTCCGCGCTGGCTTAATTCACACCGCTGGAGGAAAGTCGATCAGTCTATGGATACTGTATCATCATTCCCATGGTATTATAGTCCTTATAGACGATCCTGAATACTAGGAAGATAACCTAATCAGTAGCTAAGGAAACAAGTCGAAACTACTTTTAAATTACACAACTATAGCTATGTTTAAAACTTTATAATTCTTAATACCTTTAGATAATTAAAATCCAATAAAAACATAATTTTCATGATATGGGTTCTTTATTATTTTTGATAAGGTGAAGTAAGTAGGGACGCTTTTCGCGCCACATTACTAAATTTCTAAAAGTAAATACAGGAGACAACACTATAAAATTTATATTATGTCCATATCTGTCTCGGTCATCCACACGCATCAGTTAAAAGTATTTACATCTCAACGAATGTGCGTACGTTGCGTAAGCGCGACAAAGATAGAAACAATTTTCCCAACCATATTCTAGAATACGCTTGACACCTCAGGAATTTCGAAATTGTCCATATCGAATGACTTCTAAACAAAGATGACGCGATGTTAAGGACGATTGCTGTCGACCTGTAATGCCCCTACTTTACACTAGTGCGAAAGAGACATAAACACATTTCCAAAATATCTTTACAATTTGTCATCTCACCTGCACTTTTGAGATTCCCATCAACATGGTAGCGGTCAGCTGCTCAAATAAAGGCCTCATGTCCTTTTTTATTTGAAGACAGGCACGACAAATTTTATCAAACTTTAAATTCAGCGATTTATTCGCAGCAGCCATTTTGGCTGCAATATCGAGCTGTTGTTATCCTTTACACTCTTTAGATTTTTATAAATATATCACCATTCACAATCGTATTTATACACTTAGTAAATTTGTTCACAAATACAAAATGGATACTATAAATACTTTGAAACATCCGAATATAATAACATCTACATGCTTACTTGCAAAATGATATATCCAAGAAAGAAAGACAACTACTACTATGGGTGGGGTTGGTTAAATGTTAGAGCGAGTGGAATAGAACTGCAGTTAACGTGTATTCGTACAAGTGGAAAAAAGATAGATAATTGTCAAATATGTTCGATAAATTGAACCATTTGACTTATACAATCAGTTCACTCTTATTGCTTTGCAAATAAGGACTATTATTGAAAGGTTTATAATTTTGGGACAAAGAGACTTTGTTTCACAATAACTTTGCGTTTATATTTTTTCTTAAACTTCATTTGGCGTCAAATCGCTTGATCAGCTACATTGTAAAGTTTCTTTTAAGCATATCAAATTAATTATTTACATATTTCTATACTCAAGTTGCAAGATACCTAGAAAAGAGTCAGTTACATAAATATATTGCGAAGAATATTATTATCTCATTCACTCCCTACATTTTTCTATACGTTAGAAGAAGGTGGCGATAGTGTCAATCAAAAAAATATTTATTTTAAATAAAAAATGAATTATTCGACTTATGTAATTCATGTTAAAAAATGGATGATTACATATAGCTTTTATTACTTTCAATGCAGTATAGAAATATATAAAGCTGCCTTTTTTAAAGTGGCAATTAACAACACAAATATTCTGTGTACTAAAGATAGTTACGATTTTTGCAACACATAATAAAGCGTAGATACAGTATATAAGTTCTCGTACAGTTATTCTTTATCTACAGTTTAGAAATATATAATACACATTAAGTATATATTATAACTAAAAAGCTCACATTAATATATTTGCAATCTCAAATACGTACATATTAAAAATTTACATACACAATTAAGTTATTTTTATAATGTTTAAAATCCTAGATATATTTACATATAGTACAAAATTCATATGGAAATTTTTTTCGGCAGCTGAGGAAAATTACATTTCCAAAATGTTAAAGTCAATATCATTTCAACATTTTCGTGGCTGATTTGGTGCATTTGATACATAGACAAATTCTGAATCCTAATCTGTTACATTTATTTGTTGGAAATTTTTTTAAGAATCCTACGAAGGTTTTATTAATAAAGGAAATGAAAGGTAAAACATAACTAATACAATATACTATTTTAACATTCTCTGGATTTGGGTACATTTCACATCTATTAAGCTGATGAAGTAATATGAATTAAATAAATTAGAAAGATAAATTTAGTGTTAAATAAACTAATATAATAGTACCTTCACATCACTTTTATATGACACCAAAATACTTCAATTTTTTTTACAAATAAGCACATACTACTATGGAACTTTGAAAATAAATTAATGATAGCTGTAGAAAATCGTAAAATCAAAGATTACAATTAACGTACTATAGATGTACCAGATCTACCAGAATCTCATGGAAAACAAACATATACAAAACAAATATGTGAAAATGACAATATGTCAACTTATAGTTGTTACTTTAAGATACGAGTGTAAGAAACATGTTACAATCTGTAGTAAATGTTGTATACTACATACTAAACATAGAATTCTCATAAGTCAATTACTGGAAAGATATTAAAACGTCACGCCTTCCCTACAGGAGTATCTAACTTGTGCTGCTAATTTTATACCTCTTTAACTTTATGAAATCCACGCTGGAAATATTTGAATAACCTTTATTTATAACTACTCCAAGATTAAGAAGAAACAAGGAAATTATACGAAAATTGATATAAAAGATTTGGCGCTTATATCTTTATTTAATAAATTAGACACTAAAGAGCACAATAATTATGTTGACAATTTAAGAACTGGCAGTTTGGATTAATTCTTTTGCTTGTCCTATTGAACGAAGATTATTACTATAAACATACCTATGTTTTGTCTGTGTTGATTGATAATATTTGACACTTGACATTTGTTCTTTGATGAATGGTGAAGTTACGAAAACTAACTTGATAAACAAAAAAGAGCTGTCGACATCTATAATTTTATGTTTTCTTATTATACCTTTTACTTAATTTTCCATTACATGAAATGTCTACAATGGCAGGTTCATCATGGGAAGGTAAGTTTATGTTTTTATAACAAAAACACCGGCTAAGACGGAATACATATGACGTTTACAGAAATCGGGGCATAACGGGAGTTAGAAATGTTTAGATGTTCTTAATAAAGCCTGATGAATTTCTTATAATTGTGGAGTTATGTTTACTAAAACGTAATTTTAGTAATTTCGATTTGTAACCCTATTGGCTGATGGTGATAAAAAATATTGTGAGAAAACCTGAAACCTGAGAATCGGTCTTGTATGTGGGAAAATATAAAATGTAGATCTCTCAAAGTTTGAAATCATCAAGATATTGGCTTATGGAATATGGCTTCCAGATATGGAGTCCCTACTTCCAGAAAGATATAGACCTTCTAGAAAGGGTTCAAAGAAAAGCCGCAAAAATACCGCAATCCTTAAGGAAAAAATCATACCCAGACAGACTGCTTGCACTGCACCTGACTACTCTCGAAGAAAGACGCCCTCGTGGTGACCTCATAGAAACATACAAAATAGTTACTCATAAATACAACCGACCATACTTACGTGAAATGTATACTTTAAGAGACACAACAAGATCTACAAGAGGAAATCAAACCAAAATAAGTCAATGACTTTCACACACAACAATTGCACACAATTTCCTCAGTAACAGAGTGGTTCTGAATTGGAACCGATTGCTTGACGAAGTAGTATCTGCTAGTTCTGTCCATGGTTTTAAATACCGACTCGACAACTGGCTCCGGACGAATAAACTTTTAATAAATGAACATCTGCAGTGACCAAAACCCGACAAAAAAATTTCGGCACAGTGTGATATAGACGTATCAGCAATTATGCTGCTTGTCTATTAACTATAAATAAATAAATATTGTGGGCTGACATGGTGATTATGAGCATACCTTCAGGAAGAGGCCTATGGTCCTGTTGTGGGTCTCTTACAGGTTGCGGTAATGATGGTGAATTTCAGTTATTGTGACAATAAAGGGATAACTAGAGTGTTGGTATATTTGGATGTCATTATAAACACGTAGATGAAAAAAGAGATGAGGGAAAAATTTTAAAATGGCCAGATTTTACTAATTTATTATAATCAATTGTATATCTAAACATTAACTATTGTGACAACTTGCAACATTTACACACTGCCTATTCTTCTATCAGTGAATGTTCTTCTAGAAACTGTACTCACAACTGAAAAAACACTAATAAATGTAATACACAGATAATTTCTTTATTTACTTAAATAAGAAATATATATACATATATATATACTAGCGGGCCCGGCAGACGTTGTCCCGCCATAATTAGTGACAAATTATATACCAAAACATTCCTCATGAATCACTGTATCCACTGGCGGAAATCGCCAGAAAATCCGTTCAGTAGTTTTTGAGTTTATCGCGAACAGACAGACAGATGCAGTAGGGGATTTTGTTTTATACTATGTAATGATATGAGAGTTACACTAAGATAGTAAAATAATCATTGTAAACGTTACTACTACACTTGATGCATAAACAATAATAATGGCTGCAAACTGTGTAGGAAGTGAGAGAAGGCTTATTGTGTGAGAGAAACAGGAGACCGGCTTCAGTCTCATCCCTACTTCGTGCTGTTTACTGGGACGTGACACCGGTATATTCTGGCAAATGAGTGTTGATCTAGAAAAAGCGTGGAAAATTTAAAAAAATCTAGCACTAAGCATAGCAGGAATAAACTGCTTTGATACTTTAATAAAAATGATTATTTTTTTTGTCCAAAAATTTTAGCTTTGCCATAAGTCCAGACAAATTTTAATCAAAATAGAGTGAAAAACATTCACAAAAGAGACGACGACTTGGTTTTAATTAGCTCTTTTTCTGGGATAACTTACCAAGTGATAATTGATCAGTTATCGAGTGGGATGAAAAATTATTAATTACTAAAATGACTATTAGAAAATAGGGGTTTGTATTAGAAGCGTGAAAATTTAGGGTTGTATGTATTTTTTAATGCCTCATTATAACAAAATAAAATAAAAAAAAAATGTCCAAAAAATAAAAAATAAATGTTAGGGGTGGACAACCCTTATCACTTAGGGGTATGAAAAATAGATAGTAGCTGATTCTCAGACCTACTGAATAAAAAATCGGTCAAACCGTTTCAGAGGAGTATGGTAACTAACATTGTGACACGAGAATTTTATATATAAGATATATAGTGACGTATAATGTATTCACGCAGTTCTATTGTAAGCTCTGTTTATTGGTGTGTATTTTTTTTATTTATTTTTTTCTTCTAAATTTATATTTGATTTGTTTAATCCTAAATTTGTGGTTACAGTAGTTATATCTCTTTAGTATGACCATCCGTAACGTGTTAGGCTCCCATCGAAAATCAGCACTGCAGTACTACTTACTGTATTGCAGATTTTTGCTGAATGGGTTCGCCAAATGTTGGACATCTATTTTTAATTTTAAAATGTATTTTTTTTCTGTCTAATTAGTTTGTGTAATTTAATTTAATTGTATGGTTGTTCCAACAATAAAGTATTTCTTTCTTTCTTTCATATAGACAGAAAGTAAAGGTCGCCATGCTTGCACTGACTACGAGTAAATGACATAATAAGAAAATTTAAAATTCCATCCCAATATATGTATGGGATTTCTACGAATTTGTTGTAAAAGGATCATCAATAACACTCACTAAAGCCAAATATACTTCATTATAAGACAAGCTGTAAATTAATGTATAATAAAAAAAAAATGTGATCCATAGTTAATACTTAAAATATAGACTATATAATTAATATTTCAAAGTTTTGGAAGGTTATATAAGGTTAAGGTTATAAATATGTAATGATTTATAAATAAAATAATATAAAGAATAATTTTAAAAAAGGTATCAACTTTTCTGGTATCTTTCCTAAAAAAAAAAAAAAAACTTTTTACTAATTTATTATAATCAATTGTATATGTAAACATTAATTAAGTGACAATATGGAACAACATTTACGTATTTATATGGAACAGAGATTGATTTCTGTATTGTCTCCTCTACCTATAAATGATTTTAATAATATTATTTAAATACCAAGTCACATCTAACATTAATTGTTAAAAAATCATCACCTTCATCCAGTAAGAGAGCCACAAAGCTAGGTATGAGCATAGTCACCACATCAACCCGCAAGATATTAGTAATTTCAAACATTGAAAATCCACAAATTTATATTTTTCCACATGATGTGGTAATACAAAAACATTTCTTAGATTCAGTCTTGTTCACAGTGTTTTCCTTTTCCAATTTAAATTAGTAAATGAATGAAAGTTTCAATAGATGATGGTAAATTTAGGAGTAAACCTACAGACATTTAACTGATAATCTACAAATCAAACCATTCTACCGCCATATAGAATTATTTAATAAAACCTACTTACAATTTTTCAGAACTTAGAAAACAAGCCCGGTTGTTAGAGAATGATATAGATGTGAAATTGGTAGCATTTAGTAAGCTGGGTATGAGTTCTGGTTCTTCAGGACTCAGTTCAGAGACAGTGCCACTTATCAACAGCGATGATATGTTTGACACGATGTCTATGGAGTTACAGCAATTATTGAATAAGGTGTGTTGATATATGTATATTATAGGTATATTTAATTCCTGACATGAATATTATTAATCTGTCACAACTATGAATAATGTAGGTAATATAGAAATAAAAATAATAATATTAACTTTCACTGAAAAAGCTTCTTTTTCTCTACATTGTCATAATACATTTAGCAATTATTTGTAAGAGTAAGAAGTAAATCTTTTTCTTTCTAATGTTTACTGGCTCATTTGTGAGAAATGAAGTAAAATTATTATTGATTAAGTTAAATAAAAAGTGTAGTATTGATATTCACTATATTATCAAAAATCAAAATTACTCCTTATTCAGTTTAGGCCCTGAGAAGGAACTTATTAACATCAAAACTACCACCGGTTCGAACAAACAACCCAGTCATCGAGAAGAAATTAAAGGATAGATATAAGAATCCTTCGAATTGAATGGAATATACAGAATAATAGATATGAAATAGATCTGAGGTTGATGATGCCATCAATAACTCATCACTTATAATAAAAATTACTATACATTATTGTCACATACTGTATAATTAATTTCCAGAAAAATCCTCTATTTTATAACATGTAAAAATGGAAATAATTTAAGTAATGAAAATTCATAATTAAAATAAGTGGGATGTCCCTTATTTGGCTTTTATATGACATAAACATGGTAACATATCTGAACTAAATCATTGACAAAGTGAATATGGTCATTACTACCATACGTTTCTCATGTTGTAAGGATCGAGTATACTTATTTTTATAAAATGTGATAATATCAAACAAATATCCCAATGTAAGATGCATGCTAAAATATTTATATTATGAAAAGTCCAGAAAAGATCTTTATATTAACAACAATTTAAATAATATCCAACCAGCCTTAAGCCTAAAGAGCTGTGGCTTGGCCCTGAATAATAATTTAGGCGTCATCATGAGAGGTTCACACTTTTATGGAACATCTATTTTTAATATACATTCTAATATTTTTTACCCAAAATTAGTGATTCCACTACCTACTTCCAGGGTTCACTGAAGAGAATGGGCACAATGTCAAGATTTTACCTTATTTCGGAAAAATTATAGATACTGTATTTAATTTCTTGATTATTAATTAATGCTCTTACACAAAATATATTATTTTCAGCTATCAGCGATAAACGATAAAATGGCAGACATAGCACCTGGTGGTACAGCAACGATGCACACAATCAAGCGACACAAAGAAATCTTGATGGTGAGACATTATTTTAAAACTGCATAAAAATTAAGACAACTTGTCTTTTCAAGACCACGCTAAAGACTAATAGATTAAGGACTTTTTTCAATTTACTCAACCAGTTTCTTTTTACTAAAAAAAGCATTTTTAGAAATTAAGATGCTTCTAATTTTAACAGAAATAAAAGAACAACCTGATTTTATAAAAGATATATTGCAAGATACAGATAAGCTTCTAAAATACACTGACAAACTAACTAGTTTTAATAAAATAGATATTCATCTTTACTATCGTTACAAACATAAATGCAAATGCAAGTTAGTTACGCATTCACATCATAACTACTATAACGATCGTCATGAAATTTTTCATACACAGTGGCAGGTACGTAAGGAAGTCCATAGGGTACCCTTCACCCAGAAATATTTCCAAAGGATATATAAAATGTACTTTATCGCGAGCCAAGCCGTGGCCATTAGCCAATATTATTGTAAAAGCGAAAGTGAGTACCTATGTTTCTTTGTAACGCTTTCACGCCTTACATACACAACCGATTATCATGAAATTTTCCATAGACACTGTCAGGGATACGGACGGAAAAGCATATACGGTGGGTGGATATTTTTCATTTAGAAAAAAATACTGTACCTAAGGGATAGGTCAAATGTAAAAACTAATAGCATATAATGGTAAAGTACCCGTCATTTATTTTTCACGTCGCTTCGGTGAAAATACCAGAGAAGATAGTCGGTTAAGTTCGAGTTCGCATAGCGTTATCTCTCTGTCTGTCGCAGACGTTGTGCTGTGTGATAGAGAGAACGCTTTACAACACCGAGCGAAGCCGGTCTTATCCGAACATCTCGCTCTTCTCCCCGACATGCCCAATCAAATGCCCGGTATTGGACATAATCTTTACGACCTCCTGGCGATCCACCTCAATATAGTTAGATTAGGATCGATCGATTCCGAAAGGCTGCAAGTATGTGTAATGCAGGAATGTCGTCTAGGTAGGTGTAGGTAACTCCTGCGGAAGGTCAGCAGAAGTGTTTTTCTTTCGGCTTTTCTTTCACAAATACCGCGCATTCTTTTGATATAGCCGCCTTTTGCCGCTAGCAGTTTGGGCATGCCTGCTTTACGATATAGGATGTCCTGCCCAGTAGATGGACTTTAAGGGGCATTGGTATCAGTTATTTGTTTTAAAAACCAGGACTATCAACAAGAGTTTTCAAAAACATCAGCTCGAGTGAGCGCGCGCCGCGAACGTGAGGAATTATTACGCGGCGGCAGTCCGCCCCCGTCTGCCACGGTAGGACTAAGCCGACGAGACCAGTACGCTAAAGAAGCGAACCATTTACACAGGTATTACATTAAAATATTTAATTTATTACATGTAACGACATGAGGGCATTACTGTGATTTGCTTTTGGTATATTTCAAGTTTGTTTCATCCTAACTTATAAATGCGAAAGTGAGTTGAGCCTTTCTTATAAAATAAAGTAATAAAATAACTAGGTTTTCCAGAATATATATATTACAATTAGAATACAATACATACATAAAATAAGAAATAAAAGATATAAACAATAAAGAATCAAGTATCATAGAGACGATTAGTGTTACCAGTTAACAAAGGCAAAGGCCTACAAGTTGCACAGCCAAAGGGAGTACAACATTTTTCACACAACACTGATACTAAGAAATTTACGAAAAAAATGTACGTATTCCAAAGAAGATTTAAAATTACACGCAACAAAAAAAAAATGTGTGAAGATTGTTTTATAGCTTGTATAATTTGGATAACCTGTAAATGTAAAAGCGCCGAAACATTGATTGAAATCGCTTAAAAACTTACGACATTACATTAGTGCATTGCATACACACGGAGCCGGGGAAGGTCGCTAGTTATTTTATCAAATTGTTAATACAAATTATTACCACAAGATTGAATGTTGTACGAATAAATTATACACTTAATCGATGAAGAGGTGCCCAATAGATAGTGAATCTGTTAAAATTTCAGGAAGGATTTTTTTTATACTTCATAGGTTTTAGCCACGTGTGACCATAATCTCACCTGATGTTGAATGGCAACGTGGTCAAAGTTGGTAAACACGGCGAACCTAGAGGGGAATGGCACTCAGGTGCATGTGCCGGAACACACCAACAGATGCTAGCGATAGATTGTCATCTTGAGGGTGGTAGCTAGCGGGCGGCGGACTTAGAAAAACCCTACAACCATGCTACACGGTTACATCACAATGTTTTCCTTCACCGGAAGTTCGGACTCGGTTGCTAGGATTCGAATCTACGTCCATCGATGCTATGTCCGAACGCGCTATCAACTAAGGCTAACTAAGTAAATGTGTACAGAAAACCCAATAATCTTCTATATCTTCTATCTATATCTATCTTTATCTATATCTATCTTCTTCTATAAATTTAATAAGAATCTAAATCTAACGTGTCTGCACTTTTTCGATTTTCGTGAAAAGAATTGTTGCAGGTGTCTAGGAATCCGTAATAATAGGATTTCAATCATTTGTAGAAATGTCTGTCTGTCTGTCTGTATGTATGAACAAGCATCACTGCTAAAGCACTGGGTTCACAATAATACAACATCAAGAAAATCATAAAGCATATCTTCGGGTGTAACTTAGTCTTTGTTTTATTAAAATCGGTCCACTCTATCATAAGTTATTATAATTTGAATGACGGCTCGAGTTAAGTACGAGAGAAGAGTAGTAATCTTTAACTAATTTGGTTGAACGCGATAATCTCAGGAACTACTGGTCCGATTTGATATACTCTTTCAGTGTTATATAGCTCATTTATCGAGGAAACCTACCGGTAGGATATATTATCACGTTAAAACTATTGGCAGCGGATCACCGATTAAGAATGTTTCAAAATCTTCTTTTTTTTTGTGATAGCTTCCTTTGCGTCTTAGCGTTAGTCCAAAGTAGCTATTCCACGCGGACGAAGCCGCGGGCAGAAGTTAGTCTAAACTATAATAGTAATCTATTTTAATTTTGTTAAAATTTCATCTCCTTCAAATGTTAATTTAATACGCGCCACCATCAATTAAGTTAATTTGTAATGAGGTGTTCCATGAGAAGTAATTGCCTAGTTTGGGGCCATAGTTAAGGCTAATATTGTGTAAAAGATTTTAGAAATAAAGATATCTATATTTGTATAAATGGGATTTTGTAAATGGCTATGTCACTATTTAGGGAGATATCATTTTCCCCATAATTTCCCAATCATTCCACAATTTCAGTTCACACATATTGGTGGATGAGCAAATCAACATAGCGATGGAGGCTCGAGAACATCTTACATCTCAGCGACAGACTTTCAAGCGGATGCAGACCAGATTCAACGACATCACTAACAAGTAAGCCTTTGAAATGATAAATCCTAATATAAATGTGAATGTGTGTTCGTTTGTTTCTTTCTCCTTCAAGTCTTAACTACTCGACCGGTCATTATGCAATTTTGTATACACATTTACAGAAAATGATATGTGGTGCATCTCATCTAGAAGCCCCTTCTATGATAAATTCTAATATTATAAATGTGAATGTGTTTGTTTCTTACTCCTTCACGCCTTAAATACTCAACCGATAATCATGAAACTTTGCATACAAGTTATCAGGAGTACAGAAAAGAATATGGCCTCTCATCTAGAAGCCTTTTCAATGATGTATCCTAATTATATAAATGTGTATGTGTGCTTCTTACTTCTTCACTCTTTCTCCTTACGCGTTAAATTCTCCACCGATCATCATGAAATTATACATACACGTCGGGAGTAGAGAAAAAGTTATGACGTACATTTAATCCAGAAATAAATAATTTATTTTTACTATATAAATTCCTATTCTGTTAACATTAGTTACTCTTCCTTTTGTTTCATATTTAAAATGTTCGATTAAATGATTAAGGTATAGTTACGTTTCATAATGAGCTAAATCAAATTTTTATCGTTCATATTATAACATGTTTAGTTTTTTTTTTAAGATTTCCAGTTATTATACACCGAGAACGAAGTTCAAGTTTCACCTGTCATAAGGTTTTTAGTTTTTTTATATGGTCTTCTTATTTTACCTGGACAAAATTTGAATATCTTGAAAAATAACTTAAAGTATTAGGAACGGTTAAAGCTCGGTTTAGCTAATTTTGAAATATAACGACATAAATATTAAAACTACAAAAATAAATGTGATTCGTCATCTTCTTACCCTTATCCCACCTAAGTAGGGTCGGCACAACATGTTTTCCTTTTCCACTCTCGCCTATCAGATGTCATCTCAGTATTCACACCTTTTACACACATTTTTCACACAATCCATCCAGACCTATTTCGGTCTTCCTCTACTCCTATATCCATCATCATACTCAAAACTTTTCTAGTTACATGATTATTTGGTAATTTTTATTATTTGTTTACGCGTATAAATTAAAATTAAATAAAATTTTCGCCAGGTTTCCTTTATTGAATAGCCTTATGTATCGGATAAATGCACGCAAACGACGAGATTCGCTCATCGTCGGTCTGGTTGTCGCCGTCTGTACATTCCTGCTCCTGTTGTACGCTTTCCACTAAACTTGTTATATATCTGTGTTATAATCATAATTGTATATTAAAATGACGAAATTAGTTATTAAGGCGTCGAAAATCATATATTTATTATTAATTCCTAATTGTTGAAGTGTTTAAATTGTTTTATAAAAGGATATTTTAAATGTATACAATAAACTTACATTTAAAAATGAGCTAAATCCAATTTTAGCCGTTCCTAATATTTCACGTTATTTTTCACATCCTTCAAATTTTGTATATGTGAAATCATAAACTGAAAACCCTACGAACGGTAAAACTTGAACTTCGTTATCGGTGTATATAAAACTGGAAAAATATATACAGGCTGAATGTTTAGACAGTAGCAATATTTATGGAAGATACTCTGCACTCGATTCTCGTTCTAAATCACTAAAAAAAATAGGTGCTTAATATTTGATCTAATTATCTAGAAGACTACAAAAATTATACACAATCCTCTACGCGTCTATGTTAAAGCACAGTGCCAATGACCGTCGGGTGATTTCACTTTCACTTGAAAGTGAACGCGGGGACGTCAGGAACAAAACAACAGGGTTTATTGTCCGTTTTATTATCGAAAGTTATTAACTCCGGGTAGCCCATTGTAGCTTTCGACACCGGTCATTGCAACTAGGTTTATTAGGATTGTGTTTATACTTTTGAAAGTCTTAGAACAAACTTTAACTTAGGTTTTCTTGGTTGTTTATTGGTATTTGCTTTGATATTATTATTTTTTATGCTAAATGTGACCATGAAGTGTCATATCCTAGAAAACTGCGTATGTTTAACCTTTCACCTGGTATATGTTATATGAACGATTTAAATTGCATTTAGCTCATTTTAAAATGTAACGATACAATTTCATAAAGTTGTGCACAATTCCTACAGTAGAAGGGAAAATCGTATATTACTACAATTAGGTTGTTTAGTTAGCGATTGATAAAGGCTCGTCCACAATATTCGTTTCACACAGTACAGGAAGCGATATTGCAATTATTTGTCTTGTCACTGTTAACATTTATTTAATTGATAAATTTTACTTGAAGTTATTATTTATGCATTTTTATTCGCAAATAATAATTATTCAGCGAAATATACATGAGATGCTTTTAATGATTATAATACTGCCCTTTCGCGGTGATGAAAAATAAAGGTCAGTAATCCGTATAATTTTTATTTTGTATTAAATTACAATATATTGTCGTTATTACATTTTTTTTATACTATATAATATTTCGCAGGTGTCAACCCTAAGCACATTTCTTTTTAAATACCCTTTAACTAACTGTAATTCATAAATAAAGACATATATAACACTTAGTAATGTCGCCGTCTAATTATTGTATTTGTTTAAGAAAAGAAAGGAAAATGTATGTATTATTTGACAATAAAAATTAACTGTAACGTGCATAATCAATTTATAAACATCTCCCCAATTCCTTATTCTATTCACATCCCCAGAACAATCAACAATAAATACTTTATTACAGGCGGAAGATCTACTCAAAATACTCTATTAGCATCCCAAGAATCCATTACATAGTATAAAACAAAGTCCCCTGCCGCGTCTGTCTGTCTGTCTGTTCGCGATAAACTCAAAAACTACAGAACAGATTTTCATGCGGTTGACACCGTGATTGATGAGGAATATTTTAGTATATAAATTGTCAAGGATTTTTTTATAATCAGAGCGAGACAACGTCTGCCGGGCCCGCTAGTTATACATATATGTCAGACGAACACATATGCGTACACACTCTCTCACACTTTAATTCAATTTATATTTATTTAGTTACTAGCTGCACGTGCCCGCGACTTCGTCCGCCTGGAATGTTATCTAAAAAATAGTGATTAATAAACTCATCAGAACGTATTATGTCCATATATTTATCTACTTTTCTCTAATACTTACGCCGCGTCGTCATTAAAATTACAATAACTTTCGAAAGCGTCGACCGATTTTAATGAAACAAAGAGTAAGTTATTCTCGATGATATGTTTTATGATTTTCTTTGTGTTGTTTTATTGTGAACCCAGTACTTTAGCAGTGATGCGTGTTCATACAGACAGACAGACATTAAAAAAAATAATTGAAATGTTTTATTATTTATTCCTAGACACCTACAACATTTTTTTCACGAAATACGGAAAAGTACAGACACGTTAGGTTTACATTCTTATTATATGAAGAAGATGTATAGATAATAGATTATAGGATTTTGGTTTCTTGTCTTGACTTTAATTCTTTTAAAATGTAATTTCCTCTAAATGTCAAATCAAGACGCGCCACCATCAGTTTAAGACAATCTGTAATCAGGTATTAGGCTTCCATGAGACAGGCATTGCCTAGTTTAGAGCCATAGTTAATTGGCTAGATAGACCTACCTAGTCTGGGATTATTATATCATATACCACTCTAATGACTTTAAGATACACTATTATTGCAATATACATTAGACCTATGTAAACAGTAAATACTTCTATCGAGTTATACACTTTTATTAACTCACTTTTCTAAGTTAGTATTATACATATTTGCTACAATTTCCATTTCGAATCTTCAATACATAACTGCAGTATTGAGAACATATAACTCACGTATGATTTAGAACAGAAATAAATACAGCGCTCGCCAAACTTTTTGACCGCTCGGAATATAGCTGCACAGAACAGAAATTTAGGTATACATACGTATTATATGATTAGCATTGAAGCAAGTTAAAGATAAGTAAATGACAATTTTAGTTTCTTATAATAATATTTTAACTTTGTTTTGTATTAGACTCTTGATTATATTACGCTCAAGCCGAAACTTACGACTATTAATCAGACCGGCCAAAAAGATTGACGAGGTCTGTAGGTTTTACTGAAAGTTCAGTACCGACGTTACAGTAAGTTCAGTACAAAAAAGAATTGCTCGTACACTCGTATATAATAGAAAGATAGAGTAAAAATCGCATGAAGAGGTCATAACACTTTTCTACGTGATGATTTCTACCAGTCAACTCCAACCACAAGCTGCTTTAAGAAACTTCTTTCTAAAAACTAGAAAAAAAAGGGAATCACTGCAATAAAACTTAAAAATATCTATATAATATACCTAACATGAAACTGATGGTTTTTCATCATGCAACAATTGTATTTTTTTTTCCAATATACACTATTTAATATATTGTGGCGTTTACATACCTATTAGAATAAGTATAGGTGTGAGGTTATCTACGTGGTAAATGTGTGAGTGTGAATAATATGAATAAATAAATCACGTACCTACTTTTGTTAGCAGTGTTCCTAAATAGGAACTTTTATTACACACAAAATTTCTGGGAAATATATAAATTCGAGTTAACATACTGTTTTTATCTGATCTTGTACCGTTAAATTAAATAATGTATGTACATATTTACGTTTTATAATGATTATATACATATTTATAACATGTGATTAAAGATTTATACAAATAACATGGGTCTTTTTTTTTTCAAACTACCTTTGACTTCTTTAAACGACGAAAATTGTTAGAGCTCCATTGACATAGCTAGCCCTACATGAGCTAAATGTGTGAATAAAAGGAGGTTTATATTTTTTTGATGTCTCATTCTTAAATCAAAAAAATTACGAAAATTTCGGACAACGTTAAATTAATTAATAACCTCATGAAAAAAAAAACATATTAAGCTCGCCCCATTTGTCCAGTGAAGAAGTTAAGGGTAAAAAAAAACCATAATCACTTCAGGATTACTTAAATAACATTTTAACAACATTTTTTTGTTATCAAGAATTTTCTGGAAGGAGAATAAGAAAAAAGAAAAGTTGACTAATTCTGTCACACCGCAACTAAATCTCGTCTCTATTCATTTGGACAGGCCGTCGCGTATTTGATAAAATGCGTACACATACGTTTAATTTTATAAATAACTTTTAAAAAATAGTACGAAAATAAAATTCATATTATGTAAACATTTTTATTTAATGCATAAATAAATGTGTATAATGCATGTACATTGATTTATACTTATGATTAAATATACTCGTATAGTTACAAAAGTTATCACATCCTTGTGATGGACTGTTCGTGACTTGCCTATGATGATTCTATTTTAAGAGTGGTTACAAACGGAGCGTATACAGAGGGGAGGATAGTTGGGATTTATTCCCCAAGAAAACTGACAATACATACAATAAACGGGATCATAACAACTGTGAAGTATGAAGTAGGTATATGTCGCCAAAGAAAACAACTTAATACAGTGGTTACAGCAATTTTTTACAGAGTTCACATGGTTGTTTCAATGTTTGCCCCCCCCCCCCCCCCCCTCCCACCGAACCAAATGTGAATGTTTACAATCTGTGGTACAATCGAATAGACAAAATATGCCACGACCTATGTACGTACTACATAAATCATTTTTAAATTTTTACTTGATCATTATAAGCATTAAACAACAAACGCCACAATATTATTACAATATAAGCGATCATAATTTTATAAACTTATATCAAAACACGCGTGACACAATATTCCTACATAATTGTGACTATTATTTGACATAACCTTATACTAACAAAATATTCGTAAAACAAAACGCACTTTACTTGAAAAAAAAATCAAAACAGACCGATTAAATATTTTTCCTATTTGGCAACAGCCTGCTATCAATTCGACAACAGATTGCACCGCAAATTGTTAAAAGTTCTGTCACAATTGGACGCTAAACCGAGATCAAAAGTTGCAACAGTTTCTTATTAATTTTTTTTAATGATACATTAAATTAAAAAATAATAACCTCGTAAAACTGTATTGAAACTGAATTTTGATAATTCAATAATACATTTACGACGGGCAATTTTTGTTGCAACTGTTCTACAAATTTTGGCGTCAATTTGTCATACAATTGCAACAGTAATTTGACGTCAATTTGCCGTACATTTTATTGTAAAATTGCTATCAAATGTTTATTAGGACGGTTTATGACTAGCAAGGAATAATTCAGCCAGAAACAAATTAAACACAAAGTTAAAAGGATGATTACACGAAACATAATTTTATTGGAACTTTAGCTAAAGGAGAAGATAAATAGATTAATCCCAGTGTGTCCGCCATCAGCGTTTATGAAGCGCTCATAGATAGAGCTTTATCTAAACATTATTTGCCAATAATAAAACCGCCACCTCCGTGCAAGGCGTCTCTATGTGCTTTTAATGTTCCTCGTTGAGTAAAACTCCTCTCGCAAACTTCACATTGGAAAGGTCGCTCGCCGGTATGAGTCCTTATATGTTTCTCAACATCACCCTTCGTGGCAAACATCTTCCCGCACGTATCCAATGGGCAATACAAAGTTTTATAATGATTCCGTTTGTGTATGTTAAATTTTTTCTTCGTTTTAAACGTTTTTTGACAGACCTGAAAAACAAAATTCAAACATTAAAACCAGAGTTCTTGGCGGGATGTTAATCTGGTTTTTATTTTTTATTCATAATCTTGCGTTACTCAACCCTATGTTTGTGGCATTTTACGTAACATAACTTATTTATGGAGCACAAGTAAAATCTAAGGGAAATAATAGCTTCCCTTTCAAGCTAAAAATTCACTCTCAACAATTTCTCCTAACGCCTCAAAAGTAGAACTTTAGAAATCGATATAGCTGTTGCATTCATTATTTAACATCAGGTGGATTACATGATCGCTGCTTCATACCATTAAAAAGAATAAAGCAATTATAATTTCGAAATAGCCCTCACTCCGTGGTCCTTACACAAGTTACTCCTATTGTCAATCTCAAAAAACTTTTCCTTTTCAAAATAAAAAAACAGATTACCCACCTCGCAGTTTAAATTCTGGCAACAGCGTGGGTAGTCTCATTTGGTTACACCACCCTTAGTGTCTACAGATTTAGTATTCCAATAAGTGTATTAATTTTATGATTGACACTGAAAAGTATTATAAACAACTAGCGGACACGTCCGACGTTGTCCTGCCCTGATAATAAAAAAACCTTGCCAAATTATACACCAAAACCTTCCTCGTGAATCACTTTATCTACTGGTGAAAACCGCATGAAAATCCGTTCAGTACTTTTTGAGTTTATCGCAAACAGACAGACAGATAGACAGACGTAGCAGAGGAGTTTGTTTTATAATATGTTGTGAATAACATAAACTCACAGAACATTCAAATTCCGTAAGGTCAGATGACTCTATCGCTTCCTCTTTCTTTGGAATTAGTATCTCATCTTTTACGATTGTTGATGGAGTCTGAAACGATATTTTTTTTATAAATTATTATTATTTCACTATATAACAAATAAGACGGAATTCAAGAAAGTTACTTTTAAACATCACCAGAATATACTTGACCTACTTGACCATAGTTAATTACATACATAGTCTTGGATTGTAATAACAGCTACCAGTAACTCAATTGATATACATTTTGAAGAGTTCCCTGGACTGTATTCGATCCTGTCCAGTTAAAGATCAAGTCCAATGCTAGTGAAATTAGAAGGGAACATATAAAGGGAATATTTTAAGAAAAAACAACAAAAATCTCGATAAAACAGTTATATATACAGTTTTCTTATGATTAATTGAATTTATCTCGTAATTTATAAGTTCTACGGTTTTGACTTAAAGGACTTTTTTTAGAAAATTAAATTCTCTACAAAAAAAGCTTTTATAGAATTTTGCCCTAAAATTGATAGGTTGTAGAAAAATAGAAAAAACCATGATTTTTGAGCACATATCAAGTTTTATTTTGGCGACGAAGTCCGTAGATAGAATATAAGCTATAAAAGCTTTTAAAGAGGAAGGATTCCACTACAATTCCTGGCCATGGTCAATTGAATAGCGTGAAATGTCGCCAAGATATAGAAAATTTAAAAAAAAATGTTACGTGTTAATTAAATGGGAAAATTTCAAATTCATTAAAATAATAAAATAATAAAATTAAATTCAAATACAAATTAGGAACTAATCTTTGATTTTTCTATATGTTTTGAGTAATATTTCTTCAATAGAGGGAGAAAAAAAAATTTCTCTCAAACGAAGCCCCCTACTGTCCATACTTCCTCTTAGTTTTGCTAGATTTGTTTATTGGGGTGGTAGGATATAGCAATTGCGTTTATTGGATTGCAATCACCACATACCAGGTGAAGACCTACGGTAGTGGCACACTTAGGAATGCTTGTAATGAAGAAGGGTAATAAAGTGTATGTGCCCAACTGGATAGCAACCACCATGCAAAAGATGATACAATGATTCTGTTTCGGGATCAACCTACACATATCTAGCCGCCGAGAGGCATGCAGCTAAGCATAACAGCAACCATATATAACAGTAGATTTGTTTTGTCGCTATTGGCTATTTTAATTACACAGTGCCTACCATTGGGTATCTCTTATTAAGCAAGGCTGGTTAATTAACACCCTCATGTTGAAAATGTGTCACCAAGCATCTATAGGTGTGTTCGGGGAGCTGCACTTGTGAGTCAGGAACTCTAGGTTTAATGTCTTGGACCACATCGACACTTAACATCAGTTAAGATTGTGGTCAAACTGAATCCTATACAGTGATACCCTAAAAATTCTATGCATAGTTTACTATAACTTCTTCATAAATTGATAATTATAATTCAAGTATTTGCACCCGGTGACAATCAAATTCCTCAAAAAAAAACATGGGAGCATACTAGAATAATTATATTAGTTTGGTCCAGTCTTCATTAACTAGATCGTACCAATTCAAAAACAGAATATATTAAAAGAAGTATAAAAATGAATCAATAGTATATAAAGTATATTGTTACTAGCGGGCCCGGCAAACGTTGTCACGTCCTGATTATGAAAATATCCTTGACAAATTATATACTAAAACGTTCCTCATCAATCACTCTATCCACCGTGAAAATCGCATGAAAATCTGTTGGGTAGTTTTTGAGTTTATCGCGAACAGATACACAGACAGACGCGGTAGGGGACTTTGTTTTATACTATGTATTGATATAAACACAATTTAAGTAAAATTTTACTAACCATTGTTGGAGTTGACTCAAATATATCTTTCCTTACTGATATTGATTTCATTGTCGTTGAATTAAACTGGAATAAAAAATAAGTTATATATCATATACAGCAGAACATATAGAGAGTCATTAACATAGATATGTTAGCCAACATCATTCCAAGAAGTATCAACATTTATACCACTAAAATAATTTTCCAGGTATCTATAAATATACTCCGATTAGTTACTTATTGCTCTCCTCATTTACATCACAGGAAACATAGTACACATAACGTAAACATAGGAAATAGTATTATTAATTAAAAAAAAAAAAAACAAAAAACTACACTGAAATTGTTTTTGTTTACTTTACTGAGAAAGTTTTTATTAAATTCTTTATTGGTAAGTAAAAAACTTACTTTTATGCATTCCAATTCACAAATGTCATATATTAGTTTCTTATAATTTTTGTCAGTTCTACAATTAAGATATTCCAAAATACATAATCACAAACTGAAGTACATCAAACTGTTTAGAGAAAAGTGTTTTTTTTTTAATTTATTTAGGATTTTTTTTGTCTATATACCAACATTAACCTTAACTTAATTTATAGGTTGAATATCTAAAATAAAACACATTATTAAAGCTAATATAAACTAATATAGCCTCATTAACGATGACTCAACAACTTAAATAAACTCGGTGCTTCAACATTATTTGGTTTGGATAGCAACCCATGAAATACTCCAATATCTTGCAAATTCAAATTGACAGTCAACATCAGTAACTGTCTACCCGTTTGGAGCTGAATACATTGTGTTAATATATGATGTACATCTTCTAATAGTTTATGCAAATGTAATATACATTCTACACTCAAAAAGGACTATTAACTAAGGTTAATAACCAAAAGACATTATCTTCTATCTGTGCAGTAGGATGCACATGAAATACTAGAGTTTTGAAGAAACATTTAAACAAATCTATTTTATTTTTATTTATTACTATCGGGCCCGGTGGTTGTTGTGCCATCCTGATAAAAAAAAAACTTGACAAATTATATACCTAAAACTTCCTCCTGAATCACTTTATATACTGGTGAAAACCACATCAAAATCCGTTCAGTATTTTTTGAGTTTATCGCGAAACCACAGACAACTTTTTATAATATGTAGTGATTAAGCTCTTAGGAAAACTTGCAGCTAAACAAAATATTTCAACTCATAGATCATTTACAAGTTTCCACACCTAGCTACAAAAAAAGATTATAGTATGCAGAAGGAAATAAAAAAGAACACAAATTTAAGAGACATTTTGAAGAGATTCTATAAGCATTTAATGAATAGATCTATATTATATGCCACTTCACATAAGCAGATTAATTAAACCTCCAATTATTCCATATAAAACACAAAGAAACAAGTAAACAGATACTACTTAGTTTCTAAAATCAATTTATTTCAATTTACACTCACACTTTTTTCACTGTCCTCGGATAAATTTTTTCCATCAGTTTTCTGTTTTTTACTACTGTGTTCCTCATCATTATCTTCTTCAAAGACAAACCTTCTCTTCATTTCATTATGAGTTTTATTTGATGTTTTCGACATAGTTTCAACAGTCTCATTATTCTGCAAAGCGTTATAAAATGCAAAAAAAGATTATTCTTTTTAATTTATAATCTATGTGTTGAATATTTAATTTGTAATTGTTTTTAATTATATGTAAACAGAGTATACTTTTAGAAATGGCCTATTTTCCTTTGCAATTCCATTGCAGATTTACGGTTTGCTTTTTATAGATACAATCCTAAGAACTTCCAAATATAATAGCATCATAATCTATGAATAACGCCAACAGAAAGATAACTAATGCAGACCATGATTACCATTGAAGAATTTCACTTGCATTATCTATTTTTTTTTACTATTCAGGAAATTCAAGATGATATAGAATATTGCAAACATTTCTATATATGAAAAACAAGCTGAAATAGAATATTGCATATGTTTTTCGTGATGAGTGCAGTTCTGTCAGCTTTATAATAAAAATAGGAGTTTTCTTTATTTCATTTCTTGACTTATAGTAGTATAAGCATGTCACAAGGGCAGATAAACTCCATGTTAATTAGTAAGTATGTAGGTGAATGTCTATAAAAATGGAAGGAGTCTGAAGAAGGTATAGATCAGGGGTGCACAAATGGTCTATTACATACCCTTTTTTGCGATCTTGAGAAAAAATAACCAATATAGAACTACTCATAGATTTTGTTTTAGTAGATAGGTAATTAGGACAAAATGTAATGAATAAAGGACTAAAATTTATTTGATCCACATTAGTCCAGAATAACCCCTCACATTTATTTTATTGTTTTTAGTGGAGGTTACCTACACCTGCCTAGCCGACAATCCTACATCACACATACCTGCAACCTTCCAGAGTTGATCGATCATAGTCTACCAATATTAAAGTGGATCACCAGCAATTCATGTTTGAGCACCCCGGGTATAAATGGATTGATAATGTAACATATTATATTGATTCTACTTACTTAAGATAAAGATAAGAAATGGTTACCATAATCTATGTATTCTGTAAACATCATGCATATAAAACAATATCTGTAAAATACCTCAATTGTGCTATCATCCTCCTCCTCTCCAAATAACGAGCGTAGATGTAAATTATTCTTTAAAGCTAATATCTTCAGATTCTTTGCATTGTATATGGTTTGTAGACATTTTGAACATATCTTTGATGGTAAATTCTGTTTCACTGAAACCTAAAATATGATGGAGAATTATTTTACATATAATACTTTCAAATTTGATGAATTAATATCTGTTGGTATATTCTCCATGTTGTCGTTACATTTAAAATATAAAGTTTATTACTAAACATTTTACGAAAATAAAAATAGTTTGTAATTTTTCGAATGTTGTGGTACTATACAACTAAATTTATACTAGGATTTAATATATTTACATGTCTAAACGTTCTAATCCTAGAAACTACCAGATTTGATTTGTTTTTCTGTCGTTACAGCGTTTATTCTAATTAGCTAAGTTAAGAATCTAAGGATCAGAGCTGAAATACAACACTCGGGCAATTGCGAACCGCAGTCTTTATTAATTAAGTATATTCTTATAACTTTATTATATTTATATATAAAATAAAAAATATTAACTTAATTATAACTATAAGAAATTTATTTCAAATTACTTTCACTGATGTGCAAATAAATATATCGTCTACTAAGTCGTCTGTATTAAATATGTCAACTTCACCAGCATTATCTAGGCATAATCTACATAATTCAAAAAACGTTATAGCTATCTCAGAACCCATATGTACGAATAAATAATTATTTATGCATTTGTGTACTTTGTTTGGTAAACACACAGAATAATAATACTCGGGAGTAAACGATACCTACCTTTGGTTGTTGAATGTTTCAAAAAACAGCTGTCAAATCTATTTTTTTTCAGTACGACATCAGTCTATATAGGTAATTTCGCCAGTGTCAAATGTGACAAGCACACGTATCCAACTTACCAAATATTCTGTGGCAAATCTATAATAATTGTCAAATTTGAATTGGAGTACACGTATATGTTCATTTTTTTCACTATCTTCAGCATAATTTTCTTTTTTTTCTACAGATATTGTAACCATCATTTGTACTATTCCAACTAAACATACTGACTTAAATGAATTCACGTTTAACCGTATAAAGTTGTTTCTCTGTCTACGCGTTTAACGATGTTAATTGATCGAAGAAAATAATTTCTGAATAGGTATATTCAGTAATTTTAATATACTAAATAAAACATCAACATCAACATTCAAATCAAATATTTCTTGAAGTCATAATTTAATGGAAAAATAACATTTCTCGCTTTGATAGATTTTAATTGCAATGCAACAACTGTGTAGAATGTATTGCTAATTTTAGTTCTTGCTCATTTCCGGTACATACATTCATTAATATTTAAATGAATAAAAAAATACGAAACCTAATCATGTTATGATAATTATAACAAAATTATATATTTAAAGACTAGGTAGCTAGATTACCGACTGGCTCTAATAGGTTCGGGAAAACAGCGACAGATTTTCAATAATTTAATTTAATTTTATATTGTTATGGTTAATATTCCTTTCTTGCCATACAATCGACTTCATATGTATTTTTAATAAAAAAAAAAATTAAAAGTTCGAAAAAAGGTGTATTGTCCCGCTTACATAACTTTTTTACAAATCTTCGACAGTTCTATAACACGTCTATGTTGTATAAACTTTTCAGTAATAAACTCTTTGATAAATAATAAAAGCAGTATGACAAATATAGCAAAAAAGTATATAATATTACATGCCTCCTCATTATGAAATATGATAGTGTCTAATAACAAAAGTAATAATTATATATATATTGTTCTCAATCTTTGATTATATATACCACATTCCATTTGGGTTACATTTATAATGGAAATAATATATCTGTGTTAAAAACTAGGGAGATTGTAACAACTTAAAACACATCAAAACGTAAAACTATGAAGGTAAGACATTCTTTTAGAGTAAAGAAAAAATGGATAATCATTTTATATATAAGAAAAAGCGTTTTTATACTTTATACGTTTTAGCGTTTGACCAGAAACTCATCTGATGTTAAATGACGAGGTGGTCCAAGACAGTAAACACGCTAAACCTAAAGGGTCTGGTTCTCAAGTGCAACTGCCGGAACACGTCAACAGGTGCTTGCCGACAGATTTTTAACTTGAGGATGGTAGCTAGGCTAACGGACTTAGAAAAAGTTCTATCACCATGCTAAAAACAAACAGACAACAACAACAGTAAAAACCAGACGGATCCTAACTAATATTATAATATAAAATAAATACGAAAATGAGTTTGTTTGTTACGCTTTCACGTCTTTAATACTTAACCGACCATCATGATTTTTTTTAATATCATAGGAAGCAAACGTACAGATGGGTCACCTGATGTTAAGTGATCACCGTCGTCCATAGACACTTGCAACACCAGAAGAGTCACAAGTGTGTTGCCACCCTGTGTTTGGGGGAGGGGGAGCGGGGAAGGGGCAAGGAAGAGGGGAGGTGGGTTATCCGGCGCTGTCGCTGACCGAACGAAACAACAATGCAAGTACTGTTACTTCAAATCGGTTTTCTATGAGAGGGTGGTAGTACCCCGGGCGAGCCGACCCATTCATGCTAAAACTAGTAATAGCTTCAGCGTGGCTCTACCTCCTCTAAAATATTGCGTATATTTTACCAGGGGTACAGAAAAGGACATAAGGTACCTTTCACCCAGAAAAGCGTACTTTTACCGAGATATATTGACATTAATGAGAGCGAAGCCGCGATCAAAAGCTAATTCTTAATAACATCAAGGTGTTTTCGCCAATAGAAAATGAAATATGTTATAATAAATAGAACATGCTAGCTACCACAGACGACTTCGCGTGCAACAAATTACAGTATAAAACATAGTAACATTAAAATATAGGCTAGTGCCACCTAGTGGCCAGTTTCGTAAAATCGGCAACACAAAACCTTTATGAAAAAATATTTAGGTGTACCAACTTATTGAAACATATTGGAAATAGGAAATATTATTTTATATGGATAATATAGAAACATATTGTATATTACCACAATAACGATACGGTAATATAGAAACATATTGTATATTATCACAATAACGATACGAACTACTTAATATGTTCGTCTTGAGTTTTTGGCGGGATCTTGAAATGTCATGTAGTGGATTTTATATTTTATTCATAATGTTGTGTACTTGCTTCTGCAGTACATATACTAAAATTGGAACGATACAGAGAAGATTAGTATGGCACCTGCGCAAGGATGACATGCAAAATCGTGAAGCGTTCCACATTTTTTATATGTATGAATAGTTTTAGCTTACCTTAGGTTAGTTCAGATAGGGTCGTGGGTCGACGCCCTCAGCGCCACCAACATCCGCGCGCTGCGAGCCGCGCAGCGTACCGTGGCGTTGAGGGCGATACGAGGATACCGCACGGTGTCCTCAGCGGCGGCCATGGTGCTGGCCGGCTCCCTTCCCTGGGAGCTGGAGGCGGAGGTGCTTGCCGCCGGTTAGAAACGGTTGGGGGAGCCTTCAGCTCCCAGAGAAATAGAGGAAATTAGAAGAGCGACGAGGGAGGAAAGTGTGGAAAGGTGGAGGCGGTCGATCGGCGACCGACGCCGTCCGTCCCGTCCTGCCGGATTGGTGTAATAAAGGATGGGGCTCCCTGACGTTCCGTCTGGTGCAGGTCCTGACCGGGCACGGTTGCTTCGGTTGGTACCTGCACCGGATAGCACGCAGGGAGTTGACCGCCGTATGCCATCAGTGCGGCGTTGACCCGGACACCGCGCAGCATACTCTGAGTGTGCTGCGTGGGAGAAGCAGCGTCGCACGTTGGCTGCGGCGGTAGGACAGGATCTCTCGCTACCGAGCGTAGTTGCGGCCATGCTCGGTAGCGACGATGTGTGGAATGTTGTGGCCACCTTCTGCGAGGACGTCGTCTCGCAGAAGGAGGCGGCGGAGAGGGTCCGTGAGCAAGACCCTCAAAGTGGCGTCAGTTGGACCGCCTCCTCCCACTGTAACCGGACCAGGGAAGATGGGTCGGGGGTCCCATCTTCCCATTGTACAGGTCCGGTGGACGGAGGAGACGGTCGGTGTGTACCCGGCTGTCTCCTAACAAGACGAGGCCCGGCGGCGGCGATTTCGCTACTGGGCCAACCGTTGGGGCGGCACGATGAAGTCTATAGAGATCTCGTGCCGCCCCAACTATAGCGGCAGACGTACACCGTGGGGTTTTAGTCCGTGCGAGTCGGACATAACTCACCCTCTCCCCTGAGAGGGTGGTGTACCCATAAGGGATTTCCCCACGTTAAAAAAATAAAAAAGATAGGTCGCGAATTGCATGTATCAGGCAACAGCACAAGCCGAGGTGTGCCGTGCGCCCTTCAGCTAGTTGTCAAATAAAATCGGCCGAGTGTCTTAAGCGCTCGCCTTAGTAGTCCGGTGAAGCTGCTAAGACCTTGCTAGGTCAAAACGTAATCAGTAGGAAAAAAACCTTTATCCTGTGTTATGTGGCTCTGTATTTTGTATTATTGGTGGTATTTACGTAATATAGTATGGCTATTGTGTACAAATGAAGTGGATGGGAAATAATATCACGAAGCCTGGATTCCGACTTGCCACAAAAGCTCCCTAGAAAGTTCTAAGAAGACGGTCACTATATTCTTAGAACATTGAAATGATCGCAAGAAATTTATAATATCACTAGCCGACCCGTGCCCACTTCGTTGGGCGGTAATAGGCATTATCAAGCTACAACTTTTCTCTAGAACTCAATAATATATATCTCATAATAAAGGCAGCGTTCGTAAGAAACGTTTTCGTTCGACCATTTTTCTCCGACTCCCCAGATATTACCCCCTACAACCTCACAAACTTTACCTCTTTATAATATTAGTATAGATTATAGATAATATAATTAGTTAATAGCTTCTGTCCGCGACTTCGCACGCGTAGAATAGTTATTTTGGGCTAAGACGCAGCGGAAGCTCTCAAAAGGAAAAAAACCCCGATTTTAAAACATTTTTCATTGTAGCTCCGCTCATCTTGCCCTTAGCGTGATGATATATAGCCTATGACACTCACAAATAACGTGGCCTTATATTGGTTAAAGAAATTGGTATAGTAGTTCCTAAGATTACCCCCTATAACGTCACAAACTTTACCTCTTTATAATATTAGTATATAGATTATAGCCCCTGCCTGCGACTTCGTCCGCGTAGTAATAGTTCTCTGGGCTAATGCTGAAACACAGCAGAAGCTCTCAAAAAAAAAAAATCTCAGTTTTAAAACATTTTTCATCTGTGCTCCGCTCCTACTGGCCTTAGCGTGATGATATATAGCCTATAACCATTCTCGATGAATGCGCTATATAACACTGAAAGAATTATTCATTTCGGACCAGTAGTTTATAATATTAGTATAGATTACCTACTCGATAATGGTAGTAATAATCTACTAGAAGATTAGTTGCCAAAAAAATAATTCTTCTTTATTATGTTTCGCCAGGCTTCGTGATTTACTGTTGGTAGTAGCCTATTGAACGGAGAGGTCACCGGTTCATTTCCACACAATGGATCGCGTGAGTACATTTGGTCAACTATGGTAAATAAATTACTATAGTAACTGCGGCATGTTACTTATGGGGATCATATAGTATGCATAATCTCCAGTTACGTAGCCTATTCTTCTCATGGTATTTTCAAGCCGGGATGAGTTCAGCGACCTCAATAAAACTCGTCTGCAGTGTCGTCATATTTTGACCTTATCAGGTGTTAACACTTTGCCAAAAAATATAAGCATTGCTATTAAGGTACGCAGTGACAATGGTCTGATAGTTAATTGAATAATAATAGAACCACCATAATTGCTCCAATATCGAATACAATGTATAGATATCGCACACGTATTTTGGTTTCGTATCCAAGGAGACTTGAAAAATACACAACAAAGGCGCGAATCGATTGCCGACGAAATTCAAATAGTGTTTTTGTGTCCACACGTGTCAGATTTATGATGTCCTATGTGAGTAAATATATTACTTATACCATAAGAATAGATATATTGTATTGGACAACGCTAAATGATTATACAGAGCATGAAAATCTATACCTATATATCTATTCTATACATATAATAAAAATGTAAACCAAATGTGTCTGGACTTTTCGATTTTTGTGAAAAAAAAATGTTGCTGGTGTTTAGAAATAAAATACATTTCAATTAGTTTTAGAAATGTCTGTATGTCTGTCTTTTTGTATGAACACGTATATCCTCGAGAATAACTTAGTCTTTGTTTCATTAAAATCGGTTTGGTCTATCAAAAGTTATTGTAATTTTAATGACGACGCGACTTAAGTACGAGAGAGAAGTAAATAAGAAAATGGACTTAATACGTTCAGAAGATTTTATTACTCACTGTTTTTTTACATTAGGTTCCACGCGGATGGAGTCGCGGGCACAGCTAGTAGTACTATCTATCTTTCGATTTATGAAGATTTTCGAAATAAATAAAAACGAAACTAACTTAAATATTTTAGGGAGGATGACAATCAAGGTGATTATTATTTAATTATTATTGTACTGATACTTTATCTACTATTGATGAAAGTTATACCATTGAAGTATGGTTAACAACCTACGATACATAGTTAAAGCCATACTTAGTAGTATATTACATTTTAAAAGCTTATGAAATTTTGTTACTAATAATTTGGATACAAACATCTTGCTTTATCATAGGCATATTTTATAAAATTGCCTTTTCTGGAGTGCTTTTATAAGTATTTTTGAATATTGGTCATTTTTTTATATATATGTCAAAGTAAATAGGTAGAGCCTATAGCATGACTACTACACGGATGGCATTGTCCTCCATTTGTATGTAGTTTCACAACACGACTGACACTATCAAATAAAACGACGACTTCTTTCGATTCTTGTTCTTTTTAATAATTAATGATTTTACAATAATCTCAGAGACAATAATTATCACTTAGCGACAATAACAATAATAACTTCACGATCTCAAAAACAATAATGAATGATGAATCTTGCACAACCTCGTACAAGCACTTATAAAGGTATCGCCTTCCTTAACCTACCGACAACCCAAGTGAAGGAAGTCTTAGTTTAACGAAGTACTTAATCTACGTTTTCGTAGATAGTTACACTTTATGTTCGTTAATAATTCTAATTATAAATAAATAACAATTTTAAGATCATACACTGAATAATTACGTTACCATTAATTATCTTAAATAATTCACAGTTGTAACAACCGAAGTACTTTACAAATCCTTATTTGCTTTAAAACCCATTTTAGATCGACAATTATTTTAGTAATTATAAAGTAATACTAATCACATTGTGCAATGCCAATTTGTTTTAATCACATTGTTATTCATTTTAAATACCAACTTTACTATTCTATCTCGACTGCACATAGGATGTATTTCCGGTTTTAAAGACATTAAATAAATAACAGAAAAGGTTCCAAACGTTACTTAAATCTAGAATAATTCTATTACAATTTCGCAAATCCAATTTTAATCATTGTGGCACTAATTTAGGTCTGCTTTATATCAAGAATCAAATCAAGATAGAAATATTATCGCACGACGCCACATTTTCTTAAGATGGTGTCACGCGTCGTGTGTCGTGACACCGACTTATTTAGTGACTTCTATCACTGCTTATGTGAATAAACATGTGGGATTCTTAGAAGTTACGAACAGTTTAATCTAACCTAAATTACTCAATAATTTAGAATGAACCACATTAACAATAATTAAATAGAAGAGCATTAACAATACCTTGCCAGTATTGATTAACATAGAAAATAATAGATGGCGCTGTTAACAAACACCTGTGATAACTCGAATCTTCGTAAGATTCTGTAATAAAAGATGCGTTACTATTTATGGGTTAATTTCGACCGCTGAATTCTCCGACTGCTGGATGCTCCCACTGTGACATATAGAAAGAAGTGGGAAGAGACGCCAGTCCATTATTACTGAGTAATGTTATTATTATTGTTTACTAATTTACGCGCCTGAGGAAATTGTATCAATCATTTTAATTAAAATTGTCTTAATGTATTTTTCTGATATATTATAGAAGCTTAATCAGTATTCTCATACTTTAATTATTCAAACAATAAAAACAAAAACAATATGTAAATATAGCATCTATTAATTTAACATTTTGTTTATCTGTGTAAATATTTAATATGGTTTAAATTTAGAACAATAAAAAAAAGTTTAAATACAATAGAATAAGCTTTTAAGAATATTTGAAACTCTTTACTTTATCAAACAAAGTGTATACACCGGTGTCTTAATCATGCTGCAGAATGGGGCTTAGATAGTATTATTTTATGACTCTGCCGCGCAATGACCATAATTTAACTGCAGCGACGACCACAGCTAGCTGTGAGCTCTGTGGCTACGAGAAAAACGGAAAAGTTTAGTACTGTGTAGCGCGCGTAGTACGACGCCTGTGTAGTAAGTAAGCCAACCGCGTAGTTCACTACGCGCTTTTCCCAACAATAATATTGAACTACAAAACGAAATTTACAAACATATCGATCAGGTATTTAATATCGTTAATTTAATCATGTCGTTTTTAAGATTGTGTTTTTAAAATGTAATTATTAAAATACAATACGTGAAATTATTCGATTGTCATGATTAACAGCTTTTTGTATAGCACTAGCAATCGTCCACAGCATTGTGGTTAGCAAATTTAATAATAAAACATAGTCTATATATATAAAAGCAATAGTATGAACATAGCTTTATATCAGTGAAAGTATTTTAGAATCAAATAAGTAGTTCCGGATATTTCTTTCTAGTCAAAGTTTACCTCCTTATGATATCTAGTATACGTAGATATATAATAAATATAAATATCTGGTAAAAGACCAGCATAATTTAAATACTAGAAACAGCAACAAATTGGTCATTCCGTGCTTCACACTCACTACGTCCAAAAACAGTTTTTTAGGTAATAGTGTTAGGTTTTATAACAAAGTCCCAAAACAAATCACCGATTTGCCGGATAGTGAGTTCAAGAACCATGTCAAGTGGGTTTTAATATCTAAAGGCTATTATAGGGTAGATCAATATGTGAACGATTGTGACGTCTGGAAATGACGCCCCTCTCTGTGCATCCACTAATAGCGAATGTAAATGTTTATGTTATTGTCGATGACTGGGTTGTTTTCCGAACCGGTGGTAGCTTTGACGTTCATAAGCGCCTTCTCAGGGCCTAAATTGAATAAAGTATATTTTGATTTGATTTGATTTGATATAGATTACGCAATTAAAAAAAAAACTATATAGATAAGGTAAATAGTGAAGACAGAGGTAATAAAAACCCATTGAAACAAGTAGTTCCATTTTCCTTTGATAATTACTGAGTGGAAATTTTCATGAATCATACAAATGTCCTTATACCTATACAACAATATGATAATGTTTTATGTAGTAAAATGTATGTCATCTTTTTTTTTAAATATGTAAGAGGCTACATCTACATGACCAAGTCTGAGCGTTATCTCTGTCATAAACATTTATTGGGACGAATACTTTTGTAAAGCTGTAATCTAATTCTCCGCACGCCCCTTCAATCACGTATTTCGCAAAAGTGACGAAAAAGCGATGGCAGACCTGTCCACTTCAAAATGGCAAATAATGCAACGAAAATGCTGTATATCTGTACTAATATAACTAATTACTAATAATGTAACTTAATATTATTAAGAAGTAAGTTTGTGAACTTGTGACGTTGTAGGGGGTAATTTCAGGAACTACTGGTCCGATTTGAAAAATTCTTTTAGTGTTATATAGCTAATTTCTCGAGAAAGGTTATAGGCTATATATCACTACACTAAGACCAACAGGAGCGGAGCACCAATGAAGAATGTTTCAAAATCGGGGTTTTTTCCACTTGAGAGCCCAAATTAACTATTCCACGCGGACCAAGTCGCGGGCAGAGCCTAGTGTAAAATATTTAAACTTTAAATTTGTACGATAAGAGAAAATATTAATCAATCTTAATTTGCTATTTTAAAATGCATGTTTAACTATAACATTGATTGTGAAATACAAAAATTTTCACATAACATCGGCCTTGGCCATAAAGAAGCATTTAAATGTTTTTATAGGTTATCCCAGCATAGACAATGAGTGAGAGAGGCGGGAAACCAAGTGTCGGTGCACCGTTCTATGCGCCTTCCCGTAGGAAGACATCAGCAGAAATCATCAGCGAAGCACGGGCTGCTCTTTACGGAGGTCAGTTAAGTATCAAATGTATTTACTTAATTACAAACTTTAGAACATTGTAGTCTTGTTCATTTTTATGAGATAGTCGATCAACTTTTTTATTCAGTCTAATCCTACACATATATATGAAGCTTCCTCAAAAGTGAGGTTATTTTTACCAAAAATAAATGTTTACTGATCGTAAGATCAGTACAAGATTTAAGAAAATTCATATGAAATTTTAATTGGCTATTGTTAGTTTCAGTACAAAATTACAATATTAATTATTCAATGGATATTTATTTGTCGGTAAAAAGACCTTAGATTTCAAGAAAATGTCATGTTTTTGTTTGCAATTAGACTGGAAAAACTGTTGATTTTAATAAATTATGGTACCTACATTATTTTTCTGGTTGAACCCTAAATTACTGAATGTTATAGTATTTGTTCTAAAATATTATGCATTTCTTATTTACTCTCAGAACGTAATAAATATTTTTTCAGATCAGTTGCGAACCTAAGACTATATACAATCTTTAAGTATATTTCTTCAATATAACCTTATACATATCAACGTAATATACATTGTATTTTAAAGTGAAAACTTCTTAGGCGCGTTGAGAGGTACTTTTGGCAGGAGATAAATTTATGGTTTCTCGTCGTGACATGCTCGTTAAGCGTGACCGAGCGTATTGCGACGCTTAGTATAGCTGCATATGTACGTCTAATACTGACGTTTTGTATTGAGATTGTGCCCAGCGCATCATATGTTTGATTAATGAATAAAATGTATATAATTATCGTTCGGAGTGCCAATAGATGTGAAAACCAAACTAATGTAAGTAATTTCAGTATACAGACTATAAGTTTTTTTAATAATTCATACTATAATTAATTTAAAAATTCAGAAGAGAACACAGTTATTTAATTGTTTTAAATTTTCACTTCTGTCGACAGTCCTTGTGACTGCCTCGACTTCTTTTTCTTTCTAATCATAAATGGACCGTTTATTTTGAAAGTGGTGTAAGTCCATTTTTGAGAAAAATGAGCTATCACGTAATTCATGCTTAATTTAATGTAAACTTTTTATATATAACTAGTCCATGTTTAATTTCTCAAAAAAATCCCATGTTTTGTACAACTTAAAATCGGTCGGTAAATGAAATTGCATAATCATTGATTATGAAAGTGGTGTAAGTCCAATTGACAGAGGTAGTTGAGGTAGGTGTTTTGTTATTTTTCATTTATTTTATACTAGCTGTGTCCCGCGGTTTCACCCGCGGACGATTTGCATTGTTTCCCCTCCGTGTTTCCCCTACTCGTAAGTTAAAAGATAGATATTAAAAAATTAGAGAAATGTATTAGAAAATGTACAGCGCATAACCTGTGAGAAGAAAATAAATTCGACAAGGCTGTATGACTCCGTATCTTTGACCGTATTTTGGCGAATTAAAAAAACAACAAAAACAACAGTAGCAAAATTATCAATTTATTACCTCTACGTCCTGGAAGACCGTTAAAATTTGAAAAAATCGCCCTGGAGCCTTTGTACCAAAATGCCAGACCTATTACGTACGAAAAATATAAAGACATGAAGCAGCTACTACCCTATATACCTCCGGTGCATCATGCATATTTTGAAACACTACCACATGCAGAGAATAAGTAAATTCTTGTAATCAGTATCTTGTAATGACAATGTAATTGCCGTCTAAAATAAAATTTTATGTGTTGTTATGCGTATTTGCAAACAAAATTATATTAAAATGAAGTATATTTTAAGCAATATTTGATTTTTCAAAATTGAAATTAAACGATTTTTACAATTGTCTAATTTTGAAAGTGGTGTAAGTCCATTTACAGCACATAAATATGTGTTATCGTAGTCTAATTAGCCAAAAACAAATTTATATAAACAAATTAAATGTTGATAAAACAATAGAAACAATGCCAGACCTCATATGATTTGCCTGTATTTTTAAATCAACAAATATAGTAACCTTTAATTTTCTCGAAACAAAAGAAAATGGACTTACACCACTTTCAAAATAAACGGTCCAAATAATGATGTGTATTATGCGCTTCAAAACAAACCAGGGGAATGATTAGGATCGCTCCATGCAGCTATTGATACCGGTCATTGCACCTAGGATTAATACGTTTGTATCAATATTTTTGAAAGTCTTAGAACAAACTTTAACTTAGGTTTTCTTTGTTGTTTATTAGTATTTGTTATGATATTATTACTTTATATGTTAAATGTGACCATGAACTGAACATGAACATGTCTCTTAGAATTTTGTAAGCGACTAACCTAATATCTAGTTTTTACTTTTCGGCTAGGCACACGTAATACACTACTTCTGCTATTCAGCTAATTTGGGCAAGCACTTAATTAAAATCGACAGGCGAGATTGAACCATTCAACTGTTTTTACGTGATTAACATTAATTGTAGGGTATGAATTAAAGGAAATAGTATCAAGACGACCGGTGCCTCGGTGGTACCGTTTTTGCATTTGTTGCACAGCATATTGTCAGCCCTGCATCTTTTCTTAGGTTCACCGCAGTCACATCTGATGTTATATGACGATGTGATGTTTCCCTTCACGGAAACGTCCGACTCAGTTGCTATGATTCGAACCTACGTCCATCGACGCGGTGTCCGAACACGCTATCAACTAAACCATCATTGCTTTGATATTTGATTACTTAAAGGGAAATTCGAAATTACCGAAAAATTGCCATAAAAACTGAAAAAAATTGAAGAGTTTGAAAAAAAAAATCAATCTCGGTAACCTTTATAAAGTTTTTTGGATTTTTTTTTAATAGGTCAAAGTTATCCAAATACAAAATCTAATCTTTCTTGAACAGTTACCGCGTCGCGCAGTGGTTTGTGTCTGTAGTAGACGTCGTAAAAAAATTATGGACTTATAATTTTCGAAAATTAGCGTGCCCCCAAAAAAGAAGTGGCAAATAAAGGCCTGAATATACCCCTATGAATACGTTCAGTAGTCTTAATATGATGGTGCCCCAAAGGAACTGTTTTTTTTTATTATACTAGCAGGCACGGCAGACCTTGTCCCGCCTTGTATAAAAATAAATCCTTGACAAATTATATACTAAAACGTTCCTCATGAATCACTTTATCCACTGGTGAAAACCGCATGAAAATCCGTTCAGTAGTTTTTGAGTTTATCGCGAACAGACAGACAGACAGACGCGGTAGGTGACTTTATTTTATACTATGTAATGATATACACAATAAATGTTTGTTTTTTGTTTTATTAATTATGAGGCCGGCAAACCTTATAAACCAAAGGAGTACCGAATCTAAAAATATACGCCATTACCGGCCACACATAAATTGGTTGTTAAAGAAAACTGTATAAATTATTTCACTTTTTCTTTTTTTATAATAAGTAGATTGTCGTTGTCGTTGTGGTAAAAAGTAATTTTCATGTCCATAACTCGGCTCCATATTTGGCTTCTCATTTTTCAATTGTGTTTGTGAATAAATGTGTCCGAGTCACGCGAAAATTAAAACTTGATTGGATTGTTGCTAGTACTCCGGAGAAGCGAGAAGGGACGCATTAAATTGGATCGATTCAAAATGACTGGAAATACGATAACGATGAACTTCTTTATCTATGTAATAGTGCAATGTACTAGTATGCAATGCAACTCTGTTGACAAAAGAATAAATAGGCTTAATAGATTTATAAATATTCCGTCATGCCATTCTTCTTCTATTTTATTTTTGGCAACCAGTCTTCTAGTAGACTATTACTGCCATTGTCAAGTGAGTAACGATGTTACAAGTTTCTTCATATAATTTCAATGAACTAACAAGATGGTGGCCATCTTGTCAGAACTTTTCTGGGAGTTTTTATGGCAAGTCTGAATTCATGCTTCGTGGTATTATTTCCGATCCACTTCACTTGGGCACAATAACCAAAATATATTACGTAAAGCACCACCAACATTATAATATCTCATTCTCCTGGCTATTCTCTCTCATTATAACATCTCATTAGAAGCACTGGCATGGTTCGCATCATATCTAAAGGGACGACAACAATCGGTTCGTATAGATGGGGTTACGTCTAACTGGTGTGAGCTTGGTGCTGGCGTCCCTCAGGGTGGTATACTTTCACCTCTTCTTTTTTCCCTCTTTATTAACCTTTTAACTCATGAACTGTGATGTACGCATCATCTGTATGCTGATGACCTGCAATTATACTCACAGGCCGCAGTAGGTTCTCTATTAGATGCAATTTACACTATTAACCTCACCTTTTACACCTACCAACATTTATCTCTGCATCACCTAAAGGTTGACTGGCAGAGAATGCCTTCGGCATTAAGTCCGCTATTGCGTATTTAACGCATAATGTGTAAATAAATAAAATAAATAAACATTACACAATATAGAGCTAAATAACACAAGATTATGAATAAAATATAAAGACCACTACATGGCATTCCAAGATCCCGCCAAAAACTCCGTCATGCTATTGTATATACCTTAATTGCGTGAATCTTCTTGGAAACGGTTCAACGCTATGGGTTGCGCGGTCACAATGGTGTTGTTGACACGGTTCCCATGGTAACATCCAATTAACACGCGATCACTAAGCGAGATATGTGATACCGTATTTGATTGTCCAAGTGTGTATCGGGAATTTTATTAATTACGCCACTCCATGTTAATGACATAAGGTAGACTTTTATACTTGTTCGCGTGATCTTAAAAATATATTTGAAAAGTAACGATATCTAATTGATTATAGGTAAGGTCTTACAAAGCGGTTGGAATTTTGAATGTAATTATCAGAAGAGATAGTAGCTGTTTGCTTTCAATATCACCCAGCTAAAAGTTTAATAGAAATGAAACCGACTTTAAAATATCGACTGGAAAAAAATGCACTAGTTCGTCTTTGACCATAATTAGATAGGTATTTTTTTTTATGTCATAGCAGGCAAACGAACAGTTGGGTCACCTGATGTTAAGTGATCACCACCGTCCATAGACACTAACAACACCAGGGGAGTCGAAATGCGTTGCCAGCCTGTGTTTTGGGGAAAGGAAAAGTCGTACATTGTCATAAACCTGCCAATATTTCTATCACTATACATTTCCTATTCAATTTTGAGGAGTTCCCTGATGTATCTTTAAAATCCAAGGTTTATCGCTAATGAAATTGAAATGGGATCCCTTGGAAATAGCCACTGTGAATTATAACAAAAGATTTTTTCAAATGGCTCTATAGAGACGAATTTCTGAGGTAACCAACATTTAACCAATTCCATGACAGCAATGCACCCATGTGCGTCTGGTAAACGTGAATCTAAAAATACGTTTTTTATTAATACCTTCACAAAAATATTGCCGTTTTTTATTCCACTGTACAATATATTATATTTTTCGTCGAGTAACATTGTAATTGTGAGAAAATATAGATAAGATAATATGTATTACTACAGATTCAGTGACGTATTTCACCTATTATTCACCTATAATTCACCATAAAATCAGTGGCATATGTTCAAACTTTCTGGTTAATAGGTGGCATCGAATGGGTACATCTGAATTGGGAACCCTCTCCTTTTTGAAGTCGGTTAAGAAAGGCAATTTAGATATTTTTGTGATTTTTTAAAAATTAATTATTATATTTCAAGAGGAAAAATAAAATAATAAATACAGAAATGGCGGGTGCGTCGAGCAGTGGTGGCAGCGTCGGTAGTGTTCTCCGACCACTGCGCACGCGCCGCCCGTTCACACCTCGCGAGCCGCAACGCACTCTCTTCACAGAGCGCCGGAAAAAAGATCCGAGGCCTCCCAGCGCCTTTGAGTAAGTTTTATAGCAATCTGTCATCATTCAATTTCATTATAGGTATAGCGTAAACCTTTTGTGCTTTTAGTCTGGTTGCGCAGAAATATGGTATTTTTTTCGAATGTACGTATGAATGGAATTATATAGGAATGAATGAATGAATATTTTTGAAATGAAACTTCTAATGCGACTTTCAACAAGGTTGCGTTAAACGTTTAACGCTACCATGGAGAGGGTATGAAAGCACTGTTGCGTTAAACGTTCAACGCTCCTGGGGAGGGGGAATAGAAAGAGACAGAGTGAGAAAAATAATCAAACATTTCGTATCTCACTTTAGTTATCATAATCCCATTGTAAATGTTATAGATTTGGATATTTCTCCACTCGAAAATTATAATTAAAAGATGCGATCAATTGTGAATTGTAAGCAATGTTAATAAAGTTTATCTTAAAGAAACAATATTATTTCACTAAAAATCAGTTTCTACCTCTTCCTATTTTCATTTCCAAGTTTCACTTTTTCCGCGCGGAGGGACTCCACGCACTTTTTTTTTTTATACACCGTGAGCAGAGTTCAAATTTTGCCGTTAATAAGTTTTTTATTGTGATCTTAATATTTTATATGTATAAAATTTGAAAGCGTTGAAAAATAACGTAAAATATTAGGAACGGCTAAAATTGGATTTAGCTTAATTTGAAATGTGACGACACAAATATATCTATACTTTGCAAGCTCTGTAGCATAAATTGATTGTTAGTTTTTGAAACGTGTTGTCTTAGTAACATAGACCAATACTTACGTCTGTGAGTTAAAAAGAATTTAGTATTATTTAATTCAATAATTCGTCGAGTTTCTTTTATTTCTCTTTATTAACAATTCTACTATTAAATTGATTAATTCCTTCACACCACTATCGCAGTCCCAAGTGCTTCTTGCTTTTTTTATAGTCCATCCCCTTAAAAGATAATTTTGTATATTATTGGGATAATACATTTGTAAAGATATTGTTGTATATTCTAGTAGCGGGCCCGACGGACGTTGTACTACCCTGATAATAAAAAAACCCTGACAAATTATATACCTTAACCTTCCTTAATAGGGTGGTTTTTTTTTTTGCGACTATTTTTTTTTCTTTACTCCATTGACGGAATATCGTTCGAACTATTAAATAAAAAATTCCCACCAAAGGACGGCTCTTAATTCCAATTTTAAGTACTCGCTAAATGAATTTAAAGTTTTCTCATTTAATTAACACGTAAAAATAATGTTTTTTGCTTAAAATATTTATAGCTTGGAGACATTTCATCAAAATTCTTTGACCATAGAAAGAAATTGTAGAGGGATCCTTCTTCTTCAAAAGCCCTAGTAGCAAATATTTAATCTTTGATGTATCTGGTCAGTAAAAAATTTTATAGTCGATTTTCACTCAAAAATTGTGGTTTTTCGACTTTTTCTCCAAATCTATTGACTTGACGCCAAAATTGCAAAGGACCTCTTTTGAAGAGAATTTAATTTCCTACAAGATAAGATGACAGCCAAGCTCGAAAAATAAATTGTCTTTGAAAAAGAAGTCACTAATATTTTTTAATTCCATCTCTGCTTGTGTCACTTCTAGACGTTTCATATCATTATTAGTTGCTGTTGACTCTTTATTAGATTAATTCGGTGTTTTCTTAACTTTAATCAAATCTTTTTCAAAGACAATTTATTTTTCGAGCTTGGCTGTCATCTTATCTTGTAGGAAATTAAATTCTCTTCAAAAGAGGTCCTTTGCAATTTTGGCGTCAAGTCAATAGATTTGGAGAAAAAGTCGAAAAACCACAATTTTTGAGTGAAAATCGACTATAAAATTTTTTACTGACCAGATACATCAAAGATTAAATATTTGCTACTAGGGCTTTTGAAGAAGAAGGATCCCTCTACAATTTCTTTCTATGGTCAAAGAATTTTGATGAAATGTCTCCAAGCTATAAATATTTTAAGCAAAAAACATTATTTTTACGTGTTAATTAAATGAGAAAACTTTAAATTCATTTAGCGAGTACTTAAAATTGGAATTAAGAGCCGTCCTTTGGTGAGAATTTTTTATTTAATAGTTCGAACGATATTCCGTCAATGGAGTAAAGAAAAAAAAATAGTTGCAAAAAAAAAACCACCCTATTCCTTATGTATCACTCACTGTATTTACTGGTGAAAACCGCATGAAAACCCTTTTTGAGTTTATCGCGAACAGACAGACAGACGTGGCAGAGGACACTGTTTTATGATATATAATAATTTTTATTCTTACGCGGTACAGTTTAAAAAATTTGACTTTACTGGAGAGTAATGAAGATGCGCTTGCGGCGACGATGGGTGGACGGATACACGCATTGGACGAGGATGCTTTAAACGTGTTGCTTTCTAACGAAACACGTAATAATTCACGAAAAAAGCCTACGGTGAGAATTGCATAGACGCATAATTAGAATACTAATTTAAAGCTGAGATCTTGATTTTGTGTATGTTACTAGTGTGACTAAAATGCAAAATACCTCGACTTAATCTCTTTAGTGCGAAAAGAAGAAACGCAAAATACAGATAAACAAACATACAAATAAAAGAAGCACAAATTACATAATAAATATTCGCTCTTGCAAGAAAATGTGACGAACAAAATTGAGACATTTAATTTTTAACAGTATGTTTAAATCGAAAATCTTAACCTACTTTACCTACTAGTTTTGGTACCGATAAAACATTCGTCAGGTCAAATATAGACATTAAGGTTGACGTTACGAAGTTCTATTGAAATAACTTATTAGCCACGTAAATTATTTAAGAAACAACCTATTACTTCTAAAGATCTTTACATACAGTTACGAAACCAAGCAAGATCCGTTCAAGAACGATCAGGTGATGGGTGGAGCGCTTTCACGAAACTCCCACACCTCAGTGGTCACAGTAAACCTCTACATAGACGAGGCACAAGTCAAAGCTCTACGGAAGGTGCGTTCACTGCAATTTCGATAATACCTAATATCACGAAACAATAAATAGGTAACATTAGAAATTGTTGTATAAAAGAAGACATGAAGTAGTACCAGTGGCAGAGAAACTGAATTGGAATGAGAGATATAACTTGAAAATGTACAGGTATAGAAGTCGAGAGAGAGCGCAGAAGCTATGTATGGACTGTGTCAAGATTGATATTGTTTGCAAGGTCTGAATGCTCAAATGACAGTTGAAAGAAGAAAATATGTTATATATATATATACTAGCGGGCCCGGCAGACGTTGTCCCGCTCTGATTATAAAAAAATCCTGGACAAATTATATACCAAAACGTTCCTCGTGAATCACTTCATCTACTGGTCAAAACCGCATAAAGATCCGTTCAGTAGTTTTTGAGTTTATCGCGAACAGACAGACAGACAGACGCGGTAGGGGACTTTGTTTTATACTATGTAATGATGAGGGTAACAAAAAGAAGAATTAATATTACCAAGAGATTTCAAGTTGTGCTATATAGTTTCCAATGATAAGAGAATCTCTTAGTCTAGTGAAGCTGTGAAGGCCTGTCAGGTCAATAGCGTAGTCAATTCGAAAAAAAAAAGTAGGATTGTTTAATGAAACATGTATAGGACAGGTATAGGTAATAAAGGTTATGACTGATTATGTAGAAGAAGATGAATTTAGATACTCTGAATCAGAATGAAACTAATCCCCAAATATAGCTTTTGAAAGATATACTTAAGTATTGCGTTTGAATGCCCAAAGATATAACAATTTATAGATTGAGTATTGTCGCAACTATAATAGAAGGTATTGAATTTTTTCTAGAAAATAAAATGGAAGTGGATTTATCTCAATCGATATCTGTAACTCGACCATTGGCTGGTGGAGCAGAGGGTGATAGCGCGTCATCTGTTACCGAAAATCATTTTACAAAATGTAAGAAATTCAAAGGGTTTTATATTTAGTAAAAACCTGTACATCTATATTCAGAAATTAATATTTTCTCGATAAAGTAATTCCAATAAGTGTATGTATTTAAAGACTTCATTAAGTTAAGTGTTTGTGATAACCTTGCACTCGGAACAGAATGATATCAACATTTTTTAAACATTCAAGCATAAAGGCATATTAAAGAGATTGGTGATCGCTCATTTGTTAGCACCATCGGATATTACTTCAGTTGACATCGGATTCAACCATCGCGACTGCGTCCGAAGCTTCGGGGAATATTCTGATGAAGCCATTGCATTGTGGTATGGCTTTTTTAAACCCTTCTGTCTAGCTACCATCCTCCAATTGAAGAACTGTGACCAAGCACCTATACATGTGTTGCGGCAGCTGCACTTGAGACCCAGTCTAGGTTTATCGTGCTTACTATCCTAGACCACATTGTCATTTAACATGAGATTAGGTTGTGGACAAACGCTAAAACCTGTACCTACCGAGTATGTCATCTTCTTTGACAGACTGGCTGAAACGTTTGAATTTATTGTAAATAGAATACGTCGTTGAAACAATTCTACGATCTCTTGCGTGTACAAATACCATATTTGGAGTTAGAAATAAACAGTCTATTTTACGCACTCCGAGTCTTATTGTTACACTCCAAGTACGTCAAAGTCAGTTTAGACTCCTACATTCACTACTGTATAGGCTATAAAGTACATATCATTACATACTATAAAATAAAGTCCTCTGCCACATCTGTCTGTCTGTCTGTCTATTTGTGATACAATCAAAAAACGACTGAACGGATATTCATGCGGCTTTCACCATTAGATGAAGTCATTCATAAGGAAGGTTTAGGTATATAATTTGTCAAGGCTTTTTTATTATCAGGGCGGGAAAAACGTCTGCCGGGTCCGCTAGTGAAGTATAAAAAAAGACGAGTACAATTCTAAGGTTTTCCATATTGTTATTATCCTTTATCGAAGCTCGTTATGTGATAAGTATTATTGCAATAATATTCATTTCAGCTCTAAGCCCTGATACAGGTGCAAGACGGAAACAATTTGCCCACACTAAATCTTCATCTTGCGATACTGGTACTGATACTGTTCTAGGAAATATTGCTGTTAAGCATTTAGCAGTCCAAATGCCTACAGCGTCATATGAGGAATATGAGAGGTAACGAAAACTAAGAAGAAATAAACTTTTAAAATATATATTACAGTGTTTTATTAAGATGAATTCAAAGATCTATATATGTATATATATAAAAGAATAATATGATTTTAACTGACAAAGCATCATCAACGCTAATTTACTGGGAACAAGGCCGTGCAAATTGCATGCGTGTTCCTTTTATATTGTAGGTGAGCACGAAGGAAGGATTTTTGGGAACTCAAGCCCTGAGGTGGTGAAAAAGAGAATGACAATTTGTACCTTAATTGAAAATCCGTAATTTGTCAGTTAGTCAGTTATTCTTTTATATGCATGGAAAACACGTGCGTAGTCGTGGCAAATTGCTAGTAATAATATTAATCCAAACAATTTCTATTATCGGTTTACTTTACTTTAATTTGTTATTACGTGTCTTTTTATATGCTAAAGTCCTTGTAATTTAAATCGCTATAAGAATTAATGCAATTTTCAGCCATTAGATCGATTGTTTTTATAGTATGACCGCACTCGAACTGGCCGAGGCACTCTCACACCGGAGCCTCGATATCCATCGTAAGCTCTTTCTCATGGATTTGCTCCAAAAAATACTGGAAAAGAATGTTCCAGCAAATAGTTTGCGAGAATTCGTGTTGCGTTCTCTCTACATGCATATTGATAGTGACGATGAACGTGTGCTGGTCGCCATTGCAAGAGCGATGCTGACGGTAACTGTTCTTTTTTATATTCTCTAAATATTTTTACTTTCCATACATAGGTAGTGCCGAAATTATTGTGGGATGAAGTACAAATATAGATTATCAAGTATCTAAACCTTTCTATTACTCCTATTTTCATATAACTCCAAATATGAATATGTATCCACGTTTACAACTGCTAGATTACGGATGCAATCGAACTTATATTAGGTCTTTACCTATGAAATTGCCGTTTTGTATGAAAAAATTTAAACGAATTTTTTGCATGTATTTTTTATTTGTATTAATCGAAGTAATCACCTATGCAATCAATGTATCTTTGCCAACGCAGTGGCAGTTTATTGATGCCCTTCTTAAAGAAATCAGCTGGACGGGAGGCAACAAATTCTTCAAAGGCATTTTGTACTGCCTCTCGGGTATTGAATTTTTTTCCCGCCAAGGAATTATCCAAATTCTGGAAAAAGTAGTAGTATGTAGGCGCAAGGTCTGGTGAGTAGGGCGGATGACGGAGAACTTCCAACCCCAGTTCTTGCAACTTGGAGACCGTCTGTTGTGCAGTATGAGGTCGCGCGTTGTCGTGCAGGAGCAGCGGAGACGAGCGATTGACCAATGCTGGTTGGAGATGTGCCAGCTTCTCCATCATTGTGTTCAGTTCTTCACAGTACACATCTGCAGTAATGCTCACCCCGTTTGGTAAGAAGCTGTGATGAATCACACCGGCGCTAGACCACCAAACAGTGACCATCACTTTTCTAGGGGTAAGTTTTCGTTTAGGGCATTGTTTAGGTGCTGAACTAGGATCCAACCAACTTGCTGAGCGCTTGCGGTTATCAAACAGAATCCATTTTTCATCGCAGGTAACAATTCGGTTCAAAATTCCTTAATTTGTGTGTCTGTTGAGCAGTGCAAGGTACGTCTCGACGCGTACTTCGCGCTGGCGATCATTGAGTTCGTGGGGCACCCATTTGTCAAGCTTTTTTACCTTGGCAATTTGACGCAAATGGACCAATATTGTTTTGACGCTAACGTCGAAAGCTGCTGCTAATTCAGCCGTAGATTGTGTATCATCAGCTTCCACAATCGCCTTTAATTCGTCATTGTCGACCAAAGTCTTCGGACGACCGCGAGGTTCATTTTTCAGGTCGAAATTCCCAGAACGAAGCGAGCAAACCAATAATAGGTGGTGCGTTGATTTGTAGTGTTAGCTCCGTAAACATCGTTGATGTTGCGTGCCGCTTGTGCCGCGTTGCTGCCACAACGGTACTCATATTCCATAATTACTCGAATTTTTAACGTATCCATGATGACAAAAAAGACTGAAATGCGATGAAAATGTAACACTAATCAATAAACAAATGACTACTTATGGAAAAAGAATTCCATGTTTTTAAAATAAAATTAATTTGTAATTAGAATTCTTAGCCAAACAAAAATTATTTTAATTTGAAATGGCCAGTACTGCAGAACGGCAATTTCATAGGTAAAGACCTATTATAAATATGTATGTATTCACGTTCACAACTGCTAGATTACGGATGCAATCGAACTTGTATAAGTGACCATAAAATTATTAGCTTCAAAAAGTGGATCCACTGACGTGGATGAGCAACTAAGGTACAAAGAATTTAGACCTTCTTCTCGCTTCTTTTTTCTGTCCGACCTCAATTATGAAAATGTATCCAAAGGCTGCTAGATTACGGATGCATCTGAACTTATATAAGTGACTATAAAATTATGATCCTCTAACATGCGGATCCACAGCGTATGGATGAACAAATATAGTGCCAAGCATTTACACATTTTCAGTCCGACTTCAAATATGAATATATATCCAATGGCTGTTAAACCACTGATGCAGTGGAACTTATATAAGTGACCATAAATGTTTCAAATATTTACAGACATACAATTTCCATTTACAGATGCGAGTAACGGGAACACATTTAGCTTCGGCTTGCAAATTGGTCTTCAAAATCGCAAGGGATGACAAGAATGACAGTTTCTTCCGAAACACTAATCTGCTCGGTAAGTATTTGCACAATATTTGCTTCTTTAATTTTTTTAAATACTTTCTAGGTTTTAGCGTTGACCACATCTCATCTGACATTAAACAAATGGCACGATAACACACATATACGTAAAGTAATATTGTAACTCCACACATTCTTAGATAAAATGTGGAAGTAAGATGGCATATTCTCAATATCGGTGGTGAAAAAGAAATAGTTATATGTTTCTTAGATACGGGCGGATTGACGGGGCAGTAGTCAGAAATAAGCCAGTTAATCAAGTTTTGATAAGGCGCTTATGACGTATCTACAGTTGTTTGGTTATAATATCGTTGGTCTTTAGAGCTACTCGTGGAGGGTTGTGGTCGAGCTGACCCTGTGACTGAGGGAGAGTGCTGTGTATACGGCGCGGGTGCATTGCGGTTCCTCGCATTAGAGCCGCGGTTATGTGCACTCGCACATCGCGCCGGTGCTCTACACCTCGCAGTATTACATCTCAAAATACTAAACGTTACAGTAAGTCGAATTCATCTAAACCTTCACTTTCCAAAGTGGCCCAGGTACGACACACAGGAGACCACGGGAGAATCGACGGGGGTCTACGTTGGTGTGACAAAAAAATGAGGATTCACAATTCGTAAGCGGGGTTCACGAAAATTTATCGGCTTTCGATAGCGAAGAATTAAAATATTGGTAACGTAAATTTCCATAGAGATCTTAATCTTCACATTTTTTGTCGAGTTTTGGGAATATGGTAGCAATTAGCAGCAGAGGGTCCAATGGAAGCAACAAAATTTTGAAAATGGTATATGAGAAAAAAAATCTGGGAACCTACGATCTAAACCATAGGTTCCCAAATTTTTTGGCTCGTAGACCAAATACCATATTCTTCGGTTATGTGTAGACCCCCTCCATATCTGATACTGACTTCTTTGTACATTCCTCAACTATAACTATGTTTTGAAAAGGTGGTTTTATCATTTATGTTATATAAGATGTGTTTTTATTTTATAAATATTAATTATTTATGTAGACAGTATGTGTGTATGTATAGATCCCTGGGAGTCGACAGTCTGTGGTCTCACTTTGGGATTCACAGGGCTAAACGATTTCAAGATCTAATTCATTAATCAATTAAAGTCCCCGTCTAATTACCTCATTACCAATTATTAAACAAAAACATTAAACATAAAATATAAAAACATACCAATTTCCTTGTTTATTATTTTATTTGCTATTTAAGTTGTTACATTTCAGGATCGAGTAGTGTATATTCATCTGCCGAAAGACTCGTGGGCATTTTAGGTTATACTATATTTACTATTAGGTACATTGACACCAATATGACGTGCCAAAAAAAAAATTAAAGACGGGGTGTATCTTAAAGACACACATTAGAAGTGACATTTTGTAAAACAGGGATACATTTTAATAAAAAAAATACAACAAAAAGCCAAAGGCTCGCGGTGTTGTCAGGCGATCACTCATTCGAGTACTGATCACGCACTATGTAGTTTCACTTTAGTGACCGGATAAGAACCGGTGTTTTCCAACACTCTACCCGACACAGAGTTACCCCCACCACTTCTCGTCACACAAATTCGAAGGTTCTGGATCAGAACTTCAAACCCCTCCCATAACATGTTTCACTTCAGAAATGCTTAAAGCGAGGTCTACAGCTTAGGCCCAGGGCGGTTGCGATGACGATCGCGAAATATCAAACATAAAACCGCCGGTTTACGTCCATAGTGTAGTGAGTGCAATATAACGCGTTGTTTTCAAATGTTGCTATCCGCTCGTTGCGACCACACGACGGGCACAGTATAAATGTAAAAGACAGTACGGAAACTACCTACAAACGCTCGAAAACGGCACACTGACACAAATATGCGCATCGACGAGAGGTTTCAAAAGATACTCATTCTATAGACAGCTCCGCGAAAATCGCTTAGGGACCTCGTCGATGCCCATGGTTGTGTGAATGTGCCGGTACGAGCGTTTGTAGGTAATTTCCGTACTGTGTCTTATATTTATACTGTGCCACGGGCCTATGTAGCGAGCGGAACAATGCGCGGTTGGCGGGTATAACAAACCAGTTCGGTCTTGTCGCTCGGCATAAGCGGCAATTTCCCCTCACAACTAGTAAATACTTTTGCAAAAGTTTATATCTGCTTTGGTGATTTTATTTGTAATTTCACTAAGAATGTATAGTCCGCGTCATAGTTTTTGGCCGCTCTGAATATAGCTTTAAGTTCGGTCTTGCGCAAAGTACAGTCAAGAAGTTAATACAAAACAAATTCAAAATATTATAGGAAATTAACATTTACAATTATTAATCTTTAAGTTGTCTCGATATTATACATACAATATATTAGGTTTTAATGAATTATGATTCAAGCAGATATTTGCCTATTACATTAAGCAATAAGAATGTAGCAGTATAACGACCACGTTACTACTATCAGAAGATTTTGTATGTAAAATGAAAGCTTCATTCCGATTGTGTCGTCTTGTACACGGTTTGACATCTAGTAATAATAACAAATATAAACAAGAAAAAGAAAACCACAAAAATAGCAATAACATGTAATTAATATCAACAAAACTGTTCTGAATGTGACTGTACTGCAACTAGTAATGACAGAACATATGTGTCAACGTGGGTGCAATAGGAGGCAAGATACGTGCGTGGGCGAGCCTACTCCCCTTTCACCTCATCTGCGTCCCCCTTATACCTAAATTTGTGTCCTGCGCATCTACTTCAGAGCGGTTAAGAGGTTGACGCAGACTTTAGTCAAATGTGGACATGGACGTTCGAGTATACTCAAAGAATTTTGTAGGGTACTTATAATTTTAATTCCTCATATAGACTACAAAATTCACCATTTATTTATCTGTTTTTATTGATTTTGTACACACCGTCTCTTGTATTCAACACCTTCTATATCAAGATCGAACTGTCTAGAAAAATAACAAATCCTGATCCATTAATTAAATACTATAACAGCTCGCCACGCACTGTGGCCACTTACAAGCCCCGTCCGCCACACCCGCCGCAGCTATTCTATATAAATCTCCGCGTATTAATTGTGGACCCACACTAGCAGGTTGTATTGAATACAGAAAGCGGAAAAGCCTCGATCTGTGTCGGAGGAGTCGACACACGCGCTGTACCAACTGACTGGCGCGTTACGGAACCTGGCGGGTAACGCTGGGGTCGTGGGTGACGCGAGCGGCGAGCGTGACGCACACGCGTTCGTGACGAGCGGCGCGCTCGGCGAGCTGCTCGCGGCGCTCACTCTGCACACCGATCAAGACGTGCTCACCAATGTCGCCAGGTGTCTCAGGTAAACATTTTTAACCTAATCTAATATCTATACTAATCTATCTGTATATATAGTTGGCAGGGACAAGATACTCACGTACTAGGGGTGTGCGAATATTCAATTTTACGAATTATTCGATTGCGAATCCAACCGAATAATTCTATTCGAACTATTCGGGTAACTCCAACTATTCAAATATTTTCGACGTTTCGGATTATTTAAATAATCGCTAGAGATGTGCCGATTATGACTTTAACCGAGTAGCTGACTAGGCGATTAGTTGGTGATAAAAAGGCCAACTAGTCAGCCAAGTCGATCGCTTTTCGGGGGTATCCGTGACACTTCATTTACAGCTGTTTCGCGTGTAAGTCGTAACCGCCGCCTGCGCGTCTGTCAAAACTTATTATTTACTTGGCATTGTTTTTTACTTTTGCTTTAGTTCGGGTCAGAGTGGTGATTTTGTGCAAAAAAAACTCAATTAAAATTTAAACATGGCAAAAAGAAAGTCTCGTTGGATGGTACGTATGCTATGGACGTATGGATTTTTACGTTACTATCTTTTTTTTTTAATTTGTATTACTAGTTTGAAAATTTATAATAAATAACAAAGTTTACTGTTTATTTTATAACAGTATTTAATTAAAGTTTTTATCCAAAAAAAGAATCTTGGGAAATGTTGTATCTTTTCCCATAAATATTAGTTTAATAACTCTTTCTTATTTTAAAAATATTCGAATAATTCGAACATCCTTATTCGATTTCATTCGAGCATTATTTGCATAACCCTATTAAGTACATCTTCCTCCTCTGTTTATCAACTTATTTTTTATAGATAGTTTTTATAGTTACTTTTAAATTTTTTTAAATGTTTAAATTATACACACGAGTTCTTGGATGAACACCACAGCCTATTTAGGTAATTATGGTGTAGATTATACCGCATCGTATGACCAAGTAATATAAAGCAATTTGCGTTCTAAAACACTAATACAAAAAACTGTATAGTGTTGTAATTCAAAAAATCATTGTACAAAGTGTTAGAATTAAAAGTAATGAAATCGTGATATATGAGTTGATGGGAAAAGGAGAGAGAGAGTGAGAAAGAGATATAGCCTTTTCATGGAATGAGGGTGAATACTTGATTACATATTTGCGCAACGCAATCCTGGTCTACATACGTGAATAGAAAAGAAGAGCTTTTAACAAGTAGAAGTCTAATATAATCCTCTCACTCTCCCTCAACATAGGGTATCGTAAGTAGGATTTTCCCTGGATAAAAAAGGTCGTAGTTCGGAGCCGACTGATGTATTCAGGTGGGTACTGTGACCGGTGTTACTAGGGCGTAACGTATCATTCACAACGAGCATGTTACGTTACGCCGTGTAATAAAATTCGTGTAACATGCTTTTTGCTCATCCGTGCTACAAATTCGCAAGCCACTTTCAGTCAAGATGTCGGACGACGAAATTGTGTTGCGATCTTTGATTTTGCGCAATTTTTGTTTAGTCCAAATTAAAGAAAAGAATGAAACGTTATTGGGCATCAAATTTGCTTAAAAACAAAAACTTATCACTTAAACTTATCAGTTTAACTTAAACTTATCACTTATAACTTAAATGGTTTGTCGTTTGTAACAATACTAAAAGATCAAATTACTCGATAATATAAAAACTTTGTTCGTATGTGACGATTCGCTCTGACGTGTAACACTCGTGTAACACTCCAAGAATTCGCCAAATACCGACTGCGGAGTGCAACATTCGGAACGAGCAACGAGCCGCTCCTTGCGAGCACTTTGTTTGCCCGTATTGACTGCATAAACGCTCACTGTGTAACACGTTACATTACGCCCTGTAACGCCGGTCAGTACCCATCTTTACGGTGCTTTCGTTAGCGAAATTATTTTCTGGGATCTATTGTCGTGATAATGTGTGCAAAACGCGAAAATAGGGATATAGGGATTAAGGGATATAATGTTATCGGTCAGCGTGTTGTCCGCGGAGGAGTCGTGTTGTGCGTGGTTGTGCGCGTCCGGGAACAGTAGTCGCGCGGTGCTGCGCGCTCTGGCCGCATGTGCACCGCGCGCGCCGCTCGCCGTACGACTCGCGTACACACTTGGCAACATGGCCGCCGCAGACGAACGTGCCAGAATTCACGTACATACCTCTACATCCCTTTATAATTACACTACACTTTAGAAATATTTTAAAGCAGCCATACTCAACCTGCGGCCCGCCGGCGCATTGTAGTTTGCCCACCCGATTATACTTTATTTTCAATTATTAATAACTTCGTGCCCATCAGAACAACTATGAGCACGCTGAGTAAATTAAATAGAACTCAGATAACTCTACCGCAATGCGTACTTTATGATATAAGGGTTATACCAAGCTTGGTTTTTTGGTCAAACATTTTTCACAACATTAATCCGTTATTAACTTGAAATTAGGTTTTCTATTTAATACCTAAATATCTGTAGTTTGCGGCCGGCGACACCATGAGGAAAATGTCTTTGTGGCCCGTTTAAAAAAAAGGTTGAGTACCACTGTTTTAAAGGGTAGTTCTCTGGTTTCGTGCAAATCGCATATCTATCACTAGCGGGCACGGTGGACGTATTCCCGCCTTGATAATAAAAAAAATCGACAAATTATACACATAAACCTTCCTCATGAATCACTTTATCTGCTGGTGAAACCCGCATGGAAATCCGTTCAGTAGTTTTTCAGTTTATCGCGAACAAACAGACGTGCCAAAGTACTTTGTTTTAAAATATGATAAAGTAAACAAAACTACGCGCTCAAAAGAACCCAAATATTTTTTTATATACTATTTGATGAGTTGCATAAACATACTGTGAATTGAGTGAATTTAAAATAAGTATAAATATACATGATTACTGCTCACTATTACCACAATTTACCATTTATTATTAAATAAATCTTAATGATTTTAAAGTTATGGTAATGAGTTAAACTTGTACTATTAATAGGTTTTGATAAAATTTTATTGAAACATTAATTAGGCAACTGTAATAAGAAATTAAGAACATCTTATACTTATAATTAATTATCAATATAAATGAAAAGCACATTTGATATTGATTTTATTGATGATATATTAGCTGAGTCATTACTATATTTCAATACGCATTACCATGCCATGAGATTTTTTTATCGTATATTTGCCAATTATACGTATTATTAAGCATAACTCATATAATTATGCTTATATTTCATATAGCTTTTTTGAAAACAAAGTAGAAACTTTATATGTTTTCTCACAAATTCATCTCAGACAGGTCGCGAATTGCATGTATCAGACAACAGCCCAAGCCGAGGTGTGCCGTGCACCCTTGAGCTAGTTGTCAAATAAAATCGTCTGAGTGCCTTAAACGCTCGCCTTAGTAGTCCGGTGAAGCTGTTAAGACATAGTATTGACCTAGTAAGGTCAATAGCGAGGACAGCTCGAAAAAAAAAATTAAAAAATCGCAAATTCATTGAATTTGCACGAAACCTGAGAATCACCTGCAGCTTGTTGTAAATATCTCATAGTTTTTAGCACTTACAAAAAATGTGTTGTAATCTTTTATATATAAACAGGCAGAGACAAAATCGATTTATTTTTATATTTTGTACAAGTTTTACAGTTATAAATTTTTTTTTGTCAAAATTCCGTTATTTCCTTAACATTGAAACTTGATCAAATGTCAACCACTAGACGATTAAAAGATAAAACAGTTCTACCACCTCTGTTTTCTCAAGTACAGTAGACTTTAACAAGCTTTAGTGTTATCAAGAAAAAAACTGTAAATAGTTCATTTTTGTTTCCTAAATATATTGACACTAGAAAAATTAATTAACTGGATTAATTAAAGTTACATTAATCACTTCATTTGAGGACTATTGAAAATATTAGGTCTTTACCTATGAAATTGCCGTTTTGTATGAAAAAAATTAGACGAATTTTTTTCATGTATTTTTTATTTGTATTAATCGAAGTAATCACCCATGCAATCAATGCATCTTTGCCAACGCAGTGGCATTTTATTGATGCCCTTCTTAAAGAAATCAGCTGGACGGGAGGCAACAAATTCTTCAAAGGCATTTTGTACTGCCTCTCGGGTATTTAATTTTTTTCCCGCCAAGGAGTTATCCAAATTCTGGAAAAAGTAGTAGTCTGTAGGCGCAAGGTCTGGTGAGTAGGGCGGATGACGGAGAACTTCCAACCCCAGTTCTTGCAACTTGGAGACCGTCTGCTGTGCAGTATGAGGTCGCGCGTTGTCGTGCAGCGGCAGCGGATACGAGCGATTGACCAATACTGGTTGGAGATGTGCCAGCTTCTCCATCATTGTGTTCAGTTCTTCACAGTACACATCTGCAGTAATGCTCACCCCGTTTGGTAAAAAGCTGTGATGAATCACACCGGCGCTAGACCACCAAACAGTGACCATCACTTTTCTAGGGGTAAGTTTTCGTTTAGGGCATTGTTTAGGTGCTGAACCAAGATCCAACCAACTTGCTGAGCGCTTGCGGTTATCAAACAGAATCCATTTTTCATCGCAGGTAACAATGCGGTTCAAAATTCCTTCATTTGTGTGTCTGTTGAGCAGTGCAAGGCACGTCTCGACGCGTACTTCGCACTGGCGATCATTGAGTTCGTGGGGCACCCATTTGTCAAGCTTTTTTACCTTGCCAATTTGACGCAAATGGACCAATATTGTTTTGACGCTAACGTCGAAAGCTGCTGCTAATTCAGCCGTAGATTGTGTATCGTCAGCTTCCACAATCGCCTTTAATTCGTCATTGTCGACCTAAGTCTTCGGACGACCGCGAGGTTCATTTTTCAGGTCGAAATTCCCAGAACGGAAGCGAGCAAACCAATAACAGGTGGTGCGTTGGTTTGTAGTGTTAGCTCCGTAAACGTCGTTGATGTTGCGTACCGCTTGTGCCGCGTTGCTGCCACGCTGTTGAAATGCGATGAAAATGTAACACTAATCAATAAACAAATGACTACTTTTGGAAAAAGAATTCCATGTTTTTAAAATAAAATTAATTTGAAATTAGAATTCTTAGCCAAACAAAAATTATTTTGATTTGAAATGGCCAGTACTGCAGAACGGCAATTTCATAGGTAAAGACCTATTATATTCTTTTATAGGTGTGACAGCCGCAAGCCCTTATTAACATCATTTTATGTCATAAGTTGGTCACTTTTGGTAGGTGGTAGAGCCATGCTGAAGCTACTACTGGTTTCAGCATAAATGGGTCGGCTCGCCCGAGGTACTGAACTAACAGTGCTTGCATTGTTGCGTTTCGTTCAGTCATTGTGAGCGACGGAGCTCACCTCCCCTCGCCTTTCCCTCCTATCCCCTCCCCCTCCTATCCCCTCCCCTCCTAGCCCTCCCCTCCTAACCCCTCCCCTCCTGTCCCCCTCCCCTCCTATCCCTCCCTAACACAGGCTAGCAACGCACTTGCGACTTCATGGTGTTGCAAGTGTCTATGGACGGTGGCGATCACTTAACATCGGGTGTCCCACTTATTCGTTTGCCTCCTATGACATAAAAACAGTGAATATGTAAAATCTTCGTTTATAGTTAACCACTTCTACAAAATATGTACTTATAATTTTTTTAAGGATAAAAATCGTAACAAGTAATTCATTTTTTTATGATTTCATAGATTTACAACGAAGATGGTGGCATTGACGTCCTCCTAACCATCTTGGAATCGTATACGAAACGTAACGATAATGACACTAGAGATCCTGACTCCGATCCCGATATACATCTTGTTGGTGATTACTTTTAATATATAATTAATTCAGTCATATTGAAATAAATACACTCTGAAATAGTTGTTCGATTATCGACATTTTATTTGAAATAACTGCAGTCATCCATCTAAGTTCGGGTAAGTCATAGTGAATTCAATTTGGATTGAAATTAATAATGGGTGAAGAATTAATCGATTATCGATATTTTGTTTCAGGTAACTTTACTTATTGATTTAAGTTTTTTAGTTATCGATTTAAGTTCGAATAGGTTGTAGTGAATTCAATTTAAATCAAAATTAATCATGTCCAAAAGAATTAAATAATTATCGATATTTTGTTTGAAATAACTTTCTTTAGTCATCGATCTAAGTTTGGATAAGTCGTAGTGAATTTAATTTAAATTTAAATAAATAATGCCTAAAAGAATTAATCGATTAACGATATTTGCTTGAAAACATATTGGTTATCAATCTTAGTTTGAATAGGTAGTAATAAATTCAATTTAAATTGAAATAAATAATGCCTAAAATAATTAATCGGTTATCGCTATTTTGTTTGAAATAACTTTCTTTAGTCATCGATCTAAGTTCGGGTAAGTCGTAATGAGTGCAATTTAAATTGAAATAAATAATGCCTGATAGAATTAGTCTATTATCGATATGTATGAAATGATTCGAGCAATAGATATTAATCTGTGTAAGTTGAATTGAATTAATTGAAATTTAAATAAGTAAGGTCTGAAAGTGTTAATGGTTACTTTGTGTGATTGTCTTCGAACTATCTAAGTTTTAAACTGCATGACGACAAGACATTAATTTTTTTTTAATTTATAAAATTATATACACGACCGCTGTCAAGTTTAATACAAAACGAAGTAAAATCGTTATGATCATTACTTGATAAAATCGTCTGTTACAGGTAGTGACTTGTGCGGATCCGACGGTTCCAATGAAGACGTTTTAATAAAGGTAAAACTAACTAATGTTACAAACGCGAAAGCATATTTATGTGTTTATTACGCTTTCACGCGTTAGGAGGCATCCATTAATTACGTGAGACATTTTTGAGTATTTTTTGACCCCTCCTCCCTCTCTCCAGTGAGATGTCGTGAGATTTGTCTCTTCTCCTCTCTAATCTGACGTGATAACTTTCAAAATATTTATATGATTCTCTGACGTTTTTACACTATTTTTTGACTGAAAATTTACGTAATATCTGCCGAATCTCTCTCTCCCCCTCACATGAGATTTAGTGAGATTCGGCTTTACACCCCCCCCCCCCCTCTACCCCATGAACCCCCAACGTAATTAATGGGCATCCCCGTTAACTAATCAACCGATCATCATAAGCATTTGCATACATGATCAGTAGTAGTACAGTAAAATGACGTAGCATACGTTTCATGCGGGAAAAAGTACTATCTTCGAGGGGTAGGTTAAATTTACATCGACACAAACGAACCCGCGGGCAAAAGCTAGTGTGTAAAATGGGCTGTAATCTTAAATTGGATAATATATATTTTTTTAAATCGTAGGAGGCAAACGAACTGACCAGTCACCTGATGTTAAGTGATCGCCGCCGTCCATAGACACTAGCAACACCAGGGAAGTTGCAAGTGCGTTGTCAGCCTGTGTTTGGAGGAAGTGAGATAGGGGGGAGGGGGAGGGGGAAGGGGAGGGGAAATGAGCCTTCGTCACTGTTACTTGACGTGGGTGTTTCTGTGGGTCGAGTGGTAATACCCCGTGCCTCTACCACCTACAATAGTATAGATTCGTGTGGTGCCTATGGAACTTTAGTAAATCGAAATGAATTTGTACATCAGACGGTGCGTGTAGTAGCAAACCTTTGCCTGACCGACCACATCGGCAAGAAACTGGTGGAAGAACACGCCGAACGCATAGTGAACGCCCTGCTTGCGTGTCTACACTTGGCTGAGAAACAACCCGATACGGTATTATACATATACCTATTTATTTTTTTCAATATAGATTCTCTAGACGTGCGTTTGCTTAATCGATTATATAGTTAATTCAATTTATATCGATAGTAGAAAAGCTAGTAAATTAACATAAAATTGATTTCAATACCTTTTTAGTCAATTAGCCTTTCCATCATCGATTCTATTCATTTTTTTTTTTTATTATTTTATACTCACCTTAGCAATTGACTGGATACACTGTAAACTATACGGTCACATGCACGCCATTATTGCTATGTACTATATACAACGAAGAGACTGCGAATATATGAAACACTGTAAAATATATTTTATCTCATTCTTTCGTACATCAAAAATGCTATAATTCTATATATTTGTCTCTTTTTGGTTGCCTTGAATTTCAAATCGCAAAGGGCTGAAGAAGTTTTTACTTCCAAAATAGTGCAATAAAATGATATTACAATAGTATATATACATACACAGTTATACGATTTTTAACGTACGAGAGAAAGAGATAGAATAGATTATACAGTGCTTCTTATATGAGCGGTAACTATATATTGTACTAGCTAATACTTAATCTTTTTAGAATATTGTAAGTGTGTATGTCTGTATATGTGTTAGGTGTGGTGTATTGTTCAGCATATTATTCGAAATTTACGTGATGCGGTCTATATACCAGGTGAAAGGTTAAACACTCGCAGTATTCTAGGATATGACACTTCATGGTCACATTTAACATATAAAATAATAATATCAAAACAAATATTAATAAATAACAAAGAAAACCTAACTTAAAGTTTGTTCTAAGACTTTCAAAAGTATAAACACAATCGTAATAAACCTAGGTGCAATGACCGGTGCCCAAAGCTGTAAGGTGCGACCCGGAGTTAATAACCTTCGATAATAAAACGGACAATAAACCCTTTTGTTTTGTTTTTACCGTTCCCACGTTAACTTTCAAGTGAAAGTAAAATCACCCGACGGTCATTGACACTGTGCTTTAACATAGACGCGTAGAGGATTGTGTATAATTTTTGTATTTTTCTAGATAATTAGGTCAAATATTAAGCACCTATTTTTTTAATTTATTTAGAACGAGAATCGAGTGCAGGGTATCCCCCATAAATGTTGCTACTGTCTAAACTTTCAGCCTGTATTTTTTTTTGTTCTTGTTACTGTACTGTAGGAGTTAAGAGAAGATGAACAGTTGAGTTTGAGATCGAGACGCGGCGAGTTAGCGACCGCGGCGCTCGCTGCTCTCAACAACGTCACGTACTACCGTGACGCGACGCCGGACATGTCGCCCGACTTGCTCGACAACACGCTCGACAACATCTGTAAAGGTAAAAAAATTGTGTTGTAAGCCATCGCAGGACGTCTGGCAGATGTGAAACATTCATTTTTTTTTTAAAGGAATTATTTAAAAGGATTGTTTACCAAAGCAAATAAATATGGCATAACCAAAAACTAGCTGACCCGTGCCCACTTCGTTGGGCGGTAATGGGCATTATCAAGCCACAACTTTTCTCTAAAACTCAATCATATATATCTCATAATTAAGGCAACGTTCGTAAGAAACGTTTTCGTTCGACCATTTTACCCCCTACAACCTCACAAACTTTACCTCTTTATAATATTAGTATAGATTATAGATAATATAATTAGTTAATAGCTTCTGCCCGCGACTTCGCACGCGTGGAATAGTTATTTTGGGCTAAGACGCAGCGGAAGCGCTCAAAAGGAAAAAATACCCCGATTTTAAAACATTTTTCATTGTTGCTCCGCTCCTATTGGTCTTAGCGTGATGATATATAGCCTATAACCATTCTCGATGAATGAGCTACATAACACTGAAAGAATTATTCAAATCGCACCAGTAGTTCCTGAGATTACCCCTTACAACGCCACAACGTCACAAACTCACAAACTTTACCTCTTTATAATATTAGTATAGATAAAGCGTCTGTATGTAATATCAATTTTTTTTTTACTGATTGGATATGAAATTATAAAAAGCTACTGATAACAAAAATGCTTTTTTTTTTATTTTGTAGGACTGTTCATTCATTGTATACGATTCAACATTATAATCATTATATCATTATAATAACATCTTTAAGCTATTGTTTCATTAGTTCCTTATACATTGTAAGTGAGTACTGAGGTAGTTATATGGTGGGTTAGGATTCCAGATATGTTGCTGATGATACGTTACATGTTACTGTAAGTAGCGTGCGTGTCGTATTTACAATTGTTTTTAAAGAACATTTCTATAATTGTAGGTACATGGTCTTACAATTTTATATTCCTTTAATACAATTTAAAAAAACGTGCGTGGAATTGCGGGTACGGCTAGTTTATTAAATAAAATCGAAAGTATATTATTTGTGACATCACGTCAAGCGTTTTCGCTCGAATTTCATAGGGCGTGACGTCACGTCAAGCCAGTGAACGTTTTCACGACGAACTCAATGAGCACTTCCGTACAAACTACAAAAATACAGCTTTTTATTTGCAATAATTAGTATCTAGATATATTAGTATCTAATACCGTCTGTAACGACATTTCATTACTTCGTATTTAAACGCGTTTAAAATGTCTCTTTTTCATTAAAAATGACCCGTCCACTAAAAGATACAAAATACAACTCATATATGTATAACTAATTTATCTGAGCCTGATTCAATATTCGCGATGTTGTAATCAAGGCGACAACCCAACGACAACCCTTGATTTACCCACGCCGAAGTTTGGCCACTTAGAAGCCCGTGAACTTATTAGCATACGGCTGAGTGTACGGTGAATCTGTGAAGGCCATTAAAGCAATCAACATTATAGTCGACGCATTTTAAACTGAGTCGTCGAGTAATAAATGACTCCATTCCAACCCCTGACTCTACTCCATTTACAAATCCATCCCAAGGTTGCCTGGAACAAATTGCTAATAGCAATAAGGCCGCTCATTGTACCAATAACAAAACGTGAAATGTTTTTGAAATGAATGTATATAATTGGTGTACAATAAAGTTTAAATAAATAAATAATAATAAATATGCACGCCATACAACCCGTTATCGATACTTAGTTACCTGCGCACGCGGGGTCGATACATCATCGTGACTTCCGTTAGCATTCAGACTCCTGATTGCTCGTTACGAGTAAGGGTTGCTGTTTTTCTATAAATATAAGATTTTTTTTGTTTAAAAATAATAAAAAGAATTAAAACTTTTATTTTCATATAGCGAAAAATTATTCCTATTAATACTTAACATAATTTAGCATATCGATCGTACCAATCCCGTTATCGATATGCACCTCTACAATTCTTACGCACATCACTACACCTCTCCATAAGACCTGTAAGTGCGAGCGAGACAGAGAGATAAATATGATTTATGACCCGAAGCCTCAATTCATAATGCGTCGACTAGCGCTAGATCTAAAAGAAAAACCGTCTACTAATGAACCATCTATTACATTTATTAACTCTCTGACTGCCACGTTGGTCATGTATGACAGACAACAGTTTCTTTTATGACGCCACGGTGGTCATTAGTGACCAGAGCACTAGATCTTTTTACAATTGAGTCGTTACATTTCAAAATGAGCTAAATCCAATTTTAGCCGTTCCTAATATTTTACGTTTTCTTTCTCCTCAAGATCTTCAAATTTTGTACATGTAATATAGGAAGATCATAAAAGAACCTAAAAATGTAAGGACGACAAAATTTGAACTTCGTTCTCGGTGTATAAAAATGAGCCGTCACGGGACGCCTGGCAGATGTGAAACATCGAAATTGTTTTGTATAAGATATGCATAAAAGAACAGATTACGACAAGAATCACCTATGGCATAATGAAAAGATAAAGCATTACAAATTTGTTACGTAAAATAATGTCTGTTTATTTATTACATAAATATTCATTTTCATTAAATACAAATTTCAAAGAAATCCCCCTAGGCACAGGCGCGGTGTGTTTGTCGGCATTTATCAAAGGGCGCTAGATCATCGGCGCGCGCCGTGTAACTCTAGTAGGACGAGCGGCTGACAAAACAATTTGAAGCTTATGTTTATACAGAGGTTGCAAACGTTTTTGAGCATTTCGTTAATAGTGCAAAGTTCGTGTTTTGCGTCGCCACGTCGCGCCAAGCTAAAATCAGGTTTACCCTCACCTATAGATGATTCACATTAAAAACTGGAAATCTTAAAAAAATTAAACATGTTATATGAGTAATTAAATTTAGCTTATTTTGAAGTGTAATAATGACATCAATAATTGTAGAAATTCATTCGGGACGTCCTAAAAGAAACATGTGATTACGGCGTGCTAGTCAGTGCTAATAATCCGATCATCTAGAAAATGTCCCACATTACATATTAAGAAAGTTGTCCGCTTTGTTTTCAAATATTAAAATATGTCAGCGACATGTCGTTGGGTGCGGTGCGGGGCGGGGGGAGGCGCGGCCTGCGAGGCGGTGCGTGCGCTCGGGAACGTGTCGCGAGCGCCGCGAGCCGCACAACTCATCGTACTCGAAGGCATTCTCGACTCACTCCCACCCTACTTACAACACGGTAACTCGCTATATACACAGTTATATTTAAATGTACGACTAAATAAAGTATCCATCTTTTATTATCGTCGATTGATTTATTACTCTATTTGTCGCTGCAAGGTTCAATTTATGTGGAACAGTGCAACGGCTAAAACATTGTTAATCTTTAGCACCACCCGGGGAACACATGGAGGGGAATGAGAGTTACACTTCCTGCTGACGCGAGTAATATCAGCCTTCCAATGAATAATTCTTTATATTATTTTTTATAATTATGGGCAAACAATTTTTACTGAGGGGCGAAAATTAGCAATCGAGAGCATGCCCCCTACGAATTTTTAAGTTCTTACGCGTGTAGCGGTTACGTGTAGTCATCGGTAAAATCGGACTGACAAGCCGTAAGCCGAACATTTTACGTTGTTTCGCGTAGAGGATGAGAGCGTGAAATGCGCTGCGGCGGGCATGCTCGTGTACGTGTGTGGCGCGACTTACAACGTAGATTTGATTACGCCTGTTTCTTTTAATTCTTTCGAATAAATTGATTGTAATAAAGGGTGTCCAGCCGGATATTTCCATAGTCAAAATGAAATATAAAAAAAACTACATAATTTTTGTTCAAGTTTATTTTATTAAAATATAACACAATAATGCGGATTTAATTCTTTAAAAACGATATCGTCCAGATGACCGCCGTTTTTTTTTCAACGCACTCTTGAAGTCGGACCCTTAAATTTGCAACTACGCGACGGCAAAGCTCTGGAGTAATGTTTTGAATTTCGCGTCGAATATTTTCTTGGAGGGTCTCAATAGTCCGGGGGTTGTTGTTGAAAACATTTGATTTGAGGTATTCCCATAGGAAGAAATCGCAAGGCGTGAGATCTGGCGACCGAGGGGACCATGAGATGTCTCCGTACTTACTGATAATTTTATTCGGAAAAATTGTCCTTAATCTTTCCATCGAAACCCTAGCTGTATGCGGAGTGGCACCGTCTTGCTGAAATTGCATTCTCTTGTTATAACCTGAATGCAACTGCAATTGCGGTAACAGAAACTCGTCTATCATACGGTAATACATTGCCGCAGTCACTGTCTTTCCTTGGTTAAAAAAATAAAGGTCAATTATCCCGCTGGCTGAAATGGCACACCAAACAGTAGTTTTTAAGCAATGTAAGCGTTTTTGATGGCTTTCTCTAGGGTTGTTGGGGCACCATTGTCGCATATTGTGTTTGTTGACATATCCGTCGATATAAAAATGTGCTTCGTCAGTAAACAAAATGTTTCCTGGTGTATGTGCTGTCTGAAAACGTTGCAGCATTGTTCTTGCAAAGGTTTGTCGCAAAGGGTGGTCACTTTCGTTGAGACCCTGAACAATTTGCATTTTGTAAGGGTGGAGTTTTATTTTTTTTTAGTATAACGTGAACTGTTGATTTTTTTATTCCTGTGGAGGCCGCAATCTTCCTCATCGATTTACGTAGATTTCGAATAATTTAATTTCGTACTTCAGACACACGTTCCGGCGTTATTGATGACGTTGATGGTCCAGAAGAAGTTTCATTGACCACTGTCCCTTCTTTCTTGAACGTTTGTACCCACGACCAGATAAGTTGCGTACTCGGCGCATCATTTAGTCTTCGAATATCATAATGAATACAAAACGCGCGACGCGGGCGTACCAACGATTCACTGCACTTCATATATTGCTCGACCGCGAACGCGCGGTGTGCTCCAGACCAATGACTCATGGTGAATAACAAATCCGCAAGCCCTGCGCTTCATATGCTACCTCTCCCACCTACCTCACTCCGCTAGTATATAAATAATTTTAAATTAAAATTGAAAAATTTCCGCTGGACACCTTTATTGTGGAGGATAAGTGTATAGACGAGTTGGTGTAGTTGTTGGAACGGGTATCGTTTCGTGCAGAGGATGAGAGCGTGCGGTGCGCGGCGGCGGGCGTACTCCTTAACGTGTGTGACGCGACTTACAACGTAGGCCTTGTTTATTCCTGTTTGTTTTAATTCGTTGGAACTAGATTGATAGTAATATTCTGTAGAATGTGTATAGACGAGTTCGTGTAGTTGTTGGAACGGGTATCGTTTCGTGCAGAGGATGAGAGCGTGCGGTGCGCGGCGGCGGGCGTACTCCTTAACGTGTGTGACGCGACTTACAACGTAGGCCTTGTTTATTCCTGTTTGTTTTAATTCGTTGGAACTAGATTGATAGTAATATTCTGTAGAATGTGTATAGACGAGTTGGTGTAGTTGTTGGAACGGGTATCGTTTCGTGTAGAGGATGAGAGCGTGCGGTGCGCGGCGGCGGGCGTACTCGTTAACGTGTGTGACGCGACTTACAACGTAGGCCTTGTTTATTCCTGTTTGTTTTAATTCGTTGGAACTAGATTGATAGTAATATTCTGTAGAATGTGTATAGACGAGTTGAGGTAGTTGTTGGAACGGGTATCGTTTCGTGTAGAGGATGAGAGCGTGCGGTGCGCGGCGGCGGGCGTACTCGTTAACGTGTGTGACGCGACTTACAACGTAGGCGTTGTTTATTCCTGTTTGTTTTAATTCGTTGGAACTAGATTGATAGTAATATTCTGTAGAATGTGTATAGACGAGTTGGTGTAGTTGTTGGAACGGGTATCGTTTCGTGTAGAGGATGAGAGCGTGCGGTGCGCGGCGGCGGGCGTACTCCTTAACGTGTGTGACGCGACTTACAACGTAAGCCTTGTTTATTCCTGTTTGTTTTAATTCGTTGGAACTAGATTGATAGTAATATTCTGTAGAATGTGTATAGACGAGTTCGTGTAGTTGTTGGAACGGGTATCGTTTCGTGTAGAGGATGAGAGCGTGCGGTGCGCGGCGGCGGGCGTACTCGTTAACGTGTGTGACGCGACTTACAACGTAGGCCTTGTTTATTCCTGTTTGTTTTAATTCGTTGGAACTAGATTGATAGTAATATTCTGTAGAATGTGTATAGACGAGTTCGTGTAGTTGTTGGAACGGGTATCGTTTCGTGCAGAGGATGAGAGCGTGCGGTGCGCGGCGGCGGGCGTACTCCTTAACGTGTGTGACGCGACTTACAACGTAGGCCTTGTTTATTCCTGTTTGTTTTAATTCGTTGGAACTAGATTGATAGTAATATTCTGTAGAATATGTATAGACGAGTTGGGGTAGTTGTTGGAACGGGTATCGTTTCGTGTAGAGGATGAGAGCGTGCGGTGCGCGGCGGCGGGCGTGCTGGTGAACGTGTGCGGCGCGGGCGGTGCGGGGGCGGAGAGCGCGCGCGCGGCTTCCCTGTGCGCGTGCTCGCTGCGCGGTGCGGCGGCGGCGGGGGACTCCGCGACCGCGGCGTTACTGGCTCGCGCGCTCTGGAACGCGCAGGCTCACGGACCACTCTCTCCGCACTGCTCCCATCAAGCAGCCGCGGCGCTCACTTCATTCATAGGTCAGTATTAGGGCGTTTCAAAAATATATATATATATTTTTCCTCGGAACCACGCTCAAAAGTTTCGTTTTAATGCCAAAATAGACCTCTGAAAATATGAGCCATTAATATTTAGGTTGTCCGCATCGCACTTTTCGATTTCCCATAAGAATAACACAGGAAAAAAGTTTTTTTTTTCTTTTGATTTTTATAACTAATGAACGATATATCGTATTGCAATACCCATTCATTATTTTTGTAGATAATTTAACGCTCTACTAAAAAGGTCTGAAGTCAATTTTTGATAAATCGACTCAGTCAAAAGTTATTCAAGATCAAAGTTTAACTTACCCTCAATTCAGCTGTTTTATTGACTGATTTGACAGAATATTATGTTTTTAGAAAAATTGAAACCAAAACATTTTACAAAATATAAATTAGACTTCTGAAAACTGTTAATCTTTATTTCCTGCTTTATAGTAAATGTGGACATGGTACTTAAAACGAATTATCATTGACAGTTAACCCGACATTTGAAAATTCTGGTTGTTGAAAATTAACATCAATCGTTCAATTGAAATCATTTTTTTTAACATTAGTTTGAAGTTTTTTTTTAAATTGTTATGGCAATTAAAAATCGAGAAAGTTCTTCACCAATGCGTCAACGGTATGAAGTTACTGAAAAAATCTAGAATCTTTATTGCAAAAAGATTTGAGTGACTTTGTCTCCAAAAATTCCGTAGAGTTGTTCAGCAAATTCGATTTGCCATGCGATTTTTTGGAAGATGATGTTTCAACATGGTGCAGTAATGATTCATATAAGGAATGTTTAGAACATTTTAATACCTTAAAAGTGACAAATGACGTAGCTGAACGAGGGGTCGCTTTGATTGAGGAATACAACAACTGCCTCACAAAAGATGAAGAACAACTGCAATACTTATTGCAAGTAGTTCGCGAACATCGGCTGAGATATCCTAATTATAATTATAATAAGACAGCAAGATCAATTTAATGCAAATGTATAAAAATTATTTTTAGATAAAAAAATTTCAAATTTAATAAAAGTAATATATTTCTAAATTGTTATAAGCAATAAAAACTTAAAAACACTGATAACTTTTCAAAACATACTTCAAATTTCAGCTATTTTCAAGCGCAAATTATATAAAAATATTTTTTCAATAAAATTACAGCAATATTCGAGAACGAAAGATAATTAAACGAATAAAGTTGTAATTTTTTTTAACTCTGAGAACTTAGAGATAAACTTTTCGTTTGTTTTGAAACCCGTAAACTTATAAATTTGAGAGTATTATAAAAAAACAGCTGAATTGAGGGTAAGTTAAACTTTGATCTTGAATAACTTTTGACTGAGTTGATTTATCAAAAAGTGACTTCAAACCTTTTTTGTAGAACGTTAAATTCTCTACAAAAATAATGAATGGGTATTGCAATACGATATATCTTTCATTAGTTATATAAATCAAAAGAAAAAAAAAAACTTTTTTCCTGTGTTATTCTTATGGGAAATCGAAAAGTGCGATGCGGACAACCTAAATATTAATATTAAGGGCTCATATTTTCAGAGGCCTATTTTGGCATTAAAACGAAACTTTTGAGCGTGGTCCGAGGAAATTTTTTTTTTTTTTGAAACGCCCTTGTCAATATCATAAAACATTTTCCATACATTAACTACATCAAATGTTAAATCTATCTCTGTTAATAAACCATGTTATCCGTTATTTTATACTCATGGAATTCAACAAGAACTGGACTGACGCATTACTGGGCACTGCTACAACATTGCGGACACAAACTAAAGCGGTGTTTTTACAAAAAAGTTAAATATGTATTGAATCCTGGCTTTAAAAAGGTTTCGTATTAAATGCACCGCGGTCGCTGAATGTTCGCCATCTTGCTTTTTTGTCTCGTTTTTGTTACGTTAGTTTAGACTTGCGAAAAAGGATAACGCGAACTTGCCTCGGACGAGCGCGGTACATTTAATACGAAACCTTTTTAAAGCAAGTATTTAATACGTATTTAACTTTTTTGTAATAACACGGGAGAAGATTATTATATTTGGGTGGAACCCTAGTTTTTTTCTTATATACCAGTACGCCAAATTACTTCTTATAAAGTAAATTCAGTCATTCATTAAAAAGATGTTACTTTGACGCTACAAACAGACACTTGTATTTAATTTAGTTGTATATGTATGTAGTTACTCTTCCGGGTGCACTTTTTGTCAATTTTTAAGATGGATTTTTATAAAATACTAGCGGACCGGGCGGACGTTGTCCTGCCTTGATAATAAAAAAAAACTAAAATTCAACCGCAGCGCCACCTACCGGGTCCAATTGTGAATCTAAACCATTCTCGGATCCACTGGAACACGCAAACAAAATTTCATCAAAAGCGGTCCAGTAGTTTAGGAGGAGTTCAATCACATACACACGCACACAAGAAATATATATATTAAGATATTACACAGGAGCCTATATTGTTCGAGAATTATAGCGATACAAGAATTGCCAATAACATTGTTACATCATGTATGAAAACTCTGATTGTTATAAGTAAACAGGAGGATTCCCAAAACAACACACCTGAAATAGCGTTAGCCTTCCAAAAAATTCTATCCTCCGTTTTCTAAGGTTATAGTATATAAAAGGCCCACAAAACTTCCAAAAATATCGGATTCCTAAAACAGAGCGTACTCGCACCCACACCCGCATAAGGTCAGGCCTCTATTCTAGTATTGAATTTCGCTCCCGCACACTCACCGCGGTTCCCCTCGGCATTATCTCAAGCCTAGGTCTGGATCCCCGGAATGGAGCCCAGTACGCTGCAACATGATGCATTAACACTGTATTCACTAACTCATCACTTACGCGGTGTAAGTACGGAAGAAAAAAAAGTGGAAGTGTAAAGTAGGCGTGTCGCTTCAAGCATAATCGTGGGCAGTTCCCCACACTTGTACTCAATTGCTACTTAATCCGGTTTTAACATCACTACACAGCTGTTGTGTGTACTCATTTCATGTGACCCATATAGACCTTGTTCTTCGTAGTTTATTGGTTAGTTATGTATAGTTAAATGACAGTTGATATAAAAATCAACTATAATGGAGTTGTTACATACTATCGGGTGGTATCATCTATTTAATTATCTAAATAAAAATAAATCAATTAAAGAAAATAGGAATAGAGGTATGAAACTCCATTATCAAAATAATAGTAATAAGGTTTATTGATGGTATATTTCTATCACCTGAAGATAACTGCCATTTTTAACTTCCAATGGAGTTACTTATGCCACTCTCCAAAATAACATTATAAAAAATAAAAACAAGATTCAATTTAAGTCCATATTTTTATAGACATCAGCTTTACTCAAATTATATGAAATGAAAACACAAATACACGAGTAGGTAACCAAGTTCATTAAAAACTAATTTAACCATATTGTAAAGGCAGTATAAATAAACAAGTGTGAAATGCATATTATTTTATTAAAATACAGAAAAAACAAACTTAAAAATAACAGAACAAAACAAACTTATTTTTCCTCTACCGTTAGCATAGTGAAAAAAACGTAAAAGGATGTTCCTTGCAATTGCTTTAATACACTAGTACTATTTAAGTAGGTAGTCTAATAAAGCGCATTCACACGGAAATATGAAAAATGTGGGTCCCAAAAAAAAAGGAAATAAAAAAGTGAGCGACAGTAAAAAAATAAGGTCAAAAATATCTTCAAGAATATTGACAGATTATCGTCTTTTCGTTCGAGAGATCTTATTGGCTTTAATACACTAATACTATCTAAGTAGTTTCTGATACAGCGCATCCTCAAGGAAAAATAAAAAATGTGGGTCCAAAAAAAAAACAAATAAAAAAGTGAGTGGCAGTAAAAAAATAAGGTCAAAGAGATCTTCAAGAATATTGACAGATTGTCGTTCAGTTACCATTTTACTTCATCACAAAGTCGTACCGGAAAGGGAACAACCACTCCTCTAATACTGTGTTTTTCTTATCACAGCTGATACACAACTCTTTTATTAATGATAGGTAACTAAGTAGCTATCGGCAGTAATCTCGATTCGCGATATGCTGCGTGATAATATATTTAAAGGAATTCAAATTCTCAATGTGTTCGATATACAGTATCTATATTTGAACACCGTTCACAACGACTCCGTGGCGCAACGGTAGCGCGTCTGACTCCAGATCAGAAGGTTGCGTGTTCAAATCACGTCGGGGTCAACGACTTTTTATTTTTTTTAAATCCTATTTTTTTTATAGTGAATACAAGTTTTATTTTAATATACTGAATTATAAAAAGAATTACCAAAGAGAAACGCTTAAAATATGAGTTATCTCATACAATCTAAAGATTGCAATTAGATATTTTAAATATTGTTTAATTATATGTGAATAAACTAACAATATGTATGTGGTTCCGTACGCATTTGTAAGCATTAATTAATTACTAAAATATGATAATTATATATTATGATTAAAAAAAAAACAGGTACTGATACTGTAATACAATTAATTTAGTAATTATATAATTCTAGTGAAAAAAGAAATATTTAAAATTGATTGAGGTTAAATAAGTGTTTTTAGGATTTCGAAAAGTATTTTTAATAAGATATCCTCCATTTGCTTAGTTATATATATATTAGTGTAATTACTTATACATATAAATAAAATTGAAGTGTCTGTAATCAGTGTTTTTGACTTATATCTTATCTTACCATTTTACCATCTTCAACCAAACTTTCACTTGGCATCACGTGAAGTTGTGATCGAAAAAGAAATGTATAAGAATTGAGATCGACTGCAAAGGACCATATTAATTGTTCTTAGACGATGAATCGGTTTTCGCGGCCTGCGAATCTGTACGAATGGGAGAGAGGAGGGCGAGTGATCCAGCTCTTTTTAAACAACATGTGAGTACCATATAAAATAATCTCTACTCTAACATGTTTTTTTTGTATATTCTTAATTAATTTAAGGCTTAGCGTTCGACCACGATCTCATCTTATGTTAAACGAGTTGGCCTAGCGGAAGTTGTCCCGCCCTGATAATAAAAGAACCTTGACAAATTATATACCTAAACTTTATTCATAAGTCACTTTATCGACTGGTGAATACCGCATCAAAATCCGTTTTTGTTTTTGATTTTATCGCGAACAGACAGACGTGGCAGAGGACTTTTTTTTCGTTTTTTTTTCGAACTGACTACGCTATTGACTTAGCAAGGTCTTAACAGCTTCACCGGACTAAAGGCGAGCGCTTAATGCACTCAGCCGATTTTATTTGACAACTAGCTCAAGGGTGCACGGCACACCTCGGCTTGGCTGTTGCCTGATACATGCATTTCGCGACCTATCTAAGTTAAGCTAAACTATTCATACGTATATGAGTTGTTGAGACATATATGTGTACCAAGCATACATATCTCAACAACTCTTATATATGTCAGAGTATATAAGTAAAGCCTATAGAGCAGAGAGCACGGATGCCATTATCCTCCATTTGTATGTATTTTCACAACACGACGGCACTATGAAATGAAACGACGACTTCTTCGATTCTTGTTCTTTTTAATAATGCTTTTACAATAATCTCGGAGACAACGCTCTCACAGACAATAATTATCACTTAGCGACAATAACGATAGATCTCACGATCTCAGAAACAATAATAACTAATGAATCTTGCACAACCTCGTACAAGCACTTATAAAGGAATCGCCTTCCTTCACCTACCGACAACCCAAGTGAAGGACGTCTTAGTTTAACGAAGTACTTAATCTACGATTTTGTACATAGTTACACTTTATGTTCGCTAATAATTCTAATTATGAATAAATAACGATTTTAACATCATACATTGAATAATTACGTTATCATTAATTATCTTAAAATAATTCACCGTTGTAACAACCGAAGTACTTTACAAATCCTTATTTGCTATAAAACTCATTTTAGATCGACAATTATTTTAGTAATTACAAAGTAATACTAATAACATAGTACAATGCCAATATGTTTTAATTACATTGTTATTCATTTTAAATAGCAACTTTACTATTCTATCTCGATGCACATAACAAAAGGTTTTAAATGCTACTTAAATCTAGAATATTTCTATTACATTTTCACAAGTCCGATTTTAATTATCGTGACACTAATTTAGATCTGCTTTAAATCAAGAATCAAATCAAGTTAGAAATGTTATCGTACGACGCACATTTTCTTAAGGTGGTGTCACGCGTCGAGTGTGGCGTGACACCGGTTTATTTAGTGACTTCTATACTGATAGAAGTAAGCACTGAAGCACTGGCTTATGTGAATAAACATGTGGAATTCTTAGAAGTTATGAACAGTTTAATCTAACCTAAATTACTCAATAACTTAGAATGAACCACATTAACAATAATTACATAGAAGTGCATTAACAATACATTGCCAGTATTGATTAAAATATCCGACTGCTGGATGCTCCCACTATGATATATATATATTTCGTATCGGATAATTTTCTAAACTATTTCAGTTTGATAAGGGAAAAAAATATCACGTGTAAGCGTGTATGCGTGCACGTGTGTGGAGGTGATATGTGTAATGTTGTCGTAGTGATGTAAGATTTTGTCACTGTATCGCGCGAGCAGTGCACCCAAGGGCTCCACGCCGAGGGAACGGACCTAGACTTGAGCCGCTGCCGGGGGGAAATGGCAGAGGACTTTTTTGTAGGACTGTTTTATAATATATAGTGATGGCGATGTAGTCTATGATAAATGCTGTTAACCTAGAGGGAACTGGCTCTCAAGTGCAACGAGTGCTTGATGGCAGATTTTCAACTCTAGACTAGCCAGGCGGACATAGACAAAGTCCTAACACCACGCTGTCGTTTCATCACTATGTTTTCCTTCACTGAACGCTTCGACTCAGTTGCTAGGAATCGAACCTACGCTCATACATCCATCCATTTGTTTGTTACGCTTTCACGCCGTAACTTCCGAACAGATCATCATGAAATTTTAATCATACCCCGTTGGAGGTACAGAAAAGGACATGGGGTGTACCTTACATCGAAAAAATAGTAGGTATAATAATACAGTGTAAACTCTTTATAACGTCGTGCGTTATAACGAAACACTTTCTATAACGTAGAAATTAGTTCAAGTATGTTGGTTGTCCACAAAACCATTTATCGGCTCTCTTCCCCCCGTATAACGGAAACTCTTTATAATGAAAAATCTCAGTCCCTTGAAATTCGTTATAAAGAGTTCACACTGTATAAGCCATTTTTATTAAAAACTTTTTATTTATTCACCAATATTAATACCGTCCACTTTAAAGTGAGAAAAAATGGTATGATGATGAAAATGTGAACATATGACCGTGACGAGTGTACCCTACAAACAAAAAAATTGTCTGTAGTTCACATGCGGTAGAAGTGAAACTTTCAAAAAGAAAGCGAGAGACACTTTTTTTTTAACGTGGGGAAATCCCTTATGGATTCCCACCCTCCCAGGGGAGAGGGTGGGTTATGTCCTAGTCTAACGGACTAAAATCCCACGGTGTACATCCGACCGTATTGTTGGGGCGGCAAAGGATCGAACTGAGCTAGTCCCTTATATAGCCGCCCCAACGGTCCGCCCGGCGAAAGGTAACCACCGGGCTCCTACCTATAGAGGGGCACATTGGGTTCACACCAGCTGCCCACCCTCGTCCGCCGGACCTGTGCAATGAGGAGCTGGGCTTTTGATAGAGTGGTCCGATTTTAGTGAAACCAAGACTAAATGTTACTCGAGTCTATGCTTCATGATGATGTTTGATTTTGTTGCGAGGTTTTATCGTGAACGCGGTACTTTAACAGTGACGTGTATTCAAACAAACATACATACAGACATTTCTAAAACTGATTGAAATGTATTTTATTACTTATCCCAAGACACCTGCAACATTTTTTTTCACAAACATCTAAAAAGCATAGACACGTTAGATTTACGTTCTTATATGTATAGATAACTTTCAACCACTTCTGTCTACAATTAAATTTTTGATTTTCGTTGATGCCTTGTCCTGTTTTATATCGGTCAGGTTAAATTCAAAATCGATAACAACAATTACGCGGAGGATTCTAAAGGTTACCACCACGACTCTAAAACGATTCCTCGCGCTCTGAGCGTCGACAGAGATCTACATCTCGACGAGGATGCTGACGAGCACTCAGGAGAGGATCTCGGCTTCGAAGAGGGTGATTTAGATAGAGACGACTGTGACTGCGAACCTTGTAGGAGATTAGTCGCATGGGAAGAACTGATAGGAGTAGCTATACCACTGTTGGAGAGATTAAAACCACAGAAAACGGACGCTTCTGTTGGTACCGATTGAGCAACTTAATAAAATGTATTGTATTTTACACTGATCTTTGCTAATTTTCCAACGTTACATACATACAGTTTGAATTCAATTCAATTATTGACAACAACAAAAAAAATAGTTGTCTGTAAAGTCGATTTATGGATGATAATTTTACGTGATAACGTCATAAGAATACATTGATGAAAAACTGCATACACATGAATTTTAATAATAACAATAATAATTATTCTAGACCAGGTGACTGTTTAGACAGTAGCAATATTTCTGGATGACACACTGCAATCAATTCTCGTTCTAAAAAAATGGTGCTTTATATTGGACCTAATTATCTAGAAAAATACAGAAATTATACATAACCCTCTACGCGGCTATGTTAAAGCACAGTGTCAATGACCGTCGGGTGATTTCACTTTTATTTGAAAGGGAACGTCAGGAACAAAACAAAAGGGTTTATTGCCTGTTTTGCTATCCAAAAATTGTTGACTGCGGGTCGCCCATAGTAGCGTTTGACACCGGTCATTGCACTTAGATTTATTATTTTATTTACACGTTTGTAGCTATACTTTGAAAGTCTTAGAACCAACGTTAACTTAGGTTTTTTTGGTTGTTTATTAGTATTTGTTTTAATATTATTATTTTATATGTTAAAATGTGACCATGAAGTGTCATATCCTAGAATACTGCGAGTGTCTAAACAGTCACCTGGTATATAGATAGATGCGTCACAAGTCGAACGCATAGGCCTATCGCGCCTCTCTAACGCTTGCACACTCGCCCCAGGCGGAACGTGACATTGAGTCACGCTTTTTCGTGCGCGCAGCCGGCGTTCATCGATTTATAAGGCGTTATCACGTCAAAAATTACTTTCCTCTTTATATTCGATTTCCATTAGGAGTTATAAAGCATTAATAAACGTGTTGTTACTTTTAAAAATGAGCTAAATCCAATATTAATCGTTCATGTAACACGTTTAATTTTTTTAAGATTTCCAGTTTTATACACCCAGAACGAAGTTCATTTTGCAGTTCGTGAGGTTTTTCATTTTTTTATGATCTTCATATTTTACTTGCACACAATTATTTGAAGATCTTGAAAAATAACGTAAAATATTAGAAACGGCTAAAAATTGGATTTAGCTCATTTTGAAATAGAACGATACAAATAATATAATAGTCAAAAGAGATTGAAATACATTGGTTTTGTTCAATATTTCTCTTCAAAGTTCCAGAATATTTCACGTGGTACCTTAATTGTATATGCGAGTGTGAGTTTGTTTGGTTATTTGTTGTAAATTATTGTTATTTGTTTATTTCGTTACGTCTTCGTGTTTTAATTACCGACCGATTATTATAAAATATTGCATACACGTTATTAGGGTTCGTCCCGAAAAAATATACTTTTTCAGTTGGGTAGATCACAGCTATGTCAAAAGCTAATTCTGAATATCATTTTGTGGTATTTAGATTCTTCTAGAAGAGCCATAGAGACTTTTCGAAGAAAGTGATAACTTGAAGATGGGATTCAGAATTTGAAGAGATTTATTCTGCAGTTTTAAAAATTTTTCTATAGACTGTAGGTATGTATTCGTTAATGGTATAATGTATGTATGGTCTCTAAAGTTTATATACAAACACTACTAATGTTTTTATTTTCTGCTGTTAAAATATAAAAAGATATACTCTTTTATGTAATCGTGTTTGCAAATACTTTCATCTGTAATTTGAAAACTTTTGGAAGACTTTTAAAGGCAATATTCAGCACGTTCCACTGTTAGAAGCAAATACAAATTCCATCGTACACTGCTTTGTACCTTTGAAATTTCAACTTTAACGTTGGTATTATTTAATCGCATAATAAACAAAGTATACGACACTGTCGTTTTTGAAAAAATATCATCGAGAATTTATTTGCATAATCCGTTATGTTTTTACTTTATATATTAGCATATTTTTAAATAAATCATCGTTAAATTGTTTTATTGTATAATATAATATTAGAGTCGTTACATTTTAAAATAAGCTAAATCCAATTTTAGCCGTTCCTAATATTTAACTTTTTTTTTTCTTGTAAAATATGAAGATCATAACAAAAACTAAAAAACATTTCACATATCACCTCCACACAGGTGCACGCACACATGCTTACACATGCAAGTGGAAGGGTTTTATTTTTTCCCTTATCAAACTGAAATATAGTCCGCGTCAAACTTTTTAACCGCTCTGAAGTAGATGCGCAGAACACAAGTTTAGGTATCAAAGGGACGTAGTGAGGTAAATGGGGAGCAAGCTCGCCCGCGCGCGCACCTCTCCCCCTATTTCACCCACGTTGTCCTGTCATTATTAGTTGCAGTACAGTTGCACTCGGAAGTCAATTTAGTTTTGTTGTTGGTAATTACATGTTATTGCTATTTTCGTTGTTTTCTCTTTCTTGTATATTTGTCTTTATTAGAAGACCTATCCACTTCGAAAAAAGATGTTTCTATGGAAGGCGTTGTGTATTACAAATTATTTATTTACTAGCGGACCGGGCGGACGTTGTCCTGCCTTGAAAACAAAAAAAATCCTAAAAGTCGATCGCAGCGCCACCTGCCGGGTCCAATTGTGAATCTAAACCATTCTCGGATCCACTCGAACACGCACAAAAAATTTCATCAAAATCGGTCCAGTCGTTTAGGAGGAGTTCAGTCACATACACACGCACACAAGAAATATATATATATTAAGATTATGAATATATTTTATTTACAATAACGGTATTGTAACAAGCATAATACCTGCACAATATATGCTACAAGATATATCCCATAGATAGAAACAAATACTGCATAAGGCGGATCATTCAATTAAAGTACGCGATCACCCAAAACTCCCTTAAAAAACTTAAAAAATATGAACGGAAAAATTGAAACTTCTTTATCGGTGTATAAAATATGAAAATCTTAAGAAATTAAACGTGTTATATGAAAAATTCTGATTGGATTTAGCTTATTTTTTAAAGTAACTACTATATATTTCACTGTTTATTACTTTGAAGATTAGGCTGGGTGAATATAATCACATTTCGTGAGTCTTCCTATTTTTACGATTTGTATTATTGATTTTATTGTTAACTTCAATGTATTCTATTTATCACAATTAATATGAAATAGAATAAATACTTTTGCCTCAAACCTTTGTTTTTTATTTTCATTCTTTACCTGTAAACAGAATATTCATGCGTGTTAGTAACGAGATGAATTATTCTATCTATTAGTTTGTTTATGCCAGGAATGTAAACATAAACTAACGTTCAAATTCATTTATATTTACATTAATATTTCCTATACAATCATGTAATTAGGTGTTCTAAAATAAGTCGATATTTTTTTAGCTGTCTGCTCAAAATATCGAATACCTCTACAAAATATTTTTTTGTACTTTTTAGAACTTTGTATTTTTTTTTTATATTTCATAGGAGGCAAACGAACAGGTGGGTCACCTGATGTTAAGTGATCACCACCGTCTATAGACACTAGCAACACCAGTGTTGATGCTAAGGATCCGGCTCGATTGGACCAAGAAATGGTGGTGCTTCCTTCGATCGGAAACCACCTATGATGCGAATCAAGTGCGATATCAGCGAGAGAAAGTAGCGAATGTTGTGATCACTCAACGGCTCGTACGAGGTTCGATGCCGGCTGGTTCGAGGTTCGATGCCGGTGGTCGACGCTGACGAATTGCGATGGTGCAAATAGGTTATGGCGAAACGAGGAGCGACACGAATCGAGTGCGCATGCGTCCTTCGCCTACGATGTGTGTGAGCGAACAGGTCCGGCGTCATAATCGCCGAGGGGGATCGACAAGCAAATGCTCCTACCCTCACTGACACTATTTTTCCTAATTGACTATTTACGCGGCCGCAACAACCAGGGTAGTCGCAAGTGCGTCGCCAGCCTGTGTTTGGGGTGAGAGGAGAGGGGCGTGGGTGGGAGGAGGTGGGGATGGAGGGAAGGGGAGATGTGCTTCCGACGCTCTCACTAACCGAACTAAACGCAGCAACGCAAGCACTATTACTTTACGTTGGTTTTCTGTGAGAGGGTGGTGCTACCCCGGGCGAGCCGACCCATTCATGACGAAACCAGTAATAGCTTCAGCGTGCCTCTACCACCTACCAATACGTGATACAAAAAATTGGTAGAAAGTTTTTCGTAACGCATTGAACGGATTAGAAAGCCATTTCCATCCAGCCGTTCCATTTATTTTATTGAAAAAAAAAGCATCGCACAAGTACATTATTAACAAAACAACTTTTTCCTGTGTTATTTAAGTAGAAAACATCGAAATTCGATGATGAACCTCCTAAAATTAAATTTTTGAGGTCCACTTCTGGCAGCAAATATAAGTGGTATAGGCACGCTGAAACTACTACTGATTTCAGCATGAATGGCTAGTACCACCCTCTCACAGAAAACCGACGTGAAGTAACAGTACTTGCATTGTTGCGTTTCGTTCGGTCAGTGAGAGCGCCGGAGACCCATCTCCTCTTCCCCCCTCCCCCTTTCCCCACTCCTCCCTCCCCCCAAACACAGGCTGGCATCGCACTTGCGACTCCCTTGGTGTTGTTAGTGTCTATGGACGGCGGTGATCACTTACCATCAGGTGACCCATCTGTTCGTTTGCCTCCTATGAAATATAAAAAAAATATTACAAAGTTATAAAAAATACAAAAAAAATATTTTGTAGAGGTATTCGATATTTTGAGCAGAGAGCTAAAAAATAAATGTCGACTTACTTTGGCACACTAATGTATATATCACAATATATTATGTTGTAATCAATTTAAAGATTTCACTCAGCGTAATAGGTCCATATACCATTCAATATATCTGAAAACGTGTGACCCCCGCGCGCTTATTTTCTAAATTAATACAATCATAGCAATCATGATGGTGTACCAGTCTTTTCATTTTTATGATAACAGGTACGAAGACATGTAAAAGCTAATAATGGTACCTATAAAATAACACCGAACACAAAATTTTTACAGGAAGTGATATGGTTGATGAAGTTGGAATAAGGTTTGTACAAGTGTATTTTAACCACTTTCACGACGTAAAAAATAAACTAAGGTCTTTTTATTTCATCTTTCTGCATTATGTTTGCCATTACCTGAAAAAAATAAAAACCCGTGAGGACATTATCCGGGTCCCGAAATTACTTCAGTCAAGTTAGATTCCAATTCTGCACCGAACCTTATGTTACTCATCTCACTCTATCACTTATCGCTGGCTTTTTCAATAGTGAGTTAGTTAAATCTATGTAGTCCGGTGAAGTTGTTAAGACCTTGCAAGTCAATAGCGTAGTCAGTTCGAAAAAAAAAAATGCATAGTATAAAACAAAGTCCTCTGCCACGCCTGTCTGCCTGTTCGCGATAGACTCAAAAACTACTGAACGAATTTTCATGCGGTATTCGCGGTAGATACAGTGATTCATGTGGAAGGTTTAGGTATATAATTTGTCAAGGATTTTTTATTATCAGGGCGGGACAACGTTCGCCGGGCCCGCGAGTAATATTATAAAGCTAAAGAGTTTGTTTGCTTGAACGCCCTAATCCCGGGAATTACTGATCCGATTTGAAAAATTATTTCAGTGTTATATAGTTCATTTGTTGAGGAAGGCTATAGGCTATATCATCACCTCACACATCACATCACATCATCATCAGATTATATCATCACGATAGGACCAATAGGAGCGGAGCACCAATGAAGACTGTTTTGTTTCAAAATCGGTTTTCTTTAGTGTTAGCCCAAAATTCCCATCCGGACGAAATTCTAGTGGAAGGAGCTAGTTTTAAATAAATCGAATAAAGAAAAACCAAAAAAGGATTGTGTGGTTTTATGAAACCACGGTAAAATTGGAACTTTTTTCACACTATAGACATTTAACTAATAATAGTCTGTACACACCGTGTAGTGTTGCTGCTGTTTGCTGTGAGTTTGGTGCTGCGAACTATAGGCGCCGCCATATTGGCCCTGGCTGCTCTGACGAGCGCCTTTCACTTTATCCCTACTCCGGGGCCGACCATCACGCGACATGCAACACACAGACGAAAAAGTTTGAGACGATGTAATAAAAGTTTCACTTTAAAACCCAACTGCCGAAACTTTGAAACCTTTTAGTAATATAAAGCTTCAGTTGAGATTTCGCCTCTACCTTTTTATAATTATGTATATCATTACCTCAGTTAAGAACTTATCGACATCTTTTATGCTACTATTCATCAAACGGTTCGGCCACAAGGTGTGTAAAAAAATACATACCGATACTCATTCTATGCAATTGAGGATATTGGATTTTTAATGCATATTAATATTATAACAGGTGACTGTTTAGACAGTAGCAATACTTCTGGAGGACACTCTGCACTGGATTCTCGTTCTAAATCAATAAAAAAAATAGGTGCTTAATATTTCACCTCCTCATATGCAAAATGATTTTTAACTAGACTAACAAAATTAACGACAGCAAAAAAAGTTGCGAACCAAGAAAAAATATATATATTTGACCTAATATCTAGAAAAATACAAAAATTGTACACAATCCTCTATGCTTCTATGTTAAAGCACGGTGTCAATGACGTCGGGTGATTTCACTTTGATTTGAAAGGGAACGTCAGGAACAAAACAAAAGGATTTACTATATAAAGTTATTAAATTCAGGTCGCCCATTATAGCTTTTGACACCGCTCGTTGCACTTAGGTTTATTATTTTATTTACACGTTTGTAGCTATTCTTTTGAAAGTCTTAGAACAAACTTTAACTTAGGTTTTCTTGGTTGTTTATTAGTATTTGTTTTAATTTTATTATTTTATATGTTAAATGTAACCATGAAATGTCATGTCCTAGAATACTGTGAGTGTTTAAACATTCATCTGTAAATTAATATTAATGTAATATTATAATTAAATTAATATTTATATTCAAATAAAATATATATAACTAAATAAATTAAGAGGTGAAAATTAATCTAGCACTGACAGATTTTGGATAATATAACAGTATGATGCAGTGTTTTGATTCGAACATTGGAACACTCACTGGGTAAAGGAAACTTGTGTATAAGTAATGAATACACAAAGTAACAACACCAGAGGAAGCCACGCCGAGGAAGTGGATTGTGGTCATTAAATTGTCAAACGGAAACGTACGGCCTCAAAACGGTGTGGAAACTATTGGCGCAACTCGTGTGCGTAGTATGCGACCTCCGACGCGGTAATAATATCCATGTTCGGTAGACTCCCCAAAGTGGACACTACGCCCACGTGTACAGGCTGTTCATGTTTAGTAAATTGCACACAAATTAAATAAATACTTATTAATCAGCGTAAAATACATTATTTAATAAGAAAAAAATCCTAATGCCTAAATAAAGCCTGGTTGATTTTATGATATGATATGATGGTAAAAATTATTGATAAATAATACTCATGTGCTCTAAAAGTCGATTTGTATAAAGTACCAATGCTAATGTGTGTTCGTATGTAAACTATTGTGTCTCCACGCTTTCCAAAGGTTTCGTTTACTCTATTTAATACACATTCACTATTTTTAACATATCTATCTTCTACCCCCCCCCCCTTTCCCAAGGTTTCGTTTACTCTCCCCATTTAATACACATTCACATATTTTTAACATATCTATCTTCTATACTATAATAAAATCTGTAACAAAACCAAATATGTACATTAAATATTTTTTGAAAATTTTGATCGCGGTAGACTTTGTTATCGACATAGAAGCCAAAAATAATCCTTTTACAATTTTTGTATGTCTGTCTGTCTTTCTGTCCCTGTGAACACGCATCACGCTGAAAGTACTGAACCGATTTTAACGAAACTTGACACAGTAATAACTAATATTACAAGGTAACATTTAGGATGCTTTTTGTCCCATAAAACGCAAGGGGTTCTCCAGGATAACGAAAGACAAAAAATTGTAGTTAATGTAACTAGACTTTTTTGCGACACCTTAGTACAAGAGCCAGCAATGTTGGAAGAACGAGAATTTTAGAAAAGCTGGTTCTTTAAAATATATTATGGCCTTCCAAACAGGATTCAGGATACCTGGTAGCCGGTTAACGTTGTGTTTTTTAATGCACTTCACACCTTTACTGGTCAAAATTTTGATTTATAAATAATTTTAGGAACATTTTTTTCAGTAACTTTTAAACGCTATCAAAGACATGAATTTATCACTGCCAGACAATTTTGTTATTGACAATAATGTGCCCGATGATATTCTTTATAAATAAAATAATTAATTTCAAACCATTTTATTTTTTCCATTGCAAAGAACATATTTCATTTTAGTAACTATTATGATATTGAGATTTCACCGTAAACAATGAAAAATAACGATAAACGTAGACATATGACTTGGGACTGACGCCATCTTGAATACATGCGTCTATAACAGACGCTTCCACAATTATCGCTATCTTTATCACACAGCCAGTGTTGCGCAAAACTATAGCTATAGCTAAGTTATTCCATACATATTATTTTTAATTTACCCTCTTTTATGTGTAAATCAAATAATATTAAAATTACAGCTATCTTAACATGGTTTGAACATACTTTTTTTATTTACAAAAAATAGCATCGGACAAATTATTGTTAATAGCAAAATTGTCTGGCAACAATAATTTCATGTATTAGTAGCGTTTCAAAGTTAGTGAAAAACAAAACATTCTAAAATTATATAAAAATCAATTTTTTGCCTGCATGGTGCGATATGCACTAATAAATGCAACGTTTACCGGCAGCCAGGTAGCCCGCACGCTGTCGGAAGAACATAATGATATATAAAAAACGCGCTTATTCAAATTCGTTATCGAAACCGTTGCTAGCTCTTAGACGAATAGTTACAGGCAAGTGACAGTTGAGGCGTCGTGCTCATATCTTTTTAATATTTATATTTTTCTTCAATACAATTGAGTGTGAAAAAGTTTTAATACAAGTTGAAAATAGTTATGATATCAGTCAGTGTTTAATTTATCATTATTTATTTTATGAATATATTTTATCGTTTAATTTACAATTTAACTCTATCAACTTGATATAATTGATTTATAATGTAAACTATACTGACTGTATAGTAAACGACTACAAAAAAGGGAAAGGAACTTTGTTCCAACTGGAGGTCCATAGACCTCTAAAGCTTTTTTTTACATTACCGCCAATATATGTAGGTTAGTTTTTATTTTAATTGAACCCGGTAGATGATGCTACGAACGGGTTGTAGGCTTATTTTAAAAGATTTCTCACATACAATTTGGATATATGTTTGAGTGAGTCCCTTGATAGTTTGGATTATCAATTGGAAACGGTAGGCGTGGCTGCAGTCGGCTTTTAGGTTTATTAAAATTTTTCGCGTTTAAAAATAAAATTGAAACCAGTGATAACCGATTTGGTGCAGACGAAGTTGCACGGGTCAGCTAGTAGAAATATAAAATCATAAATGAAAAACGAAACTTCAATTGAAACTTAAACATCAGGGAGCAATTAGTTCTGTATTGCCCAAACGATATAAAAGTTTAAAAAAAAGTAAGCAAAGGTCATTTGCCGTCATTTGGAATTAAGACAAAAAAAATTGACATAACTTATCACTTAAACACGTTACTATCTTTATAAAACAATACTTTTATTGAATTATATTACAAGTTATTAATGTTCCAGTAGTAATTATGTCGCAGTCAATATTAACTTAAATATTAACACAAGACAATGGTAGATACGCTAATCATGCCTTGCTAAAATGAAGAAAAAAAAAATTAAATGGTGTAAATAATGCACTCGTAAGCGTCACGATAACATTCATCAAAGCCACACGACGCCTGTAAATATGAACGATGCAAAATAGCAGAATACTTTTAGACATCTTTGACTTACTTACTTTTTTTTTTTAACGTGGAGAGAAAATCCTCATGGACTGCCAGGCTCTCCGGGGAGAGCCTGGACTGAGCCGACCGCCACCTACGTGCTAGTCACGCAAGGGTGGTGCCTTTCGGCGATTTTAACCGGCTAAAACTCCACGACAACCTACGCTGCACTATGGGGGTTCCGCGGGGGAGCATACAGGCAAGCTCCGCGACAACCCTGGCGGCAGGCGTTTCCCACGCCGCACCCAGCTGAGGCAGCCCGGTTGCAAGACTGCCTCCCAGCCCTTGACTTGGCTTACTTACCTACTCTTACCTAAAAAAGCATGTAAAAAAGAATCAACCTGTAATTTTAGAGGGAGCAACGTTGTTATAAGATATTCTTTGCGTTGGCCCGCGGGACCAATCACTGCGTGCGAATCGAAAAGACAACAAGCTAGCGCAGGTATGTGAATCTTGATTACAACTTGTAACTAAATTCATACCTATGGCAAACGCAGGCCAACCACTCGATCGACGCCACTAAAAAGACACAAAAAAATATTAGTAGGGCAGGACCCTGCCGATAAAAGATGCACGAAAATCATACAAAGCGGTCCATTTCTACACAATAATGTTGGATTAAGAGGATGTATGGAAAATATTGTACAACAACATCGTTCAGTTCTTATAGATAATTAGATAGTTATTGGTCTTAATTACGCCTTACCACAGTACTAATTGTGGTCACCGAATGTCTGCTACCAAGAATACCATTTTACTAATTGACAATGTAGATTATTCCTGCAATTTGATAAATCTGTGGATTAATATATCTAAAATATATAATAAGAATGTAAATCTAAAGTGTCTGTACGTTTTAGATTTTTGTGAAAAAAAAATCAAATATAGATACTTCCTATAGAATAGAGATATTCCTAGAGGAAAATGTAATAAAATACTTTTCAATCATTTTTAGAAAGGTCTGTCTGTCTGTCTGTTCGTATGGACACGAATCCCTGCAAAAGTACTGCGTTCACGATAAAACCTCCCCAATAACAGGCAGCACCTAGTAAACTAATAATTTAGCCATAAACCATTTTATTAGTTGTGATTACCAAAGTAATTAGATATAATTTGATAGCATTGTGTAATCGCATCAATTCAGAACGGTTGCACATATTTGGTTAGTTCTTTTTTGTTGTGTTTGTATAAAGAAAAATGAAAAATTGAAAAATTATACGGGAAAGTGAAATAATCGAATAAAAAAAATAACATAGTGAGCGATTGAGTGACACAGTTGAAAGATCAAAAATGTTTCCGGAATCGACAGATCCTTAGTACACCCGTGCGAAGTCGGAGCGAACAGCTAGTATTTAATAAAATCCATATACATTATTTGTCAGTTCGAGTTTCTAAGAAACACAATCACAGAACATTATGAAATAATAATTAGACATTTTATTAAAATAACAATTAACTTAATAACATCTAGTTTACCTACATTCCTTTTAAGTATTTAAGCTACGTGACAGCTATGAAATTAACTTAAATTAACTCTGAAATTTATTTCCCAATCATTCTAGTGTAAAAAACAATGGCGCGCGGTTCTCTTGCTGTGTTGATTGTGGTTTGCCTCCTTGTGAATGCTTTCTGCTTACCACCGAATCTACACAGACTTACTAGAGCCATCTCCAATAATGAAGTTTCTAATTCTATGCGTGTGAGTACAATTATTTATTTGTTTTTTTGAAGGGAAAACTTCTTTAGGCGCGTTGAGATAAATTTATAATTTCGCGTCATGACATGCTAGTAAGCGTGACCGATTGTATTGCGCTTGCGCTTCATGCATCAGACTAGCGACTAGCCTGTACAGATGTACACAACTAATATTGATATTTTGTATTGAGATTGTGCAACAAATCATGTTTGATGAATTGATAAACTGAATATAAAAGTATATTATTATTATTCGGAGTGCCAATAGATGTGGACTGCGACTAATGATGATAATTTCAATTTACAAATTATAAATATTTAATAATTCAGACTAAAATTAATTAAGATTCAGAAGCGAACAAAGTTTAAATTACATAGTTTTGGGTTTTCACTACTGTCGGCAGTCCTTCTGACTTTGTTTTTTCTATTGTTCAGGGTTCAGAAACCAGAAATGTCTTTAAAAGCCTGTATATTTCGAAGTAGTTCTTTAAAATTCTCTCATCATATGCATTATTATTGGTAAATATCAAAAAGGGGCTACCACTCAGCGTGAAAAGGGGCTACCACTGAGTGTAAAAAGGGGCTACCACTCAGCGTAAAAAGGGGCTACCACTGAGCGTAATATAGTATAGGAAATCTTTCAATTGTATTTGTAATTTATTAAAGAATTGTAAGTTTTATAGTATATAAACACAATTCATGTACCGACTACGTAAGTCTTTTTATGACATAACCTTTTTTATAAATTTTAAAAATATAATAAAGTATCGAGATGTCAGCCGATAGAGGACCCTATTTTGCACAGTATAAGAGTAAAAGTATAAGTAAAACTTCTTTAGGTACATCTATATGTATGTATATACATATATTAATTTTCTACAAATAATTAAATTTATTATGGGTTTTCATTGACAATACGAAACGTAACTCTTTCTCTTTATATCGTCAGTAACTTATATCTCCCTCTCAACTTCCGTTCACCTCACCCGATAACACGTTTTCGTAACGCTCTCGTCACTATATTGAGAGCGCCGGGGGCCCATCTCCCCGTTACCCCCTCTCCCTCCCCATTCCTTTCCCTCCTACAAACTCAGGCTGGCAACGCATTTGCGACTCCCCTGGTGTTGCTAGTGTCTACGAACAGCGGTGATCACTTAACACCAAGTGATCCGCCTGTTCGTTTGCCACCTATGATATAAAAGAAAGCGTGTGTGCATTTTTCCCTAACGCACCAAAGGATGTATAACTTCAAAAATCACGCATTCACCAGCTTACTCCCCAAGTCAAGCGTGCCTAAAGAAGTTTACTTCACAAGGCTTTTGTGTTAGAGTTAAGGTAGAGTTTTGTATTCATAACACATTCTCACTTCACAGTTCAAAAGATCACAAGACACTACGTCAACGAATACACCAGATCCATTTGATGATGATGATGACGAAGACTTCCCAGATATAACACACATACCATCTAATGGAGGAGGTAGCAATGTCCTAAGTTTATTGAACTTAGCATCAGCTCTGTTCTCTAACTCGGCTAGTTCAAACGTTAGTCCAGTTATTTTTATATATTTATCACATTACTTACAATAAATGCATGGTTTTCATTGACATATAAAAAGCCAAGACACACAGTCTCGAATAAAACTAGCGCTCAAAACCGACCGCCAAAATTCCCCAATATACATACATAGTTATAGTTATGTCATAAACCTATGATTTTGCAAATTCAACCTAATCTGACTGTTTTAAAGTTGTTTTTACAAGGAGGCAAGCGACGCGAGACTATGAAATGACTGCGTAATCCAAAATTATGCACTCATTTTTGTATGCCGGCTGTGAAACGTTAAGTGTGCGTCTTGGGTTTTTGTATATCAATGATGGTTTTGCACAATTTACAATAATCAAATTACAAGCTTTGCCTAAATTAATAATTATATTACTTACAACACTTCTATTATCCTAGGTAGTTCTATCCGTAATTTTTACTCCCATTAATAGGTAATTGTCATCCAATTTTTTACTTTAACAAAACCTGTTGGAGAATTTACAGTCTGCTATTGATATTTACGTTGATAATAAAATCTTTTCATCGATCATTCACTATACTAAATTCTTTTTATTGTTCGTTATTCGTATTAGAACAAAATTAAATACAATTATATCACAACTTTGACTGTAGAAATGCGGGAAATACAGTCTGCCTACTATTCGTTGTCCCATGTGGTTCAAATTTTTTCTGTCAAACTATATTGGCCTATTTATCATGTTGCTATATTGCCCGCGGTTTGGCTCGCGTTTATATAGAATTTTGACCGATTTCTTGAGAACAGTGCTTTTTTTCTGAGTGAAAGGTAGCGTAACTTCTGTTCTATATTTCTAATAACGTGTACGCAAAATTTTATGATGACCGGTTGAGTTGTTAAAGAATGCAAATGTAACAAACAAATCAACTCACATTTCCATTTGTAATATTAGGAAGGATTATTATATTTTAATAATTGATTATTTTATACTAGTAGACACGCACGACTTCATTTGTGTTTGTATTTTTATAAATGATGACACTATACGTTATATTCGTGTAACGCAATTCCGATATCTGCGAAACGAAGCTTCGATTACTTATTGTGTTATAATTAACGTCAGAAATCATTCCGATAAAGACACAGATTATAAACGTTGCCACACTTGTGTCTTTCCAATGACTCGACATTAGCGTCCGCTAAAATCCTTTGATGTGTGTAAAAACCGCCATTGTAAAAATCGTCACGCAGCTCAGTCCGATAGTTCGTAACGCATAACAATAATGTCTTCTCACATCTGCATTTAATGTGACCATAAACAGAACTTCGTGCCGATACACGCAGGTATGGAAGTAGCTGTAACGTTTTATGCAGCACACACCGAAATAACTCTCAGATGACAAGAGTTTATGTTTGCCAATTTATATAGTGTCTTCATAAATTATGTCCTATATGTTATTATAATATAGGCTATATTACTCTGAAGTGACATTAAAATCCGTTCGTTTTTACGTGAAAGGGTTAGCAAATACGCATCCTTCCCCATAAACATATGAATGGGTTTCGAACGATCTTTCTTTTACTCTGGTTTTGAAATCCATTCGTTTAAACCCAGATGCAGAGAGCAATGAAAGCGAACCGGCTTATATTTCTCGAAAGTCAAATTCAGCAAAAATATTTAAAATCGTAAATGCTTGAGGGATTGAATTCCAATATTAGTTTCTCCTGATTTGAAAAAAAATATAGGCCTACATTGATTTTATTTTGAATTACTGACATAGACTACAACTTATTGTTATAAAAGCAGTATATTAATACATGCATATAAATAGTTTCAGGTCAGGGTCCTTACTTAACCGTGTCAGTGCGCGCAATATTCTGTCTAAAATCTTTTAACTTTAATATCTACTGCACTTATACTGCACTCATTACACCGGTATTTCGTACTCAGGACAATTGAGTTCTATTGTGCTTCCAAGTGTTTGGTTTTGTGTGATTTATCAATTGTATTCTTGAAATTAAGTCTACCACGCACAATTTGGGAATGCACGAAGCACTTTCTTTCAGTGGTAAGTACGATTTTTTGTCTATTTAATAAAAAAAAGTTGTCTTTTCTTATATTAAGAACCTATTAGTTTTCATTTTTAGCAATTATTAGAGCACTAATTAATATTACGAATAAATAAATTTCAGGTGTTAATCGGAAAAATTGTCCACGACATCATAGACTACACAGCAAGATTAAACGTGACAATTCATTACAGAGCCATTAATCAAACTGTATCGCAGAATAGATTGAAAAGAGAGTCACCTCCGTTAAGCCTGCAAAGACAAGATATTGAACTAAACAGCGTTGAAAGTTCTGAATCAGAATCTAGTTCTAGTTCTGATTCTGAAGAGGAGAGTGACGTAGCAGAAAGTGTAGAAAATAATAATGATTCAGACGAAAATAATGCGGCTGAGGAGAGCGTAGAGAATAATAACGAAGGAAGTCCTTCCGAACAAGATTCTAGTTCTGACGAAGAGTCAAATGAAAGTGATGATTCTGATGAGCCTCCTGGCGGAGATGGCCAGGGAGGTGGTCTTTTAAGTTTCTTAGCTAGACTGAGTGGAGGGGTAAATATATGAACACATTATAATTTTATGATACTTCTGCTTCAACGAAATAACTCTCCAGTATGGCATATATGTTTTAGGGAGACGAAGACACTAATGTGGCAACACTTTTATCTGCCATCAGTGAGGTTCTTGTAAATCTAAGCGTTAGTATTTCTCTTATTTCTTATAAATTACAAATATAACCAGAATTTTAATTAAATGTTCTATTACAGGGTGATGATGGATTTGATTTCAACGATGTAATTGCAACATCTCTTGGACTCATCGTTGGTTTATGGGTATGTTTGCAAATGTAATATATCAAATGAATAGTAATTCCTTTAAAATTTGATATACTTTTGGTAATTAATGTTTTCGAATTCCGTTATATATAGTCGAAAGGAGAAGAAAATCCGGGACCTATAATAGCAAACTACTTGGTGACTACTTTGAGGACTATTACTGGTGGTGGAGCAGTATGTATATCTACGTTATTTATATTAAATTTATAGCTCTTTATATTTGTTAATTTTTAAGGTATTTCATATTTACAGGACAACAATGGAGCATTTTTCGGAAAATTGATATCACGTTTACTTAAAGAAATAAGCGCGGTACGTCTCCTAATACTATTTACAATGGTTAATCACTTTATATTTAATTAAATTACCTATAATATATAAATAAAACTATAATATATAAATATAAAATATTAACTAGCGGGCCCGGCAGACGTTGTCCCGCCCTGATTATAAAAAAAATCTTTGACAAATTATATACCAAAACGTTCCTCATGAATCATTTTATCCACTGGTGAAAACCGCTTGAAAATCCGTTCAGTAGTTTTTGAGTATATCGCGAACAGACAGACAGACAGACGCGGTAGGGGACTTTGTTTTATACTATGTAATAATAATAATTAAGTCGCTAAAATACTTGCTTCACAACAAAGCAAACGTGATTACCAAAAGTTCACTCGAAATGCATTAATATAGGGTTTGTTTAGCATTTTCAATATAAAAGGTGGCAATTTGATAAATTAAATTAATTATTTCAGCAGGCTGGTGATTCAGAAGAAAGTTCTGAGGAGAATAGTGAAGAAAACAAAATGACTATGGCTGATTCATTTGGATTTTTCGCCAGTTTCTTTATGGGTTTGCTCGGAGATATGTCCAAAGGCAGTTCGGGTGGTAGCAGTTCTAAGTAAAACAATGATAGACCGTTGTTAAATATATTTCAATAAAGTATATACCAACTGATTCTTAATTTATACATGCATCTGCATGTTTGTGATTTATTGAATACTAGCAATTTTCCTCAGTTTTACAAGCGTTTCCTATGCAATCATTATTATTGAATCTTTATTTTATATTTATATATTTAAAAAGTTTACTGGGTTAATGAGAGTGTCGGATTTTCATACCCTTTTTTACCATTCTAGGGGTTTCGTATTCAAAAATCCTTTCTTAATGCTTGCCTACCATGTACAAGGGAGTTATATGTAAATTTTCACTGTCTTAGCCCCAGTAATTCGGTCTGTCCGTTGATATGTCAGTGAGTCTGATATTCTCGATTTAATTTTTTTTAAAGGCATTGGGGTACATTTCATATTGTAGCGGACCTCATGGCTGTCAAGTGGTGTTTTTTTTACTAAGATGGCAAGTATCCAGGACAAAGCGACCAATCGATCGTTATTTTGATTTTGGAAAGTTTTATTTGATTTTCGAACACGTGCGTAATGTATGATACGTAATGATATCTCCACTTAAGGAAATCTCGTCACCTCTATAATCTTTTTTTTTAACTGACTACGCTATTGGGTAGGCCGAGCATAAGGTATTTAGCCGCTTGCCTACAAGCTCAAAGGTGCAAAGTGGCCGAACCTCTTAGGTTACTGCCTTAGAGATGCAAGCCCCGCGAATCTGTCTAAACTAAACTAAGCTAGCTATTCGTACATATAAGAATTCGTGAGACACACATGTGTACCGGAATGTGTGCTTCACGAATTTAAATGTATATTTCGTATATGGCAACTAGACTAATCTAAACTAATTTAAGCAGTTTGAAAATATGGGAAAAAAACATCCACCATATGAGTGCCTGCCTACCTGTGATATTAGAGATCTCAAACGCTAGATGAAAAGGCACCAATATCAAATTTTCGCTCCAATTAAATAATGATTACACTCGGTCTTAGAACCTAGAATGAACCTGTACTTTCAATTTTATAATTCCTATAACACGAAGGTCTATAAGGAAAAAAAATACATTTAGGCTTCTTTTATTCTTCATCTCCGTTATGTTACATCTTATTGAAGAGAAACGGTGTCTGGAAATTACAGACCTCGTAATAAAGGAACGTTTACTTTTAAAATGTTTTCCTTAGCGAAAAAAAAGACTAGATTTACACTTTATGCGATTTTGTATTATTAAAAGGAAAATTATAATAAATTGTGTTTTTATTTCAACTAGCTGCCCGCCCTGACTTCGCACGGTTATTCTTTGGAAGAAAATAATACCAAATCTTCCTTTTACAGTAAGACAACGTAATGAAATGGAATGTCAACTAAACAACTGACCGTCAATTCTGTTAATTAGGGATGTCGAGCTGTCGCACAATCGATTTTTAGACATAGAAAAATCGATTAAACTTAAACATCGAAACGATTCAGTGAATCGACATCTGACACTATAAAAACGTGTTCCGATTATTCCTATCTAGATGAAAATAAAGCCATACAATAATTTATACACAAAAAAGGTGATAAGAAAATGAGATATGGATATTAAAAAAAGGACATCAAAACAAAGAACATAAGCAATCGATTTTTGAATAACCGATCACCTAGACCTAGTTTTTTTCACGAATAAATTCGACAGACCACGATTCGGATCGCTCTAAGAATCGTTATTTTTTTAATGAATCGCCATTCCTACTGTCAATTTTTTTGAAAAAGAGTTTTTCCCTTGCTCACTCTCTTTTTATATGGATCTTTTTTTAACGCAAACTATTCATTTTCCATACATTTTTTCAATCATTTTATTCCATACACACCTTATTCTGACAATTACGAACAGGGCAAAACAAGAATTATGCAAATATAACGCCGTTCTGAAGTAATGTGCTTACATACATTTGTCAGTTGATTTTTATTCATATATCACACTGCTATTACAAAATTGTCGCAACTCGAAAATCGCGTCAATTGAGATTTCAATTAAACTTAATAGAAAAAGTGATAACCTCAGTAAAAAAGTTATAAAAATATCTCTAAACTGAAGCGAGAAATAGCGCTCTAATCAACTTTTAATGAACTACTAACTACTTCTATCCCCCACCAATATTGCATCATTTTTAGTTTCAAAAAAGAGCGATCGGGGGAAGTCGTGTCACTATATCTAAGAATTACATTTTAAAGCAAAGTACTTTTATTAGTATAATTTTCTATAAAAATACATAGTGTCAGCGAACTTTCAGTAGATAGCGAGAAATCAGTTTTTCATTGATTCTGAAAAAAGTGATTTTTTTAGTTACGACAGTATTGTAATAGCAGTGCGATATATAGATTAACCAAAATGTATCATTACATTTTACGAATGACTATATAACTTTTTAAATTTACAGAATGACAATGGTTCTACTCAACAAACTTCACCGCTACGGGACTTTATAATGGACATAGTAAGAGCTAAACTCGCTTTTGCCTCCAGATTACTTGCTAGGGCATCATATTCTCTCAAGTGACAACCAAAGGTGGATTACTTGATACATAAGTGCCATAAATTATAATCACGGTGTCATCGAGTCAAAAGTAAATAAATGTATTATTTTTAGCAAAAATTTTGTTTTTAATTTATCTCTAGAGAACTAGGAGAATTAAGTATTGTTGTAATGCAACTGCAATCACAGTTTATTATTTATTATTATTTATCAAGAATTAGTTCAAACTACTCGTACAATACATACACCCACTAATTGTAGCTTAACCCTTAAATGCATGAACTCTTAATTTTAACTACAAAAAATATATTCTATGTTTAGTATTATACAAGTTTATAAAAAATAAGAAAACATCGTTTGTATTTAGTCAATGCTATTATAAGTAAAATGTTATAGATACGTTACCTAAATTATATTTTGACAAATGGCACTATGACGCACACATACGTAAAGTAATATTGTAATGCCACACTGTTTTAGATAAAATGTAGAAGTAAGATGGCATATTCTCAATATTGGTGGTGAAAAAGAGATAGTTATATGTTGCTTAGGTACGTGCGGATCGACGGTGCTAGCTAGCCAAGTTTTAACAAGACTCTATCGAAGCGCTTATGACGTATCTAAAGCTTTTTAGTTATAATATCGTTGGTATTTAGTATTCATATTATAATCATATATCTAATTGTAGTCTTATTATAAAGCGAGCGGAATTATGCGCTTTTTTACTTTGTCCGAACAGCCCGAGCTACAATCGTATACACTGTAAAGTAAAACTTAACAACTATTAATGTAAATTATTTCTAATTTAGAGACAGCGTTTAGTTTTTGAGGCACTGTGCATTTAAGGGTTAATCTATATAAATAAAACGATAGAAACATGCTTTTGTGCACGTTTACACGCACGCACAACGTGTTCATCGACGTCTGTTGTCTTGCAGAGAAGTGGGACAAGGCGGTGTGGTGCGCATGCGCAGGAGAGAACGTATCCAATTTTTCACAAAGAAAAAGTTATTTTCGGACATCCATTTTTATATTTTATTTTTTCCTCATAACATAAAACATATTCTTACGATAATTAACGACGCAGACGATGTCGCAGGTATCAGCTAGTAATGAATAATAATAACAACAATAAAACGACTATATATTATATATATGTTTATAATCAAAATATTTATATATTTTTTCTTAAGATACATACAATACAACAATATAAAATACAAAGTATATCATGAATTCTTCAAAAAAATGGTGAACAATGGATATAGATTAATTAGGTTCTTAGGTAATTCTTTTAAAGCCATTTCTCAGTCACCGACGAGATGGTCAGTTCATTGACCTGTAAAATAAATAGGAATAGTTTTGCAGGTTTAAAACGATCACTATAATACATAACATGAGGTATAGCATAACTCATAACAATAGAGAGATTAGCTAGGTAGATTAAAATGTCAATCTCGTACAGAGTCTCTGCCTAATCTGAGTTATTAACTAAACTCCATTGATATACAAAAACCCAAGATGGAAACTTAACGTCTCACAGATAGCACACAAAAATGAGTTCATAATTTTGGATTATGCAGTCATTTCAAATAGTCTCGCGTCGCTTGCGTCCTTGTAAAAACAACTTTAAATCATTCGGGTATGGTTGAATTTACAAAATCATAAGTTTATCGTATAACTACAACCACGTATCTATATTGGAGAGTTTTTGTGGCCGGTTTCGTGCGCTACTTTTATTAGAGACTGTGCGTATCGGGTCTTTATATGTCAATGCTTAACAACTAAAAATCCTTCGAACCAAAAACCAAAAGTGCATTTACTTCTACTTTACAATAGAAAATTATTTTTTGTATAGAAGAAAAGAGATATGACTTACAAAAAAGTTTCCTTGAATAAAAATGAATATTTTCTAGGATTTCTTTAGTAATCAGATAACATCATAATAATAGAAATAAAGTAAATTTTCAAAAAAAAGAATTAACCGACTTCAATATCAATCAAAAACCCATAAGGCACTAAAAAACGGAAAATAAACAGTTTATCAAATTAACCAAATTAAATAAAACATATGAATATGCGTGCTACGTAGAGATGTATTGGAAGTCGGTGCCAACCGAAATTTCAAATTTGTTCCAGGTAGAAATGTATTACAGAGACGCGAGAGTGGACTTAAACTTTGTACCTATGTAGATGATATGATTTTCGGTTCGCACCGACTTCCAATACATCTCTAGGTAGCACACATATTCATATGTTTTATTTAATTTGGTTAATTTGATAAACTATTTATTTTCCGCTTTTTAGTGCCTTATGGGTTTTTGATTGATATTGAAGTCGGTTAATACTTTTTTTGAAAATTTACTTTTTTTAAAGTCGGTTAAAAATCATTGTTATGATATTATTTTTCCAAATAATTTCATATACACTAACATTCACGTTGGGCGGCGTTGACAGCACGTACGTCACTGCGTCAGCGACATCTTTCGGTTGCAAGGCCGGTATTGATGAATCCACTGGTAGCTTAACGAGGTCCGTCATCACCAACCCGGGGGATACACTCTGCAATTATTATAACCAGTGCCGAGGTTATAGTAACACACGACAGAGATATTCGTACCCTGTTGCTTTTAGCCTGCTTGATTAAATTTATAAAAAATACGTTTTAATGCATTGGTTCCCAAAGTGGTCCATATGGAACCCTGGGAGGTCGATTTCGAACTTCAAGGGGTCCTTACCAGCCAAAACAAAATCTGCGGGTCGACCAGCTGCAAATGGGGGTCGACAATAGTGAATTCCTCTTAAGAAAGTCGTGACGGAAATTTTATCTTTCTATAAATAGAATAATAAAATATGACAGTACGTTTGTACTTAAATAATATTTTTTACAATCTTAATATATATATTTCTTATGTGCGTGTGTATGTGACTGAACTCCTCCTAAACGACTGGACCGATTTTGATGAAATTTTTTGTGTGTGTTCGTGGAGATTCGAGAATGGTTTAGATTGACAATTGGACTCGGTAGGTGGCGCTGCAGTTGACTTTTAGGATTTTTTTTATTATCAAGGCAGGACAACGTCCGCCCGGTCCGCTAGTAGACATATAAGTCAGTACTTCTAAAAGATAAACGTTTATGGAATTTGATGAAGATACGGAGCTAGAATGAAACAATTTCACGATTATATACATCCGTCAATCAGGAGAAAATTAAGAAGAATAAGGAGAAAAATTATTATGAAGAACAGGCACTTTACGGACGAGTCTAACGAAACCTCATATCACGACAACACACAACAAGGTAGTAGTAACAAACGAAATTTTAACTATGCGGTAGCAACACATAAAAAAATTATATTAATTGTACACAAAAAAAAATTATAACTATAGTCGGATGGATGAACTATGTAAAAATATACCTCGCTCAATCTATCACATCGCCGACATAAAAATCGTTTAATGAACTATATACAAAGTTCTTAATTAATCGGATCATTAGTAAATATTGAAATTTCATATTCATAACAAGATAATTATTCTTACAGTAATCTTGATCCTGCTGTTAAAACTTGCGAGTTCGTTGTTAAGTGAGGCGGTGAACGCTGTAACCCCATGCTTGGTGCTCGGGTAAACATTGAACGCATTAAAGGATGGTATGTAATGGCCCGCAACACTGCAATACACACGGATAATTAAATAATAATACTTTTTCTAGAACTTATTAAACCTTAATTTAAATCTATTACAATTAATGAGCCCTGCATAATTCTAAAGTATAGTCCGCGTCAAACTTTTTAACCGCTCTGAAGTAGATGCGCAGAACACAAGTTTAGGTATCAAAGGGACGTAGCGAGGTAAATGGGGAGCAAGCTCGCCCGCGCGCGTACCTCTCCCCCTATTTCACCCACGTTGACACAAGTGTCCTGTCACTATTAGTTGCAGTACAGTCGCATTCAGAACAGTTTTGTTGTTGTTAATTACATGTTATTGCTATTTTCCTTGTTTTCTTTTTCTTGTTTATATTTGTTATTATTATAAGACCCATCCACTAGGAAAAATTATGTTTCTATGGAAGGCGTTGTTTATTACAAATTATTTATTTATTATGAATGTATTTTATTTACAAGAACGGTAATAATACCGGCACAATATATGCGACAAGATATATTCCACAGATAAAAACAAATACTGCATAAGGGGGATCATTCAATTAAAGTACACGATCACCCAAAACTCACCATCAGGTGATTAAATGTTATTTAATTTTAATTATAACTAACAAATATATGATGTCGTGAACTGTTAATATTCGACCTTTGTCTATCACTTTATTATTCGGCTAGTCCCTTTCTAGTTTTTACTGTTATTTTATTACCCCAGTAATGATTTAACCTTTATTGTCTGTTCATTTTTTATCTCTGTCTTTGCAAATATTCTATATGGCTATATATCTCGTATGTATGTATATTTCTACTCAATTCATATAAACAGGTTTTCATTAACTAGCTGTCAGATCGTTTACAAGACGACACAATCGGAATCAAACTTTCATTTCACATAGAAAATCTTCTGATAGTAGCAACGTGGTCGTTATACTGCTACATTCTTATTACTTAATGTAATAAGCAAATATCTACACTTAATAAAAAATACCTACTTGAACCATAATTCATTAAAATAAATTGTACGTATAATATCGAGACAACTTCAAGATTAAGAAAAGTAAATGTTAAATTCCTATAATAATATCTTGAATTTGTTTTGTATTAACTTCTTGATTGTACTATGCGTAAGACCGAACTTAAAGCTATATTCAGAGCGGCTAAAAACTATGACGCGGACTTATAGAGTCTATAATAATACTAATTAATGATGCCAGCTTGTAGAGTCTCATTATTGGGCAAAAGGACTCTTCCACAAAAGGTATGCAGGTACAATCATCACGCTTGCGTACGACGTTTTACCTAGATTTCAAACACTGATAAATCTACAGTCTTATATTTTTCCCACATAAGGTACAATACATTTCTACAAGTACATATTTAGGTTCAAGTTTCCTCACGAAGTTTTCCTTCGTTCTCAGCCAATACTGTTATCAATGTAAATTAGTAAATGCACACGAATTCTAAAAACTTAGTTGAGCGGTCGGGATCAAATCGAAGTACCGCTGGTCAGACCACTCGGCTCAAGGACACTACTACAATAAGTCTATATCCAACTTTCTATTCAACAAATCTGTAGTATTTGACTACTTGAAGTCTGCAAAATAAAAAAAAATTCTATGGCGACTCCGCGATAGCAGGAATTTATTCCGTAAACTTTAGTAGGTGGTAGAGCCACGCTGAAGCTATTATTGGTTTCAGCATGAATGGGTCGGCTCGCCCGGGGTACCACGTACGTGAAGTAACAGTGCTTGCATTGTTGCGTTTCGTTAGGTCAGTGAGAGCGCCGGAGGTCCACCTCCCCTATCCTCTCCCGCCTTCCTCCCTTTCCCCCAAACAGACTGGCAACGCACTTTCGACTCTCCTGGTGTTATTAGTGTCTATGAACGGTGACGATCACTTAACATCAGTGACCAAACTGTTTGTTTGCCTGCTATGACATAAAAAAAAACTTAGACTTAAATTACAGATCTAATTTGGCTGTAACCTGTTTATGTTGATAATATGTCCATCAAAGTTATAACGTTTCATGGAAGCCACAGCGTGCTTCGTACAAATAATCGTCCCTTTTAAATTAATGTCTATTATAGACGAAAGTGTATCCTCACTTAAAGGCTGGTCACCCACATCTGTAACGTGAATAAGCTCATCAGCAATCAGTCACAGGCAACCCAGGTACAATTAAAAATATATAAGAATAAAAAAAAATTCTAAGATGTTTTTTTTCTTTTACTTTGAAGAGACTTCAGAACATAGTTGATGATCATATCATCCACGCAGGATAAATCAATTTTATACACATATTTCGAACTGTATTTTTTTTATTTACAAATTGATTTTTTTTATAAATACTATTTATAAAATCTCCAGGCCACATTAGACCGGTTTCAAAATGAAACAAATATAAATAAAAAATAATACATCTCTAATTTATACTTCATTATATTTTGATTTATTCTGTTGAGTTGTTTAAGAAGCATTGAAACATCGAGCCCTGAGCGTCAAATTATCTCATTATATATATCTTGGGATAAATATGAAATGAGGCCTCTATTTATAATGTAGGAACACACGACAGACAAAAGTAGAATGATAACAGCCCAAGCCGTGCACCCTTGAGCTAGTTGTCAAAATAAAATCGGCTGAGTGCCGTTAGCGCTCGCCTTAGTAGTCCGGTGAAGCTGTAAAGGCCTTGCAAGGCCAATCGCGTAGTCAGTTCGAGAAAAAAAAAAACAAAAGTAGAATAAAGATGATGGGCGGGAAGCGAGTATTTCGCATAAATAATATTATTTGATGCTAAAAACCCATATTTAGTTCAAATTCCCTTAAATGCTACGCAATAATAAACATAACATGTTATCGATTCTCTTGCACATATTAAATCAATAAGGTAACATACTCAGAGACTGCATTCTATAGTTATGTTGTTTGAATAGTTAATTCAAGGGAACGATCAAATCTTTACATAGTATAAAATGAAGTCGCTTCCGCTGTCTGTTCGCTTAGATATTTAAACTATTCAACGAATTTTAATACAGTTTTCAGTAATAGATAGAGTGATTCAAGAGAAAGGTTTATATGTATAATACATACATATTATAGTACAGAAAATCCGAAGGATTCAAAGATTTATAATGTGATGTCGTAACAAACATATTTCTGTACGCTTAAATCGCAAAACGCTGACTAAACCTTACGGGATAGATCAAATTAATGTACTACGGAATTGTATATCTTAGAAAGATCCAAAAAATAGTCCGCGATGGTATATATTTATCTCTCAAGGATAACCCACAGTAACCATTTTTATTTTTTACAAAAATAATTGTGTTATTTACCAAGTTATTTTAATTTAACCCATGCGATGCCGGGGCGGGTCGCTAGTAAATAATAAAAATGAATATTTAAAACATTTCTAGTATACACGTACATCGATGTTCTTGCAATTTGTACATCGACACATTTTTCTAAAATAAATTTCAAATACACCTGAAATCATATGGAATATAATCGCTAAATGGTGCAATTATCTTATTGTAGCAAAAAAATTGTGAAAATTCAGATTCAATCACAAAAATCTGTGAATATTCCTAGATTTTACCTAGTACCTAGTATTGTATAATAGTATACAGTGTGGGCTAATGGTATGGGTATGGTAATTACGCTGTGTCCTATTAGTAAGGCATTTATAAACTGGTTATTATTATGTCATTGTCTAATAATTACCAGTAATTTGTCCTTGAAAAGTGACGCCCGCATTATTAATCATTACGTGAACTCCGCCAAAGTTATCATCAATCCATTTAAAAGCCGCAGCTACCTCGTCTGGCTTGGAAATGTCACATTGCCGCGAACTTATTTTGCCTTCACCTCGTACTGCTGGCTGCAGTTTCTATACGACATAGATATAACCAATTATTAACCGTGTTCTGTAATCGAAAGGCAATTTTATTTCGTAATTCCATTCTGTTATCAACCTTGATGATGAATGGTGAAATCTACAGGTGATTTTAATTTTGCACAGCTTTGTTTTAAATGTTACATTAGATTATGCTTTAAAAAGCTTACAAAAGATGCTGACTTTCAAGTTATGCTTTCTAGTTGAATTCTCACATTCCCGCTTCATTTATATATTTACTTGTTAGGAGAGTTTTGATTGTAAAAGCGGTGGCTTCAGAAAGTATTAAACCCTCTTTTTAAAACAAGTTTTGTTAAAATTGAAGTTTAAGTTTAACAAAAAGTTTATAGTTTGATTAACAAGACTTCTTATTATTTTATTTTTCTCAACCAATCTTCTAATAGATTATTAATGCCATTGTCGAGTAGTTCTTATTCCATTCCATTTTTGGCAACCAGTCTTCTAGTAGACTATTACTGCCATTGTCAAGTGAGTATCGATATTACAAGTTTCTTGATATAATGTCAATGAATGCCACCATCTTGTTAGAACTTTCCATGGAGTTTTTGTGCCATCTCAGAATTCATAGTCCGTGGTATTATTTTCCATTCACTTCACTTATGCACAATAAACAAACTATATTACATAAAACGCCACTAATTTTACACAATACAGAGTGAAGTAACACAAGATTATGAATAAAAAATAAAATCCACTACATGACAGACTAAAATCCCGCCAAAAACTCTCCCAACTGTGTTGGTTGTCAAGCGTCATTTGTTTGTTTTTTTTTAAATTATTTTTAAGTTCTTTCTAGATGCCAAAGACCTACGTTACGTGTTCATAAATAAAATGTATTCCAGCATGCCATTTCACATCTAAGAAAACTACAAAATAAACAATGTTTTCCGCTTATACTAAATACTTACATCGACGAGATTGGGCCTCCTGGCGAGTCCGATGACCTGCAAGCCTGCATCGGCTAATGACACACTGATCGCTGCGCCTATTCCTGCACTGGCACCAGTTACAACTGCAGTTTTGCCTCGCCACCGTTCCATTATTACACTAATAAATGTACACTAGTGTCAAAATATCAGATAAATTACTCGTTAGTGAAATAGGTAAAAATTCTAATCTGCGTGCGTAAATTGCAATCAACTCATGGGTAAAGGCTTACAGTAGCCCAGTCACAAATCAAACACAAAAAGCACACATAACTATAAACAAAACGCATTTTTTCGTGTCTGGGTTATTCTACTTTTCGAAAACAAAGAGACAGGTTAATTATGTATGACTGAATAAATTAATCTATCACATTTTCTTGAACAAAGTTGATAATTAAAATTGATTAAAGTATATGAATAAAAAAAAACATATACATTTAACACTATAGGTAGCTCACATATGTACCAACAGATCGCTATTTTGTAAATAATAAGGATAATTATTGAACGTCGCAACATTTTATTTAAATTAAAGAAAATTAAATAAGTCAGAAATATTACATACCTCCTTTGCTTATAGTGTCAATATATCAAATTCACTATTTTTGATAATATAAAAGTCGATCAGTATCACCGGTATCGCGTCTTTGACTGGCTCTTTGTAATATTGTTTTAAGGAAACAGACTGTGCAAAGTTAAAACGGTCAGGGTCGAATTGAGAAGCCGTTCCACTTTCTCAGCCCCCTTCATAAGTTATTTTAGAAGCAATTTTTTGCAGTTACTAATACCCTTAGAATGTCCTTATGTAAAAATAAAATTATGGAGGTCTGCCGTTATGCGCGAATCACTTAAAAACTATTGAATAGATTTCAGTCATTTTTTTAGTTTTACTTATTAAACACGTGGTCCTTATCTAAAGAAATATCACAAAAACTTCATTGAATAAAGTTATAAAAATCGTTTTTTTGTTTAATTTTAATAAGTAAGTTTTATTGCCGCGGAGTTTTGGGGCAAGCGGCTAGCGGTCGTGTTTTTCCCGTTGTACATAAAGTGTATTGTTAAGATAATGCACGACACAGACGAAGTCGCGGGTATGAGTTAGTACCAAATAAATTTACATAACTTTATTTATTTTTGGCAACCAAACTTCTAGTACAGAGGTTCCCAAAGTGTGCGCCACGACGTCCTGGTGCGCCGTACAAAGTAGAGAGAGGCACCATATGGGACTCTTTACCATTCTCAGAAAACTTAACTTAATTATTCGCGAGTATAAAGTATACAATTAAATTACCAGCACATACAGTTTCATATTGTGAACGTTTTAATCGTACCTATTTCTGTTGACTGTATCTATTTCGACTAGATAGCTAGGTTAGGGCGCCGAGAGAGAGTACCAAATTGGAAAGTGTGCCGCGAACTGAAAAAGTTTGAGAACGTCGGTTCTAGTAGATTATTACCATTGCCATTGTCGAGTAGGAAATGGCATTACAAGTTTTTTTGCGATCATTTCAATAAACTAACAAGATGGACTTCCAGGGAGTTTTTGTGGCAAGTCAGAATCTATGCTCAGTGGTATTATCTCCCAATCAGTTGTACACAATAACCAAACTATAGTACCTACGTAAAACACCACCAATATTACTAAATAACACATGATTATAAATAAAATGCACTACATGACATACCAAGATCCCGCTAAAATCTCATTTACATAATGTAATCGTCAATGGGATTAAAAAGATTCGCACGCATCTTTTGCATTTGACTTCCGGGTATAGAACTTGTTATCTGTATAAGACCTAGTCTTACAACACCTGTTATATTGTTGAGTAGTCCATACTTTTATATGTCTACTAGCGGACCGGGCGGACGTTGTCCTGCCTTGAAAACAAAAAAAATCCTAAAAGTCGATCGCAGCACCACCTACCGGTTCCAATTGTGAATCTAAACCATTCTCGGATCCACTCGAACACGCACAAAAAATTTCATCAAAATCGGTCCAGTCGTTTAGGAGGAGTTCAGTCACATACACACGCACACAAGAAATATATATATTAAGATTAGGCCAACATATAGTTTACATTGACGGGATTTGAACACTCGCAATTTATACTTTTAATTTGTAACCAATAGACCATTGCAGCGATATATATATATTTAGCGAATATTCCAAACCAGCATTTGTAAATAATTAAATTTTTAGACCACCTACGTAATGGCGGTCACGAATAATTTTGAATATGAAGGTTGTGTACTCTTTTATACGTCTTCTTTTTCTCGACGTTTTTTTTTAATACTTACAAGGAATAAAAACTCATTTTGTGAAAAACCTCTCTCGTGGTAGGATCCTCGGAGCTGAAGACCCTGTTGCTCCTAAGTTCGATACTGTACTTACCACATACCAGCTGTATTTGTCTTGTATAATAAATAAAACTTACACCTTCAAAGTTATATAAAATGTTCTAATATTTATCGTAAAGCGACTGTTCTTGTATCAAATTTAGTTTTTAGGTAGTTATCAACATTACTAGGGGTCATAGAAAATGTAACATAACCGCGGCGAAGGGATGTTTAACCCTTAATTCGACGGAGTTTATTGTTGCAAAAAAAACTGATTTTTTTAGTAGTCATTTTTTTGAGTATGAAATAAGTACAGGAAAAATGCTAAAAAAAATTAGTGCTGTACAGTTTTTGATAAAACACATGTCCGTCACAGCGGACATTGTCAAGTATGTAACGAATTATTTGCGAAACAACATGTCCATTGGGGCGAACAAATGACTAACAGAAATGATAAATAAAACAAATACACATCAAAAACAAAAAGAAATGTAATTCTAATCAAATATAACTATGAACATAATAATTATTTTGTATGAAATTTCAAATGGCAATTACGAGGGTTCTTTCCTGTTACAAAACATAGTCTTACGTCACATTTTATGCAAAAGACAGCAGTCTTTTCTTTCTGCACTCCATGCAACGACTTTCTTCCTTCGCCGATAAAAAATGACCAATATTGTCAAAACGCGCACAATCTACTGGTTTGGGTTTACAAGGCTTCCTTATCGTGGTCTCTTCTTGGTTAGTGCGCTTAGCTGACCTGTTAATTTTAATCAAAGCAGAAAATATCTCGTATCGGAAATCTTTCAATTTAAGCTTTGCTTCTGATTTTCTTTGGGAGTGGTGCTTCCTGTACAAAATCCAGGCATTATTGATACAGATATCAATTAATTGAGCAAATATGCATATGTACTAATTTATAGAAGAATACATTCAATCACATGCGATATTATGCAAAAAAACAATAAATGTAACAAAAAAGTGTTAATCGTAGCGTATTTGGCAATGTTCGTCACACCGGACAACTAGTTAAATATATACTTCACGTAGTAATCGACAGTGTCCGGTGTGGCGGACAAGAGATTTAGAGCGAGATAAAATAGTGAAAATGAGTATAGAAGCTCGTGATTATCTTATTTTCCAGATGTATATAATATCATAAATATAAATAAATAAAGAAATCGTTTAAAAGTTAGTAAAAACCAATAAAAATGAAATAAAATACCTTGTGCAAAACAGATGACTTCGGGTTCGACGCTATTTGCGACGAAAACTGACATTTTGAGTGTTATTATTTTTCAAATTATATTTTCTACTAAATCTTTTATATGTAACCAACACACTAAAATCAAAATCTCGCGTATTTTTCTTTAAACTAGTTCAGTAGATTTTTTTTAATTAGTTGTTCGTCACACTGGACACTATCGAATTAAGGGTTAAAAAGGTAAAATTTTGCGTGAAGTATTCTATAATGGGCCCCAGAATGCAAACACCGGCTGTTCTATTGCTTAAGCTATTAAAAAGTCAGCCATCTTTCTAGAGTTACGAAATTACCACCACAATTGAACTTTGATTTAAAAATTATAAAATTCGATTGATAATAAATAAGAAATCAATCTTTTGTATTTTTTGACGTGAAAACTTTTTTAACCGCGTTGAACGATTTTTGATAGATGAAAAGTTATGGGTTCGCGTCACCGATGACCTCGACATGTTAACGACGTATTGGGCTTGTATAAACACTTGTGGTACGTGAATATTGATACTTTGTATTGAACTTCTGTAGCCCATCATACATTTGATTAATTAATAAACTGTATAAAAAATGATGTTGCTCGGAGTGACAATAGATGTGAAAAACAGACTAATAATATATACGTACAGAACATTTCATTAAAATAAGTTATGACCTTAAGTTAATATCGAACATAGAGATAGACAAGAGACAGACAAAAAAAAATTACATAATTTCGAACAATACATGTACAGACAAATATATGGGACACTAGCTGATATCCGCGACTTCGTCTGCGTCGTTTATTAGCTCAGTTGTTGTGTTATATCCCAAAGGGCTGCGTTTTTAACGAAAGATCCCAATCGGCTTGACTTTTTCCGAAACTTCCAATTATCGTTATATTTGAACCAATTAACAAAAAATCTTGACAAATTATATACCTAAACCTTTCTCGTGGATCACTTTATCTATCCGCATATCCTCATCTATAAAACCGCATGAAAATCCGTTCAATAGTTTTTGAGTTTATCCCGAACAGACAGACACAGACAGACAGAGGATTTTGTTTTATAATAATACAGGGTATTAGGAGACCGCTTCCGAAAACGAAGACAGACAATAGTACTAATGACACCTTTGATGATGGGACGGAAAAAAAATCGACCCTGATTTAAAAAAAAAACATATTTTTAAAACGTTTTATTAACATTATTTACGCTCCATCATGTTAGTACAGCTAAATGAAACGATAGTTTCATAAAAAATACATTACTTTACTAAAAAAAAACAGCAATGTAACAAAATCAAAAAATCAGCTGATATTCGGGTCAACGAACGCCCGGCCGCGGCGCGTTACATCGCAGCTAGCGATCGCACAAATACTTATTTACAACGTTTGCCTATATAACTAACTTATCTACTTTACCACTGTGCTAGTCACTACCTAGCCGCTTTCATTCCGATCAAAGTACCAGATTCGATTTCCCGCTAATGAAAAAGTTACTTAAATAAAGTTTCAACAAGGGTAGAGTCATGATTTTTAAGCCATCGTGTATGTTTAGTATTCTGATTTATTCAGTTATGTATCAGATCAGCTCAGTACTAGGTTATTTATAAAAAAAATTGGTATTACACACCTTACCGATCTAAATCCTCCGTGGCCATATGAGATGCGGCTCAAATTGTGCTCCATTCATTTCGAGGCTGATTTGCGCTCGGTGTTGCGTCTCCTTATCCAGGAGGGGCATCATCGTGGGGTCTTCGACACAGTCCGCATGTAGTTTGTCGAAAACATTCACGATCCATTGGCGTATTTCGTTAGCACTATCTCACGAATAATTAACAATACGATTGAACGAATATCTGTCGCTCATGCGCACATGAAAGTGTAAATGTCTCAAAAACTAAAAATACTAAACATAATAATCAATCCCGCCAAAACAAACTGCTGCTTTTGCGGTGGGCCGCGCCCGCCATTGACGGCACTTTGATCATTTCCACAGATCAATAAAGTGTTAGACATTCCCAACTTTTATTTTATAAGCTTAGTTATCCCTACTGACTAGCCTTTTTATGGAATTTAGAAGTTATAACTCTAATTATTTAATACAACTATACAATCAATTGTACCCTGACGTAACAAGAAGTTCATTACTACAAAAATGATATTAGAATATTAAATTAACCTAATTAGATACTCACGTACACAATTATAAAAACGATTTAATCTTCATCTTTGATTTTGTACAAGAAATTTAAAATGAAATGGTACAGAATAATTTGATAGTTACAATTAATTGCAATTATGATCGACGGTTAATAAATCTATCAGAATGAATTTAAAATAGTATTCTTATAGGGCGTTCGTTGACCCGAGTATCAGCTGTTTTTTAATTTTGTTACATTGCTGTTTTTTTTTAGTAATGTATTTTTTATGAAACTATCGTTTCATTTAGCTGTACCAACATGATGGAGCGTAAATAATGCTGAAAAAACGTTTGAAAATATGTTTTTTTTAATCAGGATCGATTTTTTTTCCGTCCCATCATCAAAGGTATCATTAGTACTATCGTCTGTCTTCGTTTTCGGAAGCGGTTGCCTAATACCCAGTATAGTGATAGTTATTAATACAATTTAAAATCGTGAAAAAATTGTTGCAGGTGTCTAGGAATAAGTAATAAAATATATTTCAATCATTTTTAGAAATGTCTGTCTGTCTATTTATATGAACACGCATCACTGCTAAAGTACTAGTATTACGATAAAACCTCACAAAGTAATTCATAAAGCATATCCTCGAGAATAACTTAGTCTTTGTTTCATTAAAATCGGTCCACTCTATCAAAAGTTATTGTAATTTTAATGAGGACGCGACTTAAGTACGAGAGAAAAGTAATTGCACTTAATACGTTAAGATGATTTCATTAGTCACTGTTTTCTTTACATTAGGTTTTACGCGGACGGAGTCGCGGGCACAGCTAGTTAATAATAAACAAGATACTATGTGGCGATGAATATGTTAAATAATAAAATAAAACTTGTGTTAAAATTGTATATTTTATTAATTGTAGATAATTAATTGTATGTTAATAGAAAAATCTCGACACGCTGACTCGTTTTAACAAGGCTATTTATTAGATTATGAATGGTCGTCTTTTAAACGCGGCACACTCTTACATTATTCCATTTGATACACTAATACATTCATAGGAACATTTGCACCTTACCCTACCTAACTAACCCTAAAGGGGATGCAAAATAAACATTACATTAAATCATAAATGTTATCACATAACAATTTTTCCAATCAAAATGAAACCAATTTGAAAAAATCAGCATCCGCCTATATATTATATTAAACTCAAAATGCTGCGGAAACTTTTGATACTTCACATAACTAAGCCCAGGTGTTTAATATTTCAATTTAAAAAAAAAGACTCACAAACACAAATCACTGTTAAAATCACTAAATCGATTGAACGAAGAGATAACATTGTATAAAAAGATAGCGATAATACTCCCATTCTTTTTATTTCAAATATCACCATCAAATTGCCTGAATTGAGTTAGAAAAAACTGATTTACTCAAACTTTTTCAAGAAATAACAGCTTAACTCAAAATAAAAAATAACCGGTTTACTCAAAAGTTCTCCAGAAATAACCGGTGTACTCAAAAGTTTAGAATGAAGTGGAAGTAAATGAAAAATTAGTTACTATAATAGAAATAAAATTTAAAATGTGCGATCGGGTAATAAATAGACAACACACATCTTCGACCATGTCGTTATTACCATCAAGCGAAATTATCATCAAATGCCACACAAATTTTACAAAAAAATTGCACCTAAATAAATAGGTAAATTCATCAACCCAACAGTACATGTCACAAATATTACTGATAAACTACACGTTCATCTAAAATTAAACATATTGTAAAATATATTTTTGTAACCATATCTCTATTTCATTTTTTCTTTAATATTTAAATAGTAATTTGGATATAAATAAATATTACATAAAACAAACTTTCGGATATTGAAGTCTTTTTATTTAATTTCGTATTTCAACTGACCATAAATAAACTCCGTAACTATTACTTAAATCATTCGCAATAATGGAAATTTCGAATAGCAATGTATCTCAGGACAAAGAAAAAATGCCTATAAAAGGAGCCCATATCCGAAACTTTGTTATTACAATTTAGAATCAATTATAACTCAAAATATAATTAATATGACAACTCCTTTAAGTTTAATACTGCTTTTAACTCATCATTCCTTCAGTCTACTTATTGCAAACAAACTACAAGCTTACACTCTCTTAATCTAACAAGCGCAAATACGAATTAATAATAAAATACATAAATACGGCCAGCCTTTTTATATCGAAACAATTTGAAGAATCACGCTGTAGTTTTAAAAAATAACATATTTCGTAAATGTCACATATATTTTTCTTTTCTCTTGTATAAAAATAAAGTTACAATTTTAAAATGCACCTTTTATATATTCAATGTTATTGCATTTGCCGACTTTACACTATTATACAAAAATACGACAAGCTTTTTTATGTCAAAAACGTTTATGAAGTAATCCACTGTATGTATGTAAAACTGAACGCATTTTTGGCAACGAAAAAAAAATGTTATAATGAAAATTATAATTTTTTTTTAATCATTAAATAGTATAAAACAAAATCTCCTACCGCGTCTGTCTGTCTGTTCGCGAAAAACTCAAAAACTAGTGAACGGATCTTTATGCGGTTTAGTGGATAAAATGATTCACGAGGAACATTTTGGTATATAATTTGTCCAGGATTTTTTTATAATCAGGGCGGGACAACGTCTGCCGGGCCCGCTAGTGTGTTATATTGTCTAGTATATGACTGTATCTTAATTTGTAAAACTTATTTTGAAAACCATACAAGACTTTTCAAATGGAAACTGGATAATGAAGTAACTCAATATTATTATAAAAATAACTGTACGCGTTTTGGAGGACAAAAAAAAATTATTTTGTTATTTTTTACTGTAAACTCTATTTAGTGCTGTCCGTACTTTAAATGTAATTAGTTATTAAATTTTAAAAAATCATACAATGTTTTATTTAGAGAAAAACGAGAGGTCAATTTTGACTATTCTCCATGAATAAACGTATGTCTCAAAGCGACTCATAAGCGCACTTATCAATGACACTATAAAATTGTTCTTACATTTAAGAGACTATCACAATATTAATTTTTTTCACTCCTTTCATGTTTCAAACCATTCCCAGTACAGAAAATACACGACCACATTTGGCCCTGTCAAAATCCAAGCCGTTCCTGAATTTGTTAATTAATAATGAAGCATTATGTTAAAAGGCTGCGATAAAACACATATCTCCCAACATTCCTTCGAGAAATATTAAAAAATACGTTATAGGTATATAAAATTAATTCTCTACCACTAAGATATAACAATTTCAATATAATAATTATATATAGAATTGCACTTACCAACTAGTATCACTTAAAAATTAATTAATTCTTAATTTTAAATTACGCAGATTCTCTTGATTCAATAACTCCTCGAATCACCACATTATTTGAAAATTATTACTGAAAATATTCGAGTCAGAGAATCTACTTTTAGAGATCACTTCATTTCGTTTTTCAATACTTTTTTTGAAAATATATACAAAAGAAATATAAAGTCGCTATTTTTTTTATATTTTCAGAGTTTTCAGTAAACATAAAAATTTTAAGGCTGTATTTAAAAATAAATATTATGGAGCTAGACAAGACAACAAAATATTTGTCCCATTAGAATCTTTTTTGAAAATATACAATAATTATAATGACAGTGCAATCGAGTTCCATAGATAAAAAATAATATACCGTAAATGGTTCTTTACTACTTATATAAAGAAATAATAAAACTCTATATAAAAAAAATTAAATAAAAATAACGAAAAACGGGTCACCAACACGTTCATAATAAAAAGTGGACTGGAATGAAACCATGACATTCTGTTGACTGAAGACGTTATTTCCTCAAGCAAATTTGATCAGCTCGTACTGTCAAGTCCGAGTTATATCAGATAGCGATTTTATTAACCGATGATGCTGTATGGACCTTATAATAGATGTTACTAAATCTGTATCGGATACGAGACTGCGAGATATATGTATTTATGCTTATTATTTAAAAAGTACATAACGACATATGTATTTATAGTAGCGTATTAAAGATATGTCAATGACTACTACGTTTGCTCAAGTATGTATTGACCATGTGGACTTATGACGTCACTAATTGGTAATTTCCTATAACACATAAATAGAAGGGACACCCAATAACAGATTTCTATGTGCGTTCAAACATCATCCCCAAAAATATATTTATATCAATCCTTGACGTGAAAATATTTATATAATTTCTCGATATACAAAAAGCCCTTACACTAATTTCTATTATACTCTTTACGTTATTTTCTTAGAGCACAAAATTCTAAAAACATGAGAACATATTTTTTATTTTTAAAAAACAAAACCGATCCCATATTGATCTCTTTAGATAGAATAGCTTTTTAGAAGTCAAAAATTAACAAAAACCGGATTTGCAAAAACATCTGCCACTGTCATTTAGACCAAATAGTATAAATTCTCCCTCCAAAGTCACACTCATCTGAATTAACCCCTCGGCTAATTTTTCAAGACCCAGATCTCAAAATGGTTATTGTTCAAGTTTTTTCAAATTTTGTAATAAATAAAGTATTTTTTTAAACCTATGCTGGCAACATTCAGTTATCGAGTGCATCATAAAGTTTACATTCGTTATACTTATATATTTTGGAGAGTCCAGTCCAGTCCAGTCCAGTCCAATGAATATTCAGTTTTTATACAAATAATAACTAGTGTTATAGTATCTATCCAGAAGTACTATGAAACTACTGTTACCTATAAAATAAACGTCTTTGCAAACAGTTAATGCAATATACAAAATAGAAACCATATCGGTTACTTTGAGTGCCCTCTATCGTAAAGCACTTCGCAATACATACAAAGCACTAAAATAAACACTAAGTACGAAGTGTACGACGCTAACTTACATAGTTGGACCTAAGTTAGATTGAATATACAACAGATATCTGCCAATTTGATAATTATTTTATATATTATTTAGTTTATTTTTTTTCTCTTTTATATATAATCTATAATATCCATTAGAATCACTCGGGGGGACCACTCACTGGAATAAACTTTGAAGTTTCAGTTTGGGCAAGTATTGAGGCTGAGACTGCTTTATAATCGTTACCTGGAACAACAAATATCACTATTAAACATTTCAACTTATTAATTATAAGGCCAACCAGGCTACGGCTTCCAAACAGGGTTGGAAGAGTTATAAATCCAAAGGAACATACGCCTAACGAAAACGCTGGTAATAATTAACGGTTTCAGCATGAATGGGTCGGCTCGCCCCGGGTACTTCCCTCTCATAGAAAACCTACGTGAAGTAAAAGTGCTTGCATTGTTGCGTTTCGTCAGGTCAGTGAGAGCACCGGAGGCCCAACTCCCCTATTCTCTTTCACCTCCCTCCCTTTCCCCCAAACACAGGTTGGTAACGCACTTTCGACTCCCCTGGTGTTATTAGTGTCTTTGGACGGTGGTGATCACTTAACATCAGGTGACCCACCTGTTCGTTTGTTGGCTATCACAGAAAAAAAGGATATATATATATATATATATATATATACATGCGACTTTAAAAAAAAAAAACATTTAATTAAATATTTAATTTTACGGCATTTTTTCCTCCAAGCAAATACTATAGCCACTCGTCCCAGCAGAAATGGTAAAGTGGACAGCATTCTTTCTCCAAACAAATACTATGGTCATTCGTGTCCAGCAGAAACATTCAAGTGGATAGCATTGTTTCTCCAAGCAAATACTATGGTCATTCGTGTCCAGCAGAAACATTCAAGTGGATAGCATTGTTTCTCCAAGCAAATACTATGGCCATTCGTGTCCAGCAGAAACATTCAAGTGGATAGCATTGTTTCTCCAAGCAAATACTATGGTCATTCGTGTCCAGCAGAAACATTCAAGTGGATAGCATTGTTTCTCCAAGCAAATACTATGGTCATTCGTGTCCAGCAGAAACATTCAAGTGGATAGCATTGTTTCTCCAAGCAAATACTATGGCCATTCGTGTCCAGCAGAAATATTCAAGTGGATGGCATTGTTTCCCCAAGCAAATACTATGGATATTCGTGTCCAGCAGAAATATTCAAGTGAATGGCATTGTTTCTCCAAGCAAATACTATAGCCATATGTGTCCAGCAGAAATATTCAAGTGGATGGCATTGTTTCCCCAAGCAAATACTATGGATATTCGTGTCCAGCAGAAATATTCAAGTGCATGGCATTGTTTTCTCCAAGTAAATATTATAGCCATTCGTGTCTAACAGAAACATTTAAGTGAATGGCATTGTTTCTCCCAACAAATACTATGGCAATTCGTGTCCAGCAGAAATATTCAAGTGGATGGCATTGTTTCTCCAAGCAAATACTATGGCCATACGTGTCCAGCAGAAATATTCAAGTCGATGGCATTGTTTCTCCAAGCGAATACTATGGCAATTCGTGTCCAGCAGAAATATTCAAGTGGATGGCATTGTTTCTCCAAGCAAATACTATGGCCATACGTGTCCAGCAGAAATATTCAAGTCGATGGCATTGTTTCTCCAAGCGAATACTATGGCCATTCGTGTCCAGCAGAAATATACAAGTGGATGGCATTGTTTCTCCAAGCAAATACTATGGATATTCATGTCCAGCAGAAATAATCAAGTGCATGGCATTGTTTCTCCAAGCAAATACTATAGCCATATGTGTCCAGCAGAAATATTCAAGTGGATGGCATTGTTTCCCCAAGCACATACTATGGATATTCGTGTCCAGCAGAAATATTCAAGTGCATGGCATTGTTTTCTCCAAGTAAATATTATAGCCATTTGTGTCTAACAGAAACATTCAAGTGAATAGTATTGTTTCTCCCAACAAATACTATGGCAATTCGTGTCCAGCAGAAATATTCAAGTGGATGGCATTATGTCTCCAAGCAAATACTATGGCCATTCGTGTCCAGCAGAAATATTCAAATGGATGGCATTGTTTCTCCAAGCAAATACTATGGCCATACATGTCCAGCAGAAATATTCAAGAGGATGGTATTGTTTCTCCAAGCAAACACTATGGCAATTCGTGTCCAGCAGAAATATTCAAGTGGATGGCATTGTTTCTCCAAGCAAATACTATGGCCATTCATGTCCAGCAGAAATATTCAAGCGCATGGCATTGTTTTCTCCAAGTAAATATTACTGGCGTTCGTCCCTAACAGAAATATTGAACATCTATGAGATACTCAAGTAGACGACTTTTTTCTTTAAATAAAGGTTACAAGCAATCGCACCTAGCAGAGATATTAACATTTCTAAGAGATATCCAGTTAGACGACTATCTTTTAGACATAGAAAAGATCGCGGAAAGGTTTCGCGAGAAGGATCCCCTAAGCGTGTTTCTTCTATGTAGATGTGGTAGGAGGAGAGGGTCCTCTCCGTCCTCCACCTTAACTGAAACATAGGCATGGGTCTGGAGGAAACATCTCCCATTGCACTAGTTAAATTATCTGGAAGATAAATGGAGTCATGACGGTAAATTATAATATATCGTGGGTTTTTAGTTCATAGGAACCTGACATAACCCTTTTATTTCCCCAATGTGTCCATGGAAAGTTTCCTCGCCTTGTAAAAGGTGGACGACTTCATTTTCTAAGCAAATGTTAGGGATGACCGGGTCTAACAGAAGAAATTAAACATTTGTGAGATAACCAGATGGACAACTATTTTTAAATGATTTCTCTATTTCTCTAAACTTGCAATTTTACATTTTTCCAGCGAGACCTTCATTCCAACAAAATGTATGTATTTCTACTACCAATTTTCAGTTTTGTAAGAAATATAGTACTATAGATTACGATTTGGTTTAGTCTATATTTAGACTGAACATTCGGAATACATCTTTTTTCTAACAAAAAAAATAAAAATATATGAAATTCGATATGGTGATGGGTGAAGTAAAGCACGCACAGTATTGTGCCAGTTTCAGAACATAGTTTAGTTTGCAATTTCCAGACATACATTCAATCGAACTGTGTGACTTCAGCAAAAGAAAATTCATATGTAATATAATACCTAAACAGTACATAGTAACAAACAAATCGACACATCTCATATAATATAACTAAATTTGCAATACCACCAAGTAATGCATTATTCCTACACAATGGACAACAAACTATCGACTTTATTAGTTTGTTGTTGATTACACATTGCCCGCTATCATTGTTGAGACTATCACTGGTCAGCCGGTAATATCGTGACATACGAACAAGGAAGAAGTAAGAAAGAGATAGCACTTCACGTTATTCACACTCGAAGTCACGATACAAACAACGAATATTCAATTAACTATTGTATCTTTGTTACAAATCACAAAACTATAAAAAAAAAACACAAAATTATTCAACAGCAAAAAAAAACAACAGCGTAATTCATTAGATTTGAACAAACGAATTAACTGATGTCCTAAGTACAGGATTGACTGTAAGAAAAAAATCTACTGAAAACCTTAATTTGTGATCACTCTCTCAATATAGGAGTAACTAACTATATACTTACAGAATTGTTCAATGTACTAATATAATAATTATTATTTATTCACCTCATGGTACTGCATATTCTCTTTCGGGTTCAATGGATCCACTTTCAGCATCTGGAAAATTAAACTAAATTAAAAAGAGATACATGTCCAATCCAGCCAAGTGCAAGTTAAGTTACGAATCGAGGATTAATGTCACGTATATTAATATTTACGTATATTAGATTACTAGCTGAAACCTGCGGCCCCGCACGCGCTTTTTAAAAATGTATTAAAGAAATGTAAAATTGTAAGTAGGTGTGTATATTCCAGAAATGCTTTTTCAAAAATATTTGTAACTACGACACGCACGCCATCTACTGTAACATGTAACGTGTACATTAGATATGTGAATACCAATAGTATATCGAATGGGATGGGATTTATTTTCAGCAACATACCTGGAACTTTAACCTACTATATACCATCCTCAGTGCTCACTAACACTATATAAGAAAGTAATAAAAATTTTAAGCTATACATTATCAAACAATATGTGTTAAATCTTTTATTATATAGATGTAATATGCCCATATTGTCGATATAATTGTGTTATTCTTACACGTTACTATAATCACTGAGTTATGTAGACGCAAACGCGGTAAATAAAATAAAATGGCCGCCAAATGGACCAAAAATATAATATAATTCAAATTACATACTAATATATGACTTTGAATTATGTATATTTATTCTTGGAGTCCAGTCCAGGGCACGCGCTTGTTTACAGTAAAAAAAATATTGTAGATCAATTTCACACGGACGAATGCACAGGTAACAGTTCATCACTACACAATTTAAAACAATGTCCTCTGGTCTGTCTGTTTATCTGTTCGCGTTAAAGTCAAAAACTACAGAACGGATTTTCATGCCGTTTTCACCAGTAGGTAGAACGGTTCATGGAGAAGGTTTAGGTACAATTTTCAATTCCGACCAGAAGTTCCTGAGATTAGCGCGTTCAACCAAACAAACTCTTCAGCTTTATATATTAAAGTATATATTATACGTATATTCGATTTTTTTATTACTCGTTCAAAAGATAATTATTTGACATAACTATTATAAAAATGGATCAAATAGATTTTTTTAATTTCTTGTTTTTACATGGCCTTCGTCGAAAAAAATAATTCAAAGATATTTCACATCTATTTTTATAAAGATTTTTGTATTTTATACTTTATATCAAGTTTTAAAGAGTGAATGTACCCTACGATTTTTTTTTTAATTTTGAACTTCTATCCGTTCTTCAACTGTTAAGCCGTCTGACCGTCTGCCGTTCTTCTTGATGAGTGGGTTGTTTGTCCGAACCGGTGGTAGTTTTGACTTTCATAAGCGTCTTCCGAGGGCATAAATTGAATAAAGCATTTTTTTATTACCTTGGGGGGTCGTCCGCGCTTGGGGGGCTCGGGGCGCGCGGCTGGGGCGAGCACACGCAGCTGGTGAGCGCGCAACAAGTGCTCGGTGTGCTCGCGCGGTGAGCCGAGCCGAGCCGAGCACGACGAGAACACGCACGAGTACTCTTTCTCTGCGAACGCAATCAATATTTACATCTATCATTAAATACCGACATTCAACCACAACTTACATATAGATAGGTAGAGATAAAACAAACACATCCTTTTCCTCCGTTTCTCTACCGACTTTCTTTAACTTTTTTATTTTATAGATATTGACGAGTGTTAAAAATAATTATGCAATTCCTATTCTCCCTCTCCTTTACTCCTTTTATTACTGTTCTGTGTAAATAAATCTATATAAATAAAATTAAGCTCTAATTATTTGTTACATTATACTTACTCGTACTATACATACTTATATGATAAAATATACATATTTATTTACTAACTTATATATTTAGGTACTTACTAACCCAATTGTGTATTGTCCCTATGTTCTATGTTAGTCATACGGTGGTGGTCTAAATCAACTTCAGATCTTTTGTTGATCCATTATCGTAGAAATTAAGCTTTATGTACATGACACTGGCAGAATTGCGGAATTTTCCACAAAGGCCAAAGGCTAAGATAAAAAAAAAAATATATTTTTAGAGAAAATTGCGTTTTTATTTTATTACTGAAAATTAACAAAGTAATGAATTACGGTCGTATATCGAATATTAGACCATCATTACTATAAATAAAACGATAAAGGCTTACCTTTGTGCGAGCAACACACAAAAACTATTAAATAGGATTGCAAATAAGATTTATGATTTTATTATACAAAAATAAAATAAGCCAAATATATAATCACAGTTCTGAGGTCGATTATTATGTGGTATAATAATAGTGGATGAAATTTGAGAGAACGGTGAGTGTTAGTAATTAATGACTTATAGCATCACAAATAATTTAGGTCTTCAGTATAAGTGAGGTTCATTAATTTCATTACAGTTTAGGTGAATGCCTGTTCCCGGTAAATCTTCTTCAGCTACTTTACGATATAGCGGAACTTTGGTTAAGCGATGCAATAGCAATACCCTGTGGTCTTATTTGGATCTGTTTTCCCTGGGGTGGTTCACTGACCCACGGTCAGGGGTCATCAAGGTCTATTGATCTCACCTCCTTCGAACATGGACCCATATCATTATAAGGTATGTGAATAGCATTAAAACCAGTTTGTTATGAGGTATTTTTGTAAGAGATAGGCTCGATTCACACTATGAAGTCATTCGCGGTTAGATCTCGCCCCAGTCTCGGTCCGGTAAAATATTCTTAAACAAGAGAGAATTCAGAGTGTTCTCACTTATCGTATCGTTTTAGTTTCAAATCGCTCTGGTACCGGTTGCTCGAAATGAATATTTAATTGGAGCGAGATCGGACCTGCCATGGCTTGTACCGACAGTGTGAATACGTAGTAGAGACGGAAACATGTGTGTGATTTATGACATTTGATTTTGAATTATAAATCATCACACTATAATTATTTTCGCCAATTTTTGTACAAGAGTCATTCCATTTAAAATCGTCTAAAAATAAAAAAAATGGTTGCTGTATGATTTTAGATTTTGATGAACATTTGAGGGATTCATCTCTAGGGTCCCTAAGAATGAAATTTACACATATTCGATTTTTATGAGCACCCGTTTCCGAGCATTTAAATAAAAACTTTCAATAATCGCCTTTTTTTAGCTTATTTAAAATTTCCTCAAAGTTTTGTCTGTTTAAAATTTTTTTCATTATTAAAGCGGAATCCTTAGGGGGACAGACTATAGTTTGATAAAACTCAATGATAATTTTGTTTATAGCGACCTACCATTAGCGAGAGCAAACTAAAAATGAGTGTTTTTTACTCATTTTTCGTGAATTTCAAGCGACTCTAGCGACTAATCGGTTATGAGTTAAGAACTTCCGGTTGACAGGAATTAAGTACACATATCATAGACAAAATTTAGCCATTGATCGACCTGAGCAGCCCACTCTTTCTGGAAGAAAACTTTGCTTGAAGTTTTGAATTTTTAAAAAATCGCATTATTCAGCCTACAAAACGAAGGTGTCTACTGCGAGATAAAATTCTAAAATTTTCAGAATCTTTTGTTCTTACCTTTAACTTTGAACGACTGCATCGCTTGTTTTGTTATTTTAATGTGTAGTGCACTTACCGGTCGTTTTTTGACAGCAAAAATTACCTCAATATTTTTTATATTATAATCTTATAAATTTAGTTTTGTCTGATAATTTTTTGCATGTAAATATAATTTTTGACTTTTTTATTGACCCACAGGTGCTTTTATCTTTCTAGATTCATACTGGACGTTTTAACTCATCGATTGAAATAAATAAATGAATAAAAATAGTTATGAATGTGGAAGGACTTCTACATACAGATACATACAGATATATGTATAAATATATACTTCTAATCGCACACAATATATGTAAAAATACCACAAATAATATGAAATTTTTATTGCGAATAGTATCGTACCCTAATATATAATTTAGGAAAAAATAAAAAAATATTGAGGTAATTTTTGCTGCCAAAAAACGACCGGTAAGTGCACTACACATTAAAATAACAAAACAAGCGATGCAGTCGTTCAAAGTTAAAGGTAAGAACAAAAGATTCTGAAAATTTTAGAATTTTATCTTGCAGTAGACACCTTCGTTTTGTAGGCTGCATAATGCGATTTTTAAAAAATTCAAATCTTCAAGCAAAGTTTTCTTCCAGAAAGAGTGAGCTGCTCAGGTCGATCAATGGCTAAATTTTGTCTATGATATGTGTACTTAATTCCTGTCAACCAGAAGTTCTTAACTCATAACCGATTAGTCGCTAGAGTCGCTTGAAATTCACGAAAAATGAGTAAAAAACACTCATTTTTAGTTTGCTCTCGCTAATGATAGGTCGCCATAAACAAAATTATCATTGAGTTTTATCAAACTATAGTCTTTCCCCCTGAGGATTCCTCTTTAATAATGAAAAAAATTTTAAACAGACAAAACTTTGAGGAAATTTCAAATAAGCTAAAAAAAAGGTGATTTTTGAAAGTTTTTATTTAAATGCTCGGAAACAGGTGCTCATAAAAATCGTATATGTGTAAATTTCATTCTTAGGGACCCTAGAGATGAATCCCTCAAAATTTCACCCAAATCTAAAACAGTGCAGCTTTGCTGATAAGACGATTTTAAATGGAATGACTCACAAGCGTTTTTTTCCGAGAAAAAAGTACACTTAGTTTGGCAATAAATACTGTTCATTGTGTTTTCTCATTTTGGCGCCAATACATTGTACAATACTTTGCGATATTAAAATGGAGTGGGGTGATAAAGAGAAACGAATCGCTGTGATTGCATTACACAAAGTAGGTATGTAGCCAAATGCAATACGCTCCATACGCTTGGTATTAGTGAAATGTTTGTGTACCGGGCTATTAATAGGTATAATAAGACCTCCTTTGTTTGTGACAGAAAAAGAACTGGCCGTCCACGTAGTGTTCGTACGAAAAAGGTGGTCAAAGCAGTAAGGGAAAGAATTCGAAGAAATCCTGTCCGAAAGCAAAAAATTTTATCTCGGGAGATGAAGATAGCACCTAGAACCATGTCGCGTATTTTAAAAGATGACTTAGGACTTGCAGCCTGTAAGAGACGTACTGATCATTTCTTAACTGATAATTTAAAAAAGAATAGGGTGGTAAAATTGAAACAACTACTGAAGCAGTACGCAAAGGGAGATCACAGAAAAATTTTGTTTATGGATGAAAATTTTTTTACAATTGAGCAACATTTTAACAAACAAAATGACCGTATTTATGCTCAAAGCTCTAAGGAAGCTTCCCAATTAGTCGACAGAGTGCAACGTGGGCACTATCCGACTTCAGTGATGGTTTGGTGGGGTATTAGCTATGAAGGAGTGACTGAGCCATACTTTTGTGAGAAAGATATCGAAACATCGGCACAAGTGTATCAAGATACCATTCTTGAGAAGGTAGTAAAGCCCATTAACAACACCCTGTTCAGTAACCAAGAATGGTCCTTCCAGCAAGACTCGGCGCCGGGTCATAAAGCTCGGTCTACGCAGTCTTGGTTGGAAACGAACGTTTCGGACTTCATCAGAGCTGAAGACTGGCCGTCGTCTAGTCCCGACCTTAATCCGCTGGATTATGATTTATGGGCAGGTTTAGAGAGTACGGCTTGCTCTAAACGCCATAATAATTTGGAGTCCCTAAAACAATCCGTACAATTGGAAATGAAGAATTTTCCCATGGAAAGAGTACGTGCTTCTATTGATAACTGGCCTGAACGTTTAAAGGACTGCATTGCAGCCAATGGAGACCACTAGGAATAAGCTTTTTATATTTTAAATTGTTTTATATTTATGTATTAAGCTCACACACTGTAAAAGTAATAAATGTTATTTGCAATAGAAAATATTTTTTTCTTTGTTTCAGTACTAGTAAGTAAGTAGTAAGACTAGGTATATGGTGAAATTCGCAAACATTTTAAAAGAATAGTTGACTGTGTACACTTTCAATGAATATTTGATATTGTTAGAAATAGAAACGATTATCAATTTTTAAAAAGTGAATCTATTGGCCGTTGTGAGTTCGTGGCGTTGTAGGGGGTAATCTCAGAAACTACTGGTCCGATTTGAAAAATTATTTCAGTGCTATATATCTCATTTATCGAGGAAGGTTATAGGTTATATATGATCACGCTACAACTAATAGGAGCGGAGCACTAATGAAGAATGTTTCAAAATCGGGGTTTTGTTCCTCTTGAGAGCTTCCGCTGCGTGTTAGCGTTAGCCCAAAGTAACTATTCTATACGGACAAAATTGCGGACAGAGGCTAGTTTGGATATAAACTATTAAGAATAAATTTGTAACAATTAATCACTTACAAATAAAATAACACGAGTTCGGACAAAACCTACGCACACTACGACGGCCACCGAAAGAGTGAGTGGACACTTTTTTTTTCTCATACTGACCACGCTATTGACCTGGTAAGCCGCACCTTTTATAGGCCGTCGCAGTACTACTACTGACATTTTCATATATGTCCAACAATATATTAGAAATTCCTCGGATTATTTCGAGAAACGTCGTATGTCGACCATACCGGAGACAGAGTGATTGTAGAAGTAATAGTGTAGACACTGCGAGATTTGATCAGACCGAGCCCGGGAACAAATCAGCCCATGAACGTGTAGATCAAGCCATAATAAATGAAAGTTGATTAACTGACTATCTTCCGTGTGATGCTGTGTGTGCAGCTGGTGGTGGTGGTGCTGCACGTGCTGCTGCAGCAGGCGCTCGGTGGGGAAGCTGAGGTGGCAGAGTGCGCAGACGCGGCGCTGATTGGGGCTCCGCGCTGGACTCTTCACGTCCGCGTGCGCCTCGCGTCTGCAAACAACATAAATTTTTTAGGACCACCCATAAACCACGTCACACATTACGGAAGAGGGAGGTGGCAAACGGCACACGATAGAAAAGAAACAATTCTTAGGAGCCATCCATAAACCACATAACAAGTTACGGAAGACGGAGGGAGCAAAATAAAAAACAAGGTGTGTCGAAAGGCACACGTCAAAAATTAAACATTTATCTTAGACACTGCTCCCATTCTACCCGATACAGTTTTAAAAACAAACAACGATTACCGAGAGATACCAGTTTTTAAAGACACACTGGTTGATCGCGAACTAAACAGGCTTAAAAATCGTTCATTAAACACGTTCGTACTTATAGGGGGTCTAAAAAAAATATAACGTTCACAGGTAATCTCCAAAGAAATTGCAAATTTTTCCTTGATTTTTATAATTTTTTTTGTTACGGTACCAAGTCATTCGTTTCATATTCGTATATATATATAAAGATTTCGACGTATATACGTACATGGACGGTGGGGATCTACTGTTCGTGCCGCAATATGAAAGGAAACTCGCAGGTAATAAGCACGACGAAGTGAGGTGGTCTAAAATGGTACAATTTTTCGTCACGTATTTTATGTACGAGCCGTTAACCGTATCACTATTGTGAGTGTTCCACCAGATGGTCTTACAGTAGGCTGATAAAGAACCATTACCTATTTCTTAACATCCTTGTATCATAGGATGTATTTAATTACCTGTGATTATACATATGGTTGCGTTGCTGGAAGAGTTCACCGCACACTGTACAGCCGTACGTGGTCTCCATCGGTCGTCCGGTTAAGTGACGTTTGCGATGTTGATTTAAATTCGTCACCTGAAATAAATCAATCATTTATACATTATCATCATAACATCAGCCTGTAAGAAACCCGCATGAGTTCCACCCCAGCCCTCAACGTATTGACAATTTCAAATACCACAGTAACTCATAGCTTTATATTTTCCCACATATGGTGGTACTATAAGATAATTTTCACAGGGTCAGGTTTTCTCAAGATGTTTACCTTCACTGTCACTTGATAGGATTACCAACTTAAATTAGTAAATGTACGCGAATTTTTGTCTCGCGCGATACAGTGACATAAAATCTTACATCACTGCGACAACATTACACATATCACCTCTACACATGTGCACTTACACATGCAAGTGGGTTTAAATTTTTCCCTTATCAAACTGAAATAGTTTAGAAAATTATCCGATATGAAATATATATAAGAGTTGTTGAGGTATGTATGCCTGGTACACATATATGTTTGAACAACTCTAAATGTATGAATAGTTAGCTTAGCTTAGGTTAGCTCAGATAGGTCGAGAATTGCATGTATCAGGCAACAGCCCAAGCTGAGGTGTGCCGTTTACCCTTGAGCTAGTTGTCAAATAAAATCAGCTGAGTGCCTTAAGCGCTCGCCTTAGTAGTCCGGTGAAGCTGTTAAGACCTTGCTAGGTCGATAGCGTAGTCATTCGAAAAAAAAAAAAAGAATACGCGAATTTGGTTGGAACATGCTTGATTTCAAACCTGCAAACGTCGACTTGACATTGCACTGTTCAAAACCACTCGACCACTATGACTATCTTGGGAAGTAAACAGATAATATTGTTTACAAGAAATTTTATAAACAAAGTATGTTTTGGCTTTCAAATATTTTTATGTCTTTTCCTTTGTATACTACTTAACTGATTGTCATGAAAGACCTAACTGCCTTTCATTCAGGAAATAGATGGTGTTCTGAAGGGATATATCAAATCTACATTAATACATTCTGTGCCAAATCTTGTCCCGTGGTCTGAAGATCGAGTTTAATGTGCACTATTGGTGGTAAAAAGCTAATTATAACATAAAAATATAACCTGTGCATAGGCCTTATCACAGCCGGGCTCCGAGCATACGAATGGCCGCTCTCCGGTGTGAAGACGAACATGATTATTCAGATTGGTAACCTAAAAAACATTTCAATTTTTGTCATATTCCTGAGTATACAAATTAAATAAATTCTTGTACCTGTGACATTAGGTCCCAAATAACAATTACATTACATTATATAACATAATTATAGTTTCTATCCATGATAATGTCATTTCAAGCTGCTGTGGTGAGCTGGGCCTTTATACACTTTTCCAAAACTCTTGTACATCATTGTACTTAGAACTAGTACGTGGTGTGCTTCTTATTCGCAGCACACATTTGACCATACATTTTATGGCATTACACAGTTTTGCAAACTTAACTACACGTAAGTTGCATAATAATAAATATGAACATGTTACGAATATTTAATAATAATAATTACTTTTACACTATACTATACACTATTCAAAATAAACGAGAAAACGAAATGTAGAAATATTTATACAAATTAAATACAATAAATAATGCAGGATTCATACTTTCTCAACCATAAATAAATAGTCGAATTGGTATGTATTTATTAGATGTATGTTAATATTTTAACTTGTATGAATCCTTCTGTTGGTGGTCACTTTAGATATGTATTTTTAGAAATAATATTTCTCAACATATATGACATCTATAATAGAAAAATGAACTAAAGTGGCAATAGATAAATACCTGCGTAAACGCTTTCCCACATTCGGTGCATTTAAACGGTCGTTCATTGGTGTGTATACGCAGGTGCGCTCGTAAATTATTCGACTGAGAAAACGCTATGGACAACATGTTTAATAATATTAAATGAAGGAAAAAACGAGTTTCACATTATAAATTAGATATAAAAAAAAAGATATAAAATTAACAATCAAAATTAAAACCTGAGATGAGAGAACAAATTTTACTTAAAGTTTGTTGCATAATGAAACTTTTGAAGTGAATGTTCAACCTCAACCTTTTTGTGTGATGATAAGTGGTTGAGGTAAACAGGGTATAGGGTAGAGTGTTGAAAACATCGATTATGTCCGATCACATAAATAAAATCAGATGGGGTCAGTACTCAGAAGGGTGACCGCCTGGGAACACCGCTTGACGCTTGACACTGACACGTTGGCGTTTTGTTAATTATACTGTTTCTCTGTAATACAAAAGTTTCACTTCTATCTGTGTCTTTAGGACACACCCCATTTTTTTATTTAAATGATTCCAGGAATGTTATTACGCGTAAATTGATTTTGGCGCCCTCAGAATCTGCCATTTGGGGCATGTGCCTTTCTTACATAAGGGGTTACATTTAAACAGTGTTTAAACCCTATCTAAACATGGGTAAGACACTTGTATGTAATCAAACTTTTTTTTAATCATGAGTGTAATAAGGTGGATAAAGTTTGAGAAAACAATTTGGTATGATAATAAAAAATTATATATTAACCTTTATTGCAGTAGGTGCATACGAAGCGTCTCTCTGCACGGTGGTTACGCAAGTGATTCTGCAGCTGCACGTTTTTCTGGAATGATTTATGGCAGATCCCACAGTAGAGAGAAGTGTCAGTGTATTCCTACAAAAATTTACAAATCTAATTGAATAGTTAAATGTCGTTCCAAAACAAGATAATAAAAGATATTCTATCCTTTAGTTCAAGTAACATTTTTCAGTTTAATGTATTTGTAATTAATAATAAATCAATTTAATCTAAATTACTATTCAAATTTGATAGAGCTTGTGAATTTTTGTAGTGGGTATTACTGTAACAATGGATTGGGTTCTAAAGATTTTTTTACCAATAAGGAAGATAGATTTTTTCCTCAAAGGCAGTCTGATTACTAATTTTTATATTATAATTAACAAATATGTAGTCTCAAATAGTTGCTAGTATGTTCATAATTTCACTCAGTATAAATAAAGATATACAGCAAAATAATGTAAATAGAAACTAAATAAATAATAGTTAAAAAATATGATTTTATAGGTATAAAAAGTAAAAAATATTTTTTAAATATGGTGTGTTCCTGCTATAAAGATGTTGAATTAACTGTTTTTTTATCTTTTTATTTCATAGGAGGCAAATGAACATGCGAGTCACCTAATGTTAAGTGATCAACATTGTTCATAGACATTTGCAACATCTGGAGAGTTGCAAGTGCGTTGCCAGACTGTTTGGGGGGGAGGGGAGAGAGGGGACAGGGAGTGGGGAAAAAGAAGTGGGCCCCCCGGCGCTCTTACTGTCTGAATGAAACGCAACAATGCAAGCACTGTTACTTCACGTCGGTTTTCTATGAGAGTGATTGAGAAGAAACAATTTCAAATATTTTTTAAACAAGAACTTATCAACAAAACTTTAAATTTAATATAATTAATTTAAAAAGAATATGGGGGAATGGTGTACTTAATGTCAAGATAGTGTTAATTCAAACCACCAATCTTTAATTAATAAAACATCATAGCTATAAAAAGTTATTTATCACAATGTTATATTATAAATTCATGTCATTGTAATAAAAATAATAATATAAAAATAACATAGATCCTTTTTCTTTATATTTTGATTTATAAAATACACTATTTATTTAAATAGTTAATTACATATTCACCTCTTCGTTGTTGGATGACTGGGGCTTTGCATCAGTACTGTTCTCATTCATTGAAACCTCAGGCACGAGCGGTTGACATTTGAAACAAGCATAAATACCATCTTTGCCAGTTTCAAAGAGTTGCTGAAAAAAAATAATTAAAAAGTTTGCTCCATTTTTTTATATGTGCATATAATTACAGAAAAGGGTTTTCTATATTATTGAACTACACTGATAATAGCTATCCATATGTATCATTAAAATTACTTGAATAAGTTAAAGTTACTTAAATGAGAATATGAAGTGAATAAAGGCAGAAATACTCAATTAGTTAAACTTAGCAAACTAATGGTCATATGATATTCTATATCCCATATATAGGGATAATTTATCAGACATATTTCATAGATGTGTATGGAATGTAACAGACCAAGCTAAGCAATACAGCAACCTTAGCACCATTGTGATTCCTGCCATTTCAGCTGAATGTCTTTTACACACTTCTGAAAGCCTAATGAAGCTGTTAAGCTGAAGGTCCTTAGGCCAACAGTGTTGGTCTGTTTGAAAAAAGAAATGGAACCTTTAAATGACATATTTCTCATTGTCAAATAGTTTACCCACAACATACCTTACAGTATAAGACTTACACTAACATCATACTGTGTATATATAATAAAATGAAGAAGAAGAAGAAAGAAGAAAAAATCTTTATTGCTGGATAATATCAAAATGACTATAGACTACATGATTACAAGTATATTTTTTTCTAATTTTATCTGTATAAAATTTTTTATTAAAACTATCAACAAAAAAAAATTATGCACAGGTATAGATGACTTATTATTTGAAGTAGTTTTTGTCATAAAACAAGATGCCAATAAAAAAATATAGCAGATAAAGTCTACATCTGTATCTAAAAACTTTCATAGCAGCTTCAATACGCGCCAAGTAACCTAAGGTTCACTATTCGTGTTCAAAAAAAAGGACAAGGTTTTTTTTTACGACGCTGAGCCAGACGTAAAAAAAAACCGACTGTCGGACGGAACGATAGCAGAACGAATAAAAAAAATACGCGGGCAGGTTTCGAATGCGAAGGCTTTTTTTTATCGAGATTGTAGCTAGAACATTTCACAGTAATTTCTAGATAACGCTCAGATTACAACACACATTTCTCCGAGATAGCAGCAAAAATTGAACCAGGGGCGTTATTTTTATAACAATCTCATAAAGAAAACAAAAAATAATGAAAGAATAACATGAACTGTCGATTAGATTACGGTAATTGATACTTACAACAGCCGGTTTTAAACATATCCCACATTTATCCATCGTTAAATAAAACCTGTTTATCAATTTAAATTAAATAATACACTAAAATCCGTAAATATTATTAAATTAATCCACTTTAACTCCTCCGACGAAAAATAGCTGGGCGGGGCGGAGGTGAGGAGTGCGGGGCAAGGTAGGTGACTAGTGTCGTCCAAGCCAAGGAGTGTCACCCGAAAATTGATAAGTTTTCACCTCAATACAATTAAGTATTTTCGTATAATACTTATTAAAGTAACAATCTAGATAAAGACTACTAAGAGGACATTACTTATAATCTAATTTCTCTATTTTTTAAATTTATTATAAGTTTATAGCTGCAAAATTATAATTCCTATTTGGCAACTACAATTAACTTCTGCTCAATTTTTAATTACAAAAAGATCACAAAACATATTATTTTATAAAGTGAGAATGGAATTGATGAAAATGAACTTTCATAAAATTTTACTGTGGATAGTTAAAAGGACAACCGCTTTGTATAAAGGAAATTACTAAAATACTTTTACTTTACTGTTTGTTTATTATGATTTAGAAGCTATACTTTTATAATCAGTTTTTATATCATATTTTTAGGACAAATTTAATTTATGTTTATTATGAAATAATTATTATTGATTACATATTCCTGAAATGTTTTAATTTTCGCAAATATTTTGATATAAGGAAGTTATAAATCAATTTTATGTAGATGAGGTCTTCAATAATATACATTATAGTAAACATCACTAGTATTACTGTTCCGTTGTTGATAAAGTAATAAGTGAATAATTTTGAGAAATAAATGGTATCATAATAATGATGTTATTTTATTCGTGTATTTTGAAATAAATCTAAATTTACAATTTTATCTCTCTCTGGAAATTATTTCTGCCTTATCAGACAGAGCAATCTAATAACAGGATGAAGTCTGTGCAGAAATGGCTTTGACATTAGTGATTAGAGCTTTCATCTCTGTATTCATTTGATTCATCGTGTTTTCTTTTGGTTGATCGTTGTGATGTATTGCGCATTTTCTAAATAAAGTACCTTGCTATGTAATTTTAACGATACCAAACAATTTTATTTCCTATATACTTTTAAAAATTATTTGTGACTTCCCAATGTAAACTCTTTTCTATCGTGAAAATATATATTAAAAAAAATGACTGAAAAGCCTGAAAAACCCGTCCCAGCCACTGGCAACAACCAGCCTATCGTGAAAATAGGACACTATACACTGGGAGCGACGCTAGGCGTTGGTACTTTTGGTAAAGTTAAAATTGGTGAACATCAACTTACGAAACACAAGGTCGCAGTGAAAATCCTAAACAGGCAGAAAATAAAATCTCTAGATGTTGTCGGAAAGATCAGACGCGAAATACAAAACCTGAAACTGTTCCGACATCCTCATATTATTAAGTTGTATCAGGTTAGTAATTTATTTTGTCATTGACCTTGTAATATTAAAATAATTCAATGAGGGATGAATGCAAAATATTTGTTGCGAAATGAAAGTTGAAAGAAGTTGAAGTTAATGGAGATTCGGTGCCTAATTATGATACTACCACATTTATTATAAACAATCCTAACCTCAAAAACGAATATTAACTGTTAACACAAAAGCTGTGAAGTGATCTGTCCGATTTTGATCTTCCAATATCATGTAAATATTTGTCTACTATGTCAAGACAAGAACTGTGACATGAAAGCAAATGTCTACACTAACACATAATATTGATGATTTTTTGTTTTGCTGTTCTGCTAATGTAGCTAATAATATCATTTACATATGTTGACAATTCCAATACAAAAAAAGACTAATATACATATCACTAAGGTTGTATCCAAAAAGGAAGGATAAAAAGAACCAATAAGCATGTTAAGTTTGGTGGGGCGGTATTTACTTGAAGAATAGTATTTACTCCTTGTTTTGAAAAAAAAAGGGTACTTACGTATCAACTCCACCGGCTCGCGCTGTCTTTGTTTCACAAGTCTAACCTAACATGACCGAAGAAAATGGGAAAATTGAGAAAAATAAATTGGTTAGGTTAGACTTTGTGAAACAAAGACAGCGTGGTCAGCGAGCGCACTGCGTTTGGTATATTATCAACTTGTGGATTTTTAGGTTACAACAAAATAGTTTCGTCTCGGTTTGGTTACTTCTGACTTGCGACAAAAGATAAAGTGTGGTTTTAATACATAAGTACCAGTGAGGTTTTTTCTAGGACATGCTACCACTATCAGGTTGAAAATCTGTAACAATCTGTAACTCTAGGTGTTTCGGCAACTGCCCTTGAGAGCCAGTCCCTCTAGATTTAGCATGTTTACTATTTTAAATAATACCATCATTACATTACATTACATCAGGTGAGATTGCGGTCAAACTTTATAACAAAATTGTTAAAAAAACTGAATTACACGTTCCATCTAGAAATTTTGAATTGCTATAACTATAACAAAATGTAGGTGGTACCTTCCTCTGCATTCCCAGCTCTTTTTCCTATGGCAGGTTCAAATATTATATCTAAATATAGAAAAATCGTAGTTATAACCTAAAACAAAACTTTAACATTACATTAATTACAAACAATACAATACAACATTACAAAACAGAGTTTTTGGCGGGATCTTGGTCTGTCATGTAGTGGATTTTATTCTTTATTCATAATCTTGTGTTACTTCACTCTATATTGTGTAAAATTGGTGGTGTTTTATGTAACATAGTTTGTTTATTGTGCATAAGTGAAGTGAATGGAAAATAATACCACAGACCATGAATTCTGAGATGCCACAAAAATTCCATGAAAAGTTCTAACAAGATGGCCATCATCTTGTTAGTTCATTGAAATTATATCAAGAAACTTGTAATATCGATATTCACTCGACAATGGCAGAAATAGTCTACTAGAATACTGGTTGCCGAAAATGGAATGGAAGAAGAACTTGTACTACTATTAACTACTCGACAATGGCAGTAATAATCTAAAAGATTTGTTGCCAAAAATAAAGTTAAAAAAAACATTACAAAACCCTTTTAAAGCGAGTATTTAATACATATTTAACTTTTTTTGTAATAACACGGTTGGTGTCTATTGTGAACTTCAAACAAGGCTGTAGTACAACTAAATGAGATAAATAACTTATTTGTTTCAGTTTTAAATTAAATGTTAAGGTCCTTTTGGTATAATTTGCTTTGTACTTTGTTACTTATGTTTTAGTGCTGAGTTTTTAGTTATTACCAAAGTAAATTGAGTCAATAATATATAACTAGATTTGTTAAATTGCCTACTGTCCTTCACTGAACCTAAGTGATTCACTTACTGAAAAATCTAGGTCTGTAGAAACATATATGCCAGTACACAATAATGATGGTGTAACAATAGGACTAAAGATGAATAATGTAGAAGTAGGAAATAGTTTTGGGTAAGTTACGAGAGGATTAGAATAAAAAGTTGACATCAAATTAAATTGTACTGTATTTCCTTTCTTTATATTTAGACATAAAAATAAAATATGTACTTCTTACATATTTATGGTAACCATATAAAAATGGTTGCCAACAATACAGAAATACAGTATAACAAAACAAAAGTACAATTGTACAGTCAGAAAAATTCATATTGGCCAATGATGACTCATAAGTGTGTTTAAGTACCATGCCGATTGATGGGGAATCCTTGGGAAAGAGCCCTAGCTTTTGGTGAAGGGAAACATTGTTATAAGATCATAGCATTGTCGGTAGGACTTTCTCTAGGTATGTAGCATACACTATGACAATTAACATCTTTGTACATAATAATACTATGGTTTTTTTTATAACTTATTTCCAGGTAATCTCAACCCCTACAGACATATTTATGATAATGGAATATGTGTCTGGTGGTGAACTCTTTGACTACATAGTAAAAAGAGGCAAGCTTCAGGAGCATGAGGCTAGGAGATTCTTCCAACAGATCATTTCGGGAGTTGACTACTGCCATCGGCATATGATTGTGCACAGAGACCTGAAACCTGAGAACTTATTATTAGATCATAATATGCATGTGAAGATTGCTGACTTTGGTTTATCGAACATGATGATGGATGGGGAATTTTTAAGAACATCATGTGGATCACCTAATTATGCTGCTCCAGAGGTATTGACTGTATACTTATAATATAAGATAATTTCATATATTGTGACTATTTAAATTTATAACATATTAGCTTTTGCTTGTAGCTTACATAGATTTGACTTATCCTGCGGCAACAGTACTTTTTTTGGATGAAAGATACCTTATGTCCATTACTGTACCCCTGGCAATGTGAAATTTCATGACGGTTGGTTAAGAGTACTTAAGACATGAAAGTGTAACAATCAAACTAACTTTTTTTTATGTTATTATATTATTATGTTATTATAGTATTATACAATATGTTGTTTTATGTCTTTAAGGCATTTTTTTGTAAAAAAACTATAAAAGAGTCTGAAAGTCATATATTATTTTAGGTTGAACTTTAACTGTGAATAACTTTTAACCGAGTTGACTTAGCGAAAAATTATATCAGACCTTTTTTGTAGGCCGTTCAATTTCCTACAAAATTATGTATTTACTTTTACCACAGAATAACTCCTTAGGATACATCAAAAATCGAAAAAAAAAAATCCCGTGTAATTTAAATGGGAAATCGAAAATCACGATGTGACACCTCTGAAAATTAATATTAAGAGCTCAAACTTTACCAGAATTTTTTTTTCGTCATCTTGGACGATAAAATCGTGGTAGCTAAAAAAAAATTAAAAGTTTTTTTTGGCCCACCCTAGTGTGCACTTAGTTATTGTAAACGATGTAACAGATTTTGATACAGTGTTCACTAACATTTGGAAAATTTCTTTTGGAAAGTTTATATGTATACATGCATATTATATTTATAAAAGTTTGTAAGTTATAGTATATATAGGAGTTTTAAAATCTGAATTAAGTAAAAATGTTTTTCTGGTGTATATATAATTAAGTATTGCTAAATCTTATGTGATAAATAAAAAATACTGTACTTGAAATTTATCTCATGAGAATAACTTACAATAAACAATTTTCTTTTACATATTATTAAAAAAGTATTGGTTATCTGTGAATTTATTTTATCAATTAGTCCTTATCCAATGAAATGTGTTGTTACATTAAACACTTAATGTAGATCAAAATTGCATATAATTTCAACGTTTATATTTATACTAATTGAAAATGTATAGGAAAGACAATTATTATGAGTCTTTTTTTGATTTTTATAAAGTAAGTTATAAAAAGTAAGTAAGAAAAACTAGTCATTGGCAAAGAGGCAAAAATTAAATGTGATAATACATGTTTATAAATTGTTTTCAGACTTATGCCATTACATTATTAATGTATTAACATTGTATACATAGTTAGGTAGCTAGTTTTGTTATATTTTATGCCCTTTGAAGTCATATAATCAGGTTTGTCAGTACAATAAAGATGTAACAATTCTGGACACTTTTTCAGGTGATATCAGGAAAACTGTATGCAGGCCCGGAAGTAGATGTGTGGTCGTGTGGTGTCATCCTCTATGCTTTGCTCTGCGGAACCTTACCATTTGACGATGAACATGTCCCTACATTATTCAGGAAGATCAAATCCGGAATATTTCCAATACCAGAATACTTGAATAAGAGTGTTGTCAGTCTGTTATGCACAATGCTTCAAGTAGATCCTATGAAGAGAGCGACAATTGAGGATGTAAAGAAACATGACTGGTTCCATAAGGATCTGCCTGAGTACTTATTCCCGTCACCTGTTGAACAGGTAAATATGGTCAATGATCATCATCTTATCTTTATCTCACCTAAGTAGGTAGGACACAACATGACTTCTTATTCTGTTGTCCTCTGTCAGATATTATCTCAGTATTCCTGTTATACATATATCATTCTTTACACAATCCATCCCTACCTTCTAAGTTTTCTTCGGTCTTCCTCTACTCCTATATCCATCCACCCTTCATATTTAGAACACTTCTGGTCACGAGGATTCTGGCGACAGAGTCTCAAGTACCAGTTAGTCTACAATATTCGTAAACTCTTTATCAAAGGAACCTCAATAATACTGAAACTTAAATCATTATTGAATCACTACGTATTGTAAAACAAAGTCCTCGATCACGGCTGTCTATTTGTTCGCGATAAACTCAAACTCTACTGAACGGATTTTCATGGAGTTTTCATCAGTAGAGAAAGTGATTCATGAGGAATATTTAGGTATATAATTTATCAAGGTTTTTACTTTATTATCAGGGCGGGATAACATACACTGGGCCCGCTAGTTATATATATATAAACATATATATACTAGCGGGCCCGGCAGACGTTGTCCCGCCCTGATTATGAAAAAATCCTTGACAAATTATATACTTAAACGTTCCTCATGAATCACTCTACCCATCGGTGAAAACCGCATGAAAATCCGTTCGGTAGTTTTTGAGTTTATCGCGAACAGACAGACAGACGCGGTAGGGGACTTTGTTTTATACTATGTAATGATTAGTACTTTACAGGTTTTAGTGTCTGACCACAATTTCACTTGATTGATTTGATTGATTTAAATGAGGACGTGAAAGATTTAAGATGGTAAATACGCTAAACCTAAAAAGGCTGGCTATAAAATGCAGCTGCCGTGACACATATATAGGTATTACTGATAGGATTTCAATTTGAGAATGGGTAGCTAGCCAAGTAGGCTTAGCACAAGGTCTATCACCATGCTATGGTTTCTACACAATGATTTCCTCCACCAACGCTCGGAACTCATTAACAAGTATTCATCATCGAATCATCGAATTTCAACAACACCACGACAAATCTATATATAGAATAAAAATGTAAATCTAACGCCAGTACTTTATAGATTAAAAAAAAAATTGTTGCAGGTCTAGGACTAAGTAATAAAATACATTTCCGATCAATTTTAGAAATGTCTGTCTGTCTGTTTATATGAACACGCATCACTACTAAAATACTGCGTTCATGATAAAACCTCTTCAGCATGTCATTTAGTAATATTTAATCTTTCTTTCATTACAATCGGTTCGGTCTATCAAAAGTTATTGTACTTTTAATGACGACGCGACCTAAGTACGATAGAACAGTAGATAAGTAAATGGACTTAATACATTTAGATGACTTTATTAATCGTTGTTTTTTTACATAAGGTATCACCAGACGAACTTTTTTTTTATATCGTAGAAGGCAAACGAACAGGCGGGTTACCTGATGTGAAGTGATCACCACCGTCCATAGACACTTGCAACGGCAGGAGAGTCGAATTACGATGCCAGCCTGTGTTTGGGGGGTGGGAGAGGGAAAGGGAAGTGGGCCTCCAGTGCTCTCACTGACCGAACGAAACGCAACAATGCGAGCACTATTACTTCACGTCGGTTTTCTATGAGAGGGTGGTACCACCCCGGGCGAGCCGATCCATTCATGCTGAAACCAGTAATAGCTTCAGCGTGCCTCTACCGCCTACTAAGTCGCGGACACAGCTAGTAATTCATATAATTTGTCAATTTTAATAAATCCATGTTCTGGGAAGGGATTTCATTTTAGAAAATAATGCAATTTATCAGGACAGCAGTGTTATAGACACCGAAGCGATAGCTGAAGTGTGTGATAAATTCGGAGTGAAGGAACATGAGGTTCACAACGCTCTGCTAAGCGGTGATCCACATGACCAACTCGCAATCGCTTACCATCTCATCATTGACAACAAGAGAATTGCTGACGAAGCTGCTAAGGCTGAAATCAAAGACTTTTATGTTGCGAGTAAGTTACTTATCCAAATCAAATCAGATCAAAAGTACTTTATTCAGTTTAGGCCCTAATGAGGCATTTATGAAAGTCAAAACTACCACCGGCACCAGTTCGAAAACAACCCAGTCATCGAGAAGAATCGGCGAGAAACTTGATTAGGTACATCTTTTTAACATATATATTTCCAATACAGTATATGTTGCAATCGTTTATACTGAATGCACTCAATTCCAGACATCACCATCGTTCACATATTGATCCACTATATAATAGCCATTTGACACAAAAACCTGCTTGACGTGGCGCTTAAACTTACAGTCCTGCAAATCGGTAATATCCTTTTGGACTTTATTGTAAAACATAACACTATTACCTAAAAAACTATTGCTGGTTTTGCTAAGTCTGAAACATGGGACGACCAGTTTGTTAAAGTTTCTAGTATTTAGATCACGCCGGTCTTTTACAAAATGTAGTTTTTCAAAATTTTTAATATTAATTAAATTAATATAATACATTTATTAAATTAATATAATACAATTAATTAATTTTAATTAAAACAAAGCCTTTAATATTACGTTACATAGATACCCTTACCCTCTGAAAGCGAACGGTTTAAGAAAGTACTCATAAGAATTTAGTGTCTGAACCAGTTGTTTGTCGAGAAATGAATTACCGTGGAATTAAGTGGAAATAATTGATGGGATAGGTTATGTAATGTTTATAAGTTGGAAAAATTCGTTAAATACAGGTCCATAATTCTTTCTATTTATATTCTGCGATGATTCAAAATTCCCTAAATCGAGGAAATTGTCATATTAAGGCTTGTTGTATTAAGGTTACACGAGAAATTTTTGGCAGGATCGTACAATGTCATGTAGTGAACTTTATATTTTTTCATAATCTTGTGTTATTTGGCTCTATATTATGTAATATTGGTGGTGTTTTACGTAATGTAGTTTGGTTATTGTACACAAGTGAATTGGATGGGAAATATACCACGGAGCATGGATTCTGACTTGCCACAATAAGTTCCTGAAAAGTTATAACAAGACGGCCACCGTCTTGTTAGTCCGTTAAAATGATAGCAAGAAACTTGTAATATCATTACCTACTTGACAATGTCAGTAATAATCTACTAGAAGATTGGTTGCCAAAATAAAATAAAAAAAGGTTACCATCTTTTCTCGAACTGACTACGCTATTGACCTTGCAAGGCCTCTACAGCTTCACCGGACTAAAAAAGGTTACCCGATATATATAGCTTTGTTCGCGTTATTATGACATTTGACCTATCGCTCTTATACGGTATTTTTTATTTTATACATCGCGGACGCGCTTCGTATAATTAACAGACAGACAAACGAACGAATATGAAAGAGCGAACAAACAAATAAACAAAGTGTCTGTTATATTAAGGTACGTCCCCGTGTGGAGCCCCGGTAAGCGTGAGCGAGAGTCCGCGGCCGCATCCCGAGCGCATCGCCCCGCTGCGGGACTCAACCGCGCCCGACCGGCCCGCTAGCGAGCGGCCCCGCGGCACTCCAGTTAAACGGTAACACTAGCAATTACAATTATTATACTTCACGAGCGTTAGCGTTTCGCTACGATTTCAGGTGAATCAATCAATCTTAGAACATAGTTTAACTTAGGTTCTCTCTGTTGTTTATTAGTTTTTATTTTTGATATTATTATTCTATATATTAAATGTGACCATGAACTATCATACTATTGAAGGTTGTCACTCTTTAAACAGTCACGGTGTATAGATAGATGCGTCTCGAGCCAAATGTTTAAACCGACCGCGCCTCTCTATTGCTTGTCCCGCGTTCTCGTTTGCACTGAGCCCTCAGCCGGAACGTGACAATGAGTCTTGCGCGTGCAGTGCGTGCACCCGTCGTTAATCGATTTATAAGACGTTATCATGTCAAAAACCCTACCACCATGCTGTGGTTTCATCACGTTGTTTTAATACCACCTTAAGGCCCACCTCTCCTCTCCCGCCCCACCCCCTCCCCACTCCTTTCCCTCTTCCAAACACAGGCTGGCAACGCACTTGCGACTCTCCTAGTATTGCTAGTGTCTGTGGACGGCAGTGCTCACTTAACATCAGGTGACCTGCCTGGTCTTTTGCCTTCTATGAAATAAAAAAAATACACCGAAAGTTCCGGCTCAGTTGCAAGGATTCGAACTTATATCGATCGACGCGATGTTCGAAGGCGATAGTTTAATAACATTCGACGTTTACATTAACATAACGGTACAATTAAAATTATCAAAATACTTTACTAGTTTTTTCCTATAAACATCAAACCCCACTTCTTATTAGAACAGAAAATTACATTTGTAATCAAAAGTAACAGTTTGTAAAATTAAAAAAAAAAAAGTGCGTGTGTACTTATGTACAGGCGTTAGAAGTTATACTTCTTTGGCGTAACAAGATAAAAATCTTTTAAAAAGTTTTATTTTTCGCCTTATTCTACGTTTGTAGAAAAAACGACACTTACAATAGAAAAAAGGTATTTAATACATTGAGAGTTTTAATACAAAGAAATACAAACAACAAATACAAAGAAACAAAATGTTGACTATAGCTAACTTCAGGGTGTCGGTTTTTAGTGACGGTGTGCGCGCGCATCGTAAAAATTTACTCTCATCATTTTCACTAACGCATCAAAAGAAGTATAACTTCAAAAAAAAAACAAGGAATAAAAAACCATTCGTATACTCGTTTTTGTGACTATTTAAATTTAGTTCAATTTACTACTAATTAATAAGTTTGGGATAAGTAACAACTTTGGTCGCATTGAACAGTGCACGAAAGTGAACCGTGACGCTTGCATTTGTGACGCACTGCGTTGTGGATACTCAGCTACGGTGTCACGAGCTACATGTATGTTTTCACTTCTATCATGTAGTCATAAGTGTACACATTTTTTTTTTTAAGGATCACACTTGTTTTATTTAGGATTTTACACTTGTTTCAGAGCAAAATGGCATCTCGGTATCAGATCTCAGAGCAAACCTAATGACATCATGCTAGAAGTGTTTCGTGCTATGAAAGCTCTTGACTATGAATGGAAAGTTATCAATCCGTACCATGTTAGGTGAGTTATTATCATCTATACTAATATTATAAGCTGGAAGGTTTGTTTGTTTGGTTGAACGCACTAATCTTAGGAACTACTGGTCTTTCAGTGTTAGATAGCTCATTTATCGAGGAAGGCTATACGCTATATATCATCACGCTAAGACCATAAGACCAATGAAAAATATTTCAAAATGGTTTTTTTTTCCTTTTGAGAGCTTTCGCTGTGTGTTAGCGTTAGCCCAATGTAACTATTCCACGCGGATGAAGTCGCAGGAAGATCTAGTTTTAAGTATAACACTGATCATTATTCTAATTAATTATGGGTATATATGGGTATGACACCCGAAAGTATCATTTTTGTCTGGAGCAACTAATGTGACAATGTAAACGTTGATTTCACAAGAAACTCAAACATTATACCTCTCCTGAGGGGTCGAGTTTGGGAAGTGATTATTAATTCACATGCTTTTCCAAATCATATACTTAACAAGTTTATTCGATATACCTTAACTCATTGTTTTTGTGCTACTGTTTCTTATTTTACGAATTTATATTTGTATTGAATTACTGTCGTGTTAGATTGATCTTGTCGTATCATATATAGTTACCATAGATATAATATTTGTGTTAAAAATAGTGATTTTGGCAATCTTACCCATATTTAATTTTTTAATTCCTTTAAATACTTTTAGGGTACGAACGCTAAATAAAATGACGGACAAGTACGTGAAAATGTCGCTTCAGTTGTACCAAGTTGACTACAAGTCGTTCCTCCTCGACTTCAAATCGCTTTCCGGCGAACGCGAGGACTTGGAGGAGGAGGGTCTCTCCCCCCTCGCCCCGCCTCCCCCTCCCATGCCCCCCTCCTCCCCCGCACTCCCCCAGGGTCATCACACGATGGAGTTTTTCGAAATGTGCGCCGCACTCATCATACAACTTGCTCGGTAATCCGTCATTCACTTCACATACACATATACCAGGTGATAGGTTAGTCGCTTGCAATATTCGAAGAGATGGATGAAGTACCATCACATTACAGTACAGTCACATTTAACATATAAAATAATACTATCGATGTTATAAACAAATACTAATACACTGCAAAAAGAACCTTACTTAAAGTTTGTTCTAAGACTTTCAAAAGTATGGATACAAACGTAAGTAACCTAAGTGCAATGACCGGTGCCGAAACCGGCAAGAGACGACTTCGAGTTAATAAGGGTCGATAAACTCTTTTTTTCTTCACCCTTCGTAAAATTATCCTTTGTAAGTTGGTCGTTGTTCCCACGTTTCTTCACGCTTCACTTTTACTTCGCCCGACAGTCACTGACAATGCGTTTTAACAAAGCCGCGTAAAGGATTGAGTATAATTTTTGTATTTTTCTAGATAATTAGGTGAAATATTAAGCATCTACATTTTAATTGATTTAAAACGAGAATTGAGAGCAGAGTATTCTCCATAAATATTGCTACTGACTAAACTGTCACCTGGTATATAAGATATATATAGGTATATAGATGCGGACTAAATTATTTATTGCAATAAATAATTATAAACTATAGTGCAACGTTTCTGACGCAAAAGTATGGGATATAGAACTCTCTTAGGAGAACGAGATAGAAGTATGTGATAAATTGAAAGAGGTATACGCAGCATCCTCTAACAGTTACGTTTTTCCGGACGAAAATACTATTTGCCAAACCCATGTGGTATTAATCAGTTGCCGAATGTATGTAGGTGCATCATTTCTGAACGGTAGCACCTATTTGTCTAATTTTTTTTCTGTTGTGTTTGTGACTAATTGTGTAAAAGAAAATGTTTAATAAATCTTATTGAAAATGAAAAAAACAATTCATATAAAAACGTGAGTGAGACAAAAAAGAAGTAAGGTCTTCAGAATATTGACGGAATTGCCCGATTGATGTACATTAATCATCATTGTCATTTTAAGGGAAAAATTAAAAAATATATAAGTATATATATATCATTTTTGTTTTCTATATAGAAATAAAATCTTATTACTAAAATTTTAATAAATGCATGTATTAAAAAAACAGAATTGATAATCAAACAATAAGAATCAGTTAAAATTAATGTTAATTAGTTGATTATTTATTATTGATTTTTATTAGTGACAAACTGATTACCAAATAATTAATTATACGGTCTGAATACCAAAACGCTTTGCGCTGATGAGTGCAATACAGTAAGACACGCGAAATCAAGTGAAATAAGATAAATATATATAATTGTTTAATGACAAAGTGGGTTATTAGATTAATCAATATTTTCTATATGCCCAGTTTCTGAGTCACATTTATCTGTTCAATAGTGTTATCGGTCCGATAACTTGTCAAATTGGGTTTCTGAACATACAATCATACGATAAACCTCCTTTAAACTTAACTGGCCAATCTGGACGTTTATCTATTTGATAAGTTTTGACATTTTAAATAGTTTTTAATATCTTGACAATGACATGTCATTGACAAACAACTAACGAATTGAAAAGTTTTGTATTTTGTAAAATTAAATTTATAAATAAATAATTATAAAATAAAATTAAACCATCTACTAATCTCCAAAGTATTTTTAATCATAATATTACTACTATAAGTTAAGAATTAAAATAATGAAAACAATTTTTAACATTCTTTCTTAAAAAGAGCCGTTTAGTGAACATCAAAGAACTAGTTATAACTGGTTGTGTAATCAGAAACGCATTGACAGTTTATCTTATGGATAACTTTATTGAGTCAATAACTAACGACAGTTTAACCGAGTACCTCAGAAATCGGGCATAAGCAAGTTATATTATAATTCATTTTTTCACACCAAAGGAGTTTCTTTTCGACTGTTTCAGTAACATGGACAAAAATGTTTTGCAGATCTAAGTATAAAATAAATTATATTTCCTGTTTCAATATAAAATTGCTGTATTAATTTAAACAGTGGCTGTATTATGCAGATATATTGTCTAAAATCACTAATATTTTGAATATATGAAGAATATAATAAAAGGGGAACTGGACGAAATCTGTACATTAAATATTTTTTAAGGAAATATACTCTGATGGGGCTTAGAATCTATGTCAGAACACATTACCATAGTTTTTAAAAATTCTGTCTGTCTGTCGATTGTACGGGATTCACGCAAAAACTACTGGACGGGTTTTGACAAAATTTTGTATGGTAATAATTTATACACCGGTATATAGGACATATATATCACATTCGTTTGTGTGTATAATAGTTTTAATGCACAATACAAACCTATGATTTTATTAAACGCTGTTTTTATAATTGGAATTTCACTTGGACGTAGTCGCGGGCACATCTAGTATAGTATATGCGAGAATTTTAAATAAATCCAGATAATAGTTATGTAAATTTAATGTACAGACCTCGTTAAGCTTTTTGATCGCTCTAAATATAGTTGCGAAGAACACAACTTTAGATATAAACACGTATTATATTATATTTATAACATCGAGACAAGGATAAATAAATGCCAATTTTCCTATAACAAATATTTTAATTTTGTTTTATGTTAAACTCTGGACTATATTACGCGCAAGCCTGAACTACATTCAGAGCGACCAATATGCAAATAATTGCTGTAAATGCAAAACGTTTGCATTTCTTGACTAGTGATAAAAGAAATTACACGTTTGAGATAAGGACTTGTTGGGTATATAACATAAAGAGTAGCAATATTCAAGGAAATGGTAGTTCATGGTCACATTTAATATATAAAATAATAATATCAAAACAAATACTAATAAACAACAAAAAGAACCTTAGTTAAAGTTTGTTGTTCTAAAAGTATGGATATAAAAGTGAAACGCTCAAATAACGAAAGTGAAGGTGAATCGCGAAGGCACATCCGGGTTTAATAACCTTAACATTACGTAACGCGTAAACTATCCCTTCCAACGAACAATTAACTAAGGCACGGTTTGGCGCGCGGTGGCGGCAGCGGGAGGGGCGTGGTAGCACGCACACTGGCGCGTGACGTAAACTAAGCGTTAGGATTGTATATCACTTTTGTTTTTATAATTAAGTCAAATATTAGGCACCTATTTTTTTAATTGATTTAGAAACAGAAACGAGTACTCAGTAAGCTCACCGAATATTGCTACTCTTTAAACTTTCACCCAGTATAAAGTCGGACATAGCTTTGAGAAATTTATCTAATATGTTAAAACATACGTATATAAGTAACTACACGCAATAAAATATATGTTGCCTTAATTATTTGGTGCAATATTAGCACTATATGTATTAGCGTAAAGGCTTACATATTTTGTCCTAGTTGTATAATTTAAAAAAAAATTTAAGTAAAATCGTTTGAAACAGTATTAACTCGATGAGATAATTGAAGTTTTGATAGCTTACGAATGCGTTTTGCTTACATGTACCAAAGATAAAGAAGTAAATAGTATGAAGTGCCTTTTGTATTGTACATTTAACACAGTTTTAATGGTAAAATTTTAAGTTGAATAGAAAAGGACGCGATGATTATTGGTGAAGGTTTATGTACAAAGGGTAATGGAATCATATGTCGTAATGGATTGTTAAAATAAATGATGTTAACTTTAGTGTAATATATGAAAATAATAATTTATTGTACAGCTTCGGGTATGTGTATATTGCAATAATGATTTTTATTTGTTTATTACGTTATTAAAATCTCTTATGTATAGCTGAATTTGTGTTTTATTTCGATTCAATAAGTCCCACACGCACCTGCGTTTTTGAACGATTTTTCTTCAATTTCAATCTTAATATATATATTTCTTGTGTGCGTGTGTATGTGACTGAACTCCTCCTAAACGACTGGACCGATTTTGATGAAATTTTTTGTGCGTGTTCGAGTGGATCCGAGAATGGTTTAGATTCACAATTGGAACCGGTAGGTGGCGCTGCGGTTGACATTTAGGATTTTTTTTATTATCAAGGCAGGACAACGTCCGCCGAGCCCGCTAGTATGCGTATATTTTTACGGATGTGAAAAACTTATTATATTGAGTAGATTGTTCCTAACTTTACCACCCAAAAGTAACGTTAAAATTTAAGAAATAATATTTGTGAGTCGCTAAGTTGAGGAAAGTCCTCCAGTACCGGCCAGTTGCTATTATTTAGTTACAGACCAGTTAATCAATTACAGTTCATTATTTCTTTCATTCATCCTAACATGGTAGCAGAGCGTGGTTATTCCGTTCAGGGAAAAATAAAAGTAATAGCACATAAAGGAAAAAATGAAACACAACATTTATAACATGAAAAGCATGCAAGACAACATGGCGTCCGCAATAAATAATGAAATTGTAATTCCTGTGTTTGATAGAAGTGAATATCTAACTGGAAGATAAGAATACTTAAGTTTTTATATTTGAAAAAAAATAGAAATAAATGGTATTGGGCGAAATAACCAGATGATCCGGAAAATTGGGGACAAACTGGTGCTAAATACTTAATACATTGTTGACCCTTATATATGATCCAAGAGGTGGTATCTTATGTTAATATAGACCTAATTCCTAGAGCAACCACACAACTTATTTTTAAATATATTAGACCTAACGTTCGTGTTTCATGTACTTAGAACGCTTGCGCACTCACAAAGTTCGTGTCTGTGGGCAAATGTACCTATGTTACCAGGTGAAAAAGCTGATTAAAAATAGGAGCTACTTAAATTTCAATGGCTGACTTTTATATATGTTTCGTAGAATATTACTCTAAAGTAGTGCCATTATCACCACACACTTTCCGCTGACCGTAACTTCTGCCAGAAGCTTTAAAGGAGACAGAAAAATGAATGACCTACACTTATATATTATTTAAGTGCTCGATTTTTAAATATGTTGTTCAGATAACTAATATAAAATTATAATTCATCAGCCAGACAGATTGTAACGACCAAACATCCCGCCAGACGTGAAAAATATTTAGTACATGAAACACTACTCAGAACGTAAGGTTACATATTATATTTAACAATAAGTTGTGTCTGGTCGCTCTGGGATCTTAATTCTTATCTTAAATCTTAATTAATTACGAAGATTAGTGTTGCACTTAGCGATCGTTCGACACATTACTAAATTTTTGTGCTTAATTTTTAGAGTTCACAGGAAAAAGTAAATCCACTTGGCGTGTATTGGTTATATATATAACTAATAATACATGCTTTATGGATATATTTTTGCCTTTGGTTGAAGTTATTTTGTTACATTTCCCGCGGCACCAGTCACAAAATCACCATTGGATACCGAGCAAGATTTAAATTAGTTTTTGAGTATTTTGTTGACATATGCATAAAAAGAAAATAATCGTAAAAAAAGAAAGCCAAATTGCCTTTGTGCCTGTAATTACTTGAAGAATTGAATACAACGTGGAAACTGCAACGTTTGGGTTTACACGACTATCTAATATTTAATTCTGTGTTACAAGTCGCGGGTGATATTTAGTCAGCAATAAAACACCAAATATAATAGAATACTGTAATTTATTACAGATCTTATACATTTTTTTATTACAAAAGAATTAAGATTTTCGCTACAAACATATCGAAGGGATGTAATGAATATCTCATGGTTCTCTATTAATAAAAACAACAATAAATAAAAACTTAATGTATGTATCATCACTTTTTATTTCTAGATTTAAAAAAAAACATCTAAAATAAAAATAATGACTCGGTCTAATGAACATCACAATAATATGTACATATTCATCACCCTTTACCTAATAGTCGATTCTATCAATTTTATTGGTTATTTTCTATGCAATGCGGACGTAACATTACAATTATTGCTCTTTGAGTAAAACTATGAATTTCGACTTCAATGGAAGGTAATTTACCTACCATTTTAAAGTCATAATTTAAGTCACACGGTTTATTTCTCAGCTACAACTCTAATTTTTATTATCATTAACAACCATTAACAATCTTCTACGGAAGTTAACAAAAAAAGTATCATCATAGACAAGATCACTTTCGTTATTTCATTATTTTTAATTTAAATCCATAAACATTCAAATTAATTCGAAAAATCTCTGCTCCAGTTTTTACGTAACCAAAAATGAAACCGATTATAATTTTGTCTATGACAATTTTATGACAGTCGTCCGCCATGTTTGTTTATCATTTTAATAACCTAAAATGACACATAAGTTTTCACAAAAAAGAGTTACAGCATAATAATAACTTGATAAAAAGATGTAATAATCGTTTCGAGTTATAGACGACCGCGTAATACGAGCTTGTTGTGGTCCACCATCACAATTATGAAGGGTCTAGGACCTTATGGTAGGTAAGAAGGGAAGGTCACGCGGCCGACGAGGGCGCGACAGGGGCGCCCTCATCTGGCTTACTTTCCAGTGAAAACGGAGGTATGCGGCAGTCGAACGTGTAACCGTCTTCGCGTTCCATCCTAAATGTGCCCCTAGAAATAATTGACAAAAAAAAATCGAATGATTAAGACATAATAAATCGATCAGACAAAAGGCGGATTTGGGGGAGGGGGTACTTTTATATACAAGTCTTAGCAATGATATTATAACTAAAAAACTGCAGATACGTCATAAGCGCTTCCACAGCGCCTTGTTAAAACTTGACTAGCTAGCTTATTTTTGACGGCTGACCCGTCAATCCACCCGTATCTAAGCAACATACATATAACTATTTCTTTTTCACCACTGATATTGAGATTATGCCATCTTACTTTCACATTGTATCTAAGACAGTGTGCCGTTACAATATTACTTTACGTATGTGTGCGTATCTACAGCTTTTTAGATATAATATCATTGGGTTTTAGCGTTTGACCACAATCTCATCTGATATTAAATGACGATTTGGTCTACGATGGTAAACTGCTTCTCAAGTGCAGCTGCCGGAACAGCAAAGGGGCCTGGACGACAGATTTTCAACATGAGGCTGGTAGTTAGCCAGGCAGACTTAGAAAAAGGATGAAATATATGAAGGAAAGGTGCGTATCTAAAAAAACATAAATTGAGGAAAACTCAAAAAGCAGTAAATATCCTGCACCTTGTACGAGGTGCATTTGAAGTGTAATTTTCTCTTAAGCATAATTTGAGAACAAAATAGTCATAACGAAACAAAAATGCACCTTTTTCTCGATTTCAAATGTATATAAAATACTACCATTTTTCTTTGGACGCCAATGTAGATCTTAGGTAATAATTTTATGATGTATCGCTACAGACACTGATCAACAAAGAGTGATGTCTCTATAGACAGTACTTAATGTGGTTATTATGTACTTGATGTGACTAATATGTACTTAATGTGGTTAGTATGTACTTGATGTGGCTGATATGTACTTAATGTAGTTAGTATGTACTTGATATGGCTGATATGTACTTAATGTGGTTAGTATGTACTTGATGTGGCTGATATGTACTTAATGTGGTTAGTATGTACTTGGTGTGGCTGATATGTACTTAATGTGGTTACTATGTACTTGGTGTGGCTGATATGTACTTAATGTGGTTAGTATGTACTTGATGTGGCTGATATGTACTTAATGTGGTTAGTATGTACTTGGTGTGGCTGATATGTACTTAATATGGTTAGTATGTATTTGATGTGGCTGATATGTATTTAATGTGGTTAGTATGTACTTGATGTGACTAATATGTACTTAATGTGGTTTGTATGTACTTGATGTGGCCGATATGTACTTAATGTGGTTAGTATGTACTTAATGTGGTTAGTATGTACTTAATGTGGCTAATATGTACTTCATGTGGTTAGTATACACTTAATGTGGTTAGTATGTACATCATGTGGTTGGTATGTACTTAATGTGGTTAGTATGTACTTGATGTGGCTGATATGTACTTAATGTGGTTAGAATGTACTTAATGTGGTTAGTATGTACTTAATGTGGTAGTATATACTTAAAGTGGTTAGTATGTACTTAATGTGGTAAGTATAAGGATATGTTGTTACCACATGTGTCCGCTGGGCGCCTGCAGGCTGACGTGGCTGCTGTACTGGAAGGCGGGCGCGTGTCGCGCCAGCACCGGCTCCTGGCCCACCACGCCGCGCCCGCGCACCGTCTCCAGCGTACCGCTCAGAGAGAAGATCCTCCAGTGCCGCTCGCGTAGTTGCACCGCTTGCGGACCCAAGTTCTCTAATCTTATACAGTAACGCCACTAAAACAATATATTAAACCTATAATATTGTTTTCGAACGCGGCGAACTACGGACGTAGTAAAACACGAGATAAGTTACTCATTACATTACAAAATGAGCTAAATCCAAATTTTATTTTTACGTTATTTTTCAAGGTCTACACATTTTCTACATGTGAAATATGAAGAATATAAAAAAAACCCTTATAGACGGCAAAATTTGAACTTTGCTCTCGGTGTATAAAAACTGGTAATCTTAAAAAAATAAACATGTTTTAAAAATTAATTATGAACGATGAAAATTGAACCTTGGCTCATAAGAAACATTGAAACGTAATTGCTAATAGTAAAGCAAGAAAATGAATTAGATCTCCAATTTTCTTTTGTAAATAAAATAAATTATAGCAAATACTGGGATTAATATTTTATGCAACATTGTGTTATTTATTATGAAACGATAAAAAAAAATTGACTATTTTCTTTATTCCCCTGAATTATCCAAAACCATAACGGTGTTATTACAAAAAAGTTAAATACGTATTGAATCCTGGCCTTAAAAAGGTCTCATATTAAACGCACCGCGGCCGCTGAATGTTCGTCATCTTGCTCTTTTGTCTCGCTTTGGTTACGTTAGGTTAGACTTGTTGGTTGGTTGGTTGGTTGGTTGGTTGGTTGGTTAGGTAACCTCTGGCTGGTTAGGTAACCTCTGGCTTGCCTACCTACTTAGTGGGTAGGCAAGGCCAGGGGGTTGGAGGGCGTAGGGTTCGAGATAGGTAGGGTAGGGTTACGAGCGAGGGATGGGGGGGGGATGTTTAGGCTAGCGTAGGCCGGAGGGGACCTCAGGGTGGCTGAGGCGGAGGAGGAGTAAACCTCGATAAAAAATCAGTGTGGGGTCGGCGGCGGAGGGGTTTTCTCTCCGCTGCCGGCTGAACCCAGGGGGGAAGGGGCGGGGGCCCTTGCCCTCCCATTGCACGGGTTCAGCGGGCTGGGAGGCATTCTTGCAACCGGGCTGCCTCAGTCGGGTGTGGCGTGGGAAACGCCTGCCGCCGGAGGGTGTTGCGGAGCCTGCTCACGCACCCCGTGACACCCCCCATAGTGTGGCGTAGGTTGTCGTGGAGTTTTAGTCGGTTAAAGTCGCCGAAAGGCACCGGCAGCTGCGTCATAGCACGCAGATGGCGGTCGACTCAGCTCAGGCCCTCCCCCGGGGGACTGACAGTCCATGATGGATTTTCTCTCCACGTTAAAAAAAAAAAAAAAAAAAAAAAAAAGGTTAGACTTGCGAAAAAGGACAACGCGAACTTGCCTCAGGTGAGCGCGGTGCATTTATTAGGAAACTTTTTTAAACGAAGTATTTAATACGTATTTAACTTGTTTGTAATAACACGGTAAAGGTTTAATTCCATACAAACGAATGTAGACCTTGTGATGAACTGTGTCAACAGTCGGCAGTATAAGCTTTAACAAAATAGGAAAAAAATAAACTTGATCCGTCATTTTGAGATCTGAGTCTTAACAAGGCAGTCGAGGGGTTAAACTCCATCAGTATGAACACAAATATTAATTTTCATACACAAGACGATGCACATACCCAATATACTGCTGAATTTTGTGATTCTCGGCTACCCATATAGAATGGTATGACGGTAACCCGAACGCCCTCTGTTGTCTCCCGATGCACGTCGCTCAGCTCCAGCCAAGGGTGGTTCTTCTTCTGCCACGCCCGAAGCGTCTCTTGCGCTATGAACGGGGGATCTGGAAGTATATTTCCACTAACTCCCTGTACTTACACCCTACTCATTTCTATATCAGTCCTTATACTGTTAATATTAAAGTCTAATATCATTTTGAAACGACGATGACTCAATGGTAGCGTGCGACTGTACCGTATACCAGTAGTTGCACTTAAGCGGACTTGAAAATAGGGTAAGGTACTCGTCAAATAATGAAAAAATTACAAACCACAAATTTGTTCAGTAATTAAAACTTGGCATGGTTATTTTTAATTCTCACCATTGGTCTCTTTACTAAATTGAAATTAATCAAATCATAATGGTAAGTAACATAATACTAACTAAAACAGACTTCAAAATAATCGACTCTAGAAAAATGCAATGTTAGATGTCAGTTAATAGCGTGTTCGGACACCGCGGCGATGGACGTAGGTTCAAATTCTAGCAACTGAGTCAAAGCTTTCGGTGTAGTAGGGCTTTGTCTAAGGGTCTAGCCAGCTACCACCCTCAAGTTGAGAATCTGTCGCTAAGCACCTTTGGTTTTGGTGTGTTCCGGTAACTGCACTTGAGAGCCAGCTTCTTCTAGGTTTAGCCTGTTTACCATTCTAGACCACATCTTCATTCTACATCAGATGATACAGTGGTCAATCACCAAAATCTATAAAGTATGGAAAATGCAATGCGTCCTTGACCATACGTATCTACTTAGACTAGGATTATCGATAACCTACTAATATTTCAGTCAGTATACATTTCCTATTCGATTTTGAGGAGTTCCCAGGCGTATATTTGAAATCTAAAGTGAAATGCAAAGAAAATTAAAATGAACCGTAATTCAAGAGGATTCTAAAACAGTCCGCATCAAACTTTGTCGAGTCGTTAGGATAAATGACGTTTGAATTCCAGAGTTTTCTATTCTCTTTATTAAAATATATGTAAAGCACGTTGTGGTGCATCAGAACGGAGTTTCATAAAGGAGGAAAAAAGAAGCTATCATCAAGAAGATTGTGACTCTGGGATAAGAAAGTATTAAGTCTGACTGTAGTATAATTGTGTCACAGTGAATCTACTCGATTTTAATAATAGGGATTTACCTATGAAATTGCCGTTCTGCAGTACTAGCCATTTCAAATCAAAATAATTTTTGTTTGGCTAAGAATTCTAATTTCAAATTAATTTTATTTTAAAAACATGGAATTCTTTTTCCAAAAGTAGTCATTTGTTTATTGATTAGTGTTACATTTTCATCGCATTTCAATCTTTTTTGTCATCATGGATACGTTAAAAATTCGACTAATTATGGAATATGAGTACCGTCGTGGCAGCAACGCGACACAAGCGGCACGCGACATCAACGACGTTTACGGAGCTAACACTACAAACCAATGCACCACCTGTTATTGGTTTGCTCGCTTCCGTTCTGGGAATTTCGACCTGAAAAATGAACCTCGCGGTCGTCCGAAGACTTTGGTCGACAATGACGAATTAAAGGCGATTGTGGAAGCTGATGATACACAATCTACGGCTGAATTAGCAGCAGCTTTCGACGTTAACGTCAAAACAATATTGGTCCATTTGCGTCAAATTGGCAAGGTAAAAAAGCTAGACAAATGGGTGCCCCACGAACTCAATGATCGCCAGCGCGAAGTACGCGTCGAGACGTGCCTTGCACTGCTCAACAGACACACAAATGAAGGAATTTTGAACTGCATTGTTACCTGCGATGAAAAATGGATTCTCTTTGATAACCGCAAGCACTCAGCAAGTTGGTTGGATCCTGGTTCAGCACCTAAACAATGCCCTAAACGAAAACTTACCCCTAGAAAAGTGATGGTCACTGTTTGGTGGTCTAGCACCGGTGTGATTCATCACAGCTTCTTACCAAACGGGGTGAGCATTACTGCAGATGTGTACTGTGAAGAACTGAACTCAATGATGGAGAAGCTGGCGCATCTCCAACCAGCATTGGTCAATCGCTCGTCTCCGCTGCTCCTGCACGACAACGCACGACCTCATACTGCACAGCAGACGGTCTCCAAGTTGCAAGAACTGGGGTTGGAAGTTCTCCGTCATCCGCCCTAGTCACCAGACCTTGCGCCTACAGACTACTACTTTTTCCAGAATTTGGATAACTCCTTGGCGGGAAAAAAATTCAATACCCGAGAGGCAGTACAAAATGCCTTTGAAGAATTTGTTGCCTCCCATCCAGCTGATTTCTTTAAGAAGGGCATCAATAAACTGCCACTGCGTTGGCAAAGATGCATTGATTGGATGGGTGATTACTTCGATTAATACAAATAAAAAATACATGAAAAAAATTCGTTTAAATTTTTTCATACAAAACGGCAATTTCATAGGTAAAGATATAATATGAGTACAAAATACATTTTTATGAAACCAAACGACATTTAATTTTCCCGTAACACTATTTTGGGTTGCAGTCAAATAAAGATTTGGTGTAGCCGAAATCAACGTTCGTGTGGAGTTATATGTACCGTTTGGCAATAATTCTTTGCGATATAATATTTGTTAATCAAGTGCTGCTCGTTTCGCTAATCACAACTTGATTTAAATAAGATTCTTTTAACAGAACAGGCACCTTTTAAATACAATAGGCATTAAAAATACTTACTGATTTAATTGTTTGAATTTATATGGACAGTGCAAAGGCTAATTGATTAACATGCACAGACATTCAATGACCCGTTAGTCAATTGGCCTCTCCAAGGTCACTATATACACGTTATGTATAAGTAATTACCTTTATCAGGGTTATGCATGAGGAACTTATCAAAGAGCTCATGCTGTAATGGCACGCGTTCAACTGATGTGTACGGTATTATGTCATCATGTGCAACATAATCTAACCCAGGTATTGCATAGAGACTGCGGCTTGATTCCTGATTGCCAAGAAATGTCACTGCTTCTGTCTGTGCTCGCTGAAAAATTAAAAATTGTTTATAATATGTAAAATTTTCCCAAATATCTGACCGTTAGAATGAATCTGAAGGAATTAACAACAATAATTAGTATAGGATTTATATGTAGTAGTCCGGTGAAGCTGTAAAGACCTTACCAGGTCAATAGGGTAGACAATTTGAAGAAAAAGAAAGGATTTATATGTATGGGTATATTACTTGTGTTTTTTTTACACTTTATCCGTGTTATTACAAAAAAGTTAAATACGTATTGAATACTTGCTTTCAAAAAGTTTGGATACTTACGTATTAAATCCACCGCGCTTACCGACGGCTGCCGCGGCAAGATCATGATATCCTCTTTCGGAAGCCTAACCTAATTTAACCAAAGAGAGATAGAAGAGCAAGATTTCGAACGTTCGGCGAGCTCGGTGCATTTAATACGTAGGTATCCAAAATTTTTTATAAAGCAAGTATTCAATACGTATTTAACTTTTTTTGTAATAACACGGTATAGGTTTTAACATTTGACCATGATAACATCTTATGTTATCTAAGATGGTAAACACACTAAGCCTAAAGAGGACAGGTTGCAGCTGCCGTAACATACCATTAGTTATTTACCAACAGATTTTCAATTTGAGGGTAGCGGACAACCAAGCGGACTTAGAAAAAGCCATACCACCATGGCAATTACTAGTTATTGACATCCATAAAATTACAAGAATAAATTAAAATCTTTTATTAATAATAGTATAAAACAAAGTCCCCTACCGCGTCTGTCTGTCTGTTCGCGATAAACTCATAAACTACTGAACGGATTTTCATGCGGTTTTCGCCAGTGGATAGAGTGATTCATGAGGAAGGTTTTAGTATATAATTTGTCAATGTTTGTTTTATAATCAAGGCGGGACAACGTCTGCCGGGCCCGCTAGTTAATAATAAAACTGAAAGTGGAGGCATACTAACAACATTTCTTTACATACTCACAAGAACTTAATGTTAGTACAAATAAAAATGATATACAAACAATGATATGCCATGCAAAAAAAAGATTAAAATATAATTGATTATGCTATTGTTATTATTATGCAGAAGATGCTTGCAGATGCCTTTTTGTTCAATACTAAACATAGTTGTAATATTTGTATTTTTGTAAATTTGTATTATCATATTTACATATAAATTATTAACATAGAATAAAAAAAGAGGTGGCAATCCATCCAATTCAAAATGACACCAAATTAATATATAAGGAAATTTATTTCAAAAGTGCATGGAACATTTATTAGTATACTGGAGGGATTCCCATCGTAACTACAAAAATTATCTAAAATCGGCAATATAAAGCGTTTGTCTCAATTCAGAAATAGACATAAACCCAGAGATGACCTGATACATAATTAATTGTAAATATAAATGAACAGATGTTCATAAGTTCTCATCATAGGTAGGTGATAAATATCTCATTATTTTTTACAGACAAAGTTGTTAGATGTTGGGTTATATATATGGAATATTAATAGTGCTAAAACTATTAGAATAATGATGAATATTAATACATTAGTTATCAAATCAGTAGAATATATTTTATATGAATGTACCTTTTTCTTCCAATCAGGTCTCATGTCGGTGTTTGTTGGCATAGTCAAAAATAAATTATTTAATCTCATTATTATATACTTCATAAAATGATAAGGCGGATAACAGACACATATTAATTACTCCGAGTTGTATATTAGTGTAAATTTGTACACACATTAGTCGACTGAAGCTATAAAGGGCCATCAAGCCAACAGGGAATAGTTAAGTCGAAAAAAAAAACAATTTTAGATATTTTTAGAATTAAATAAATATCCATACTTCAATCTAACAGGTCAATAATAACACAATGTAAAACAAATAAGAATCGGCATTGCCATTAAGTTTTGTAGATTAAAAATAACAGTAGTTATTTAATAAAAGTAAATTTTCAAAAAAAAAGTATTAACCGACTTCAATATCAATCAAAAACCCATAAGGCACTAAAAAGCGGAAAATAAATAGTTTATCAAATTAACCAAATTAAATAAAACATATGAATATGTGTGCTACCTAGGGATGTATTGGAAGTCGGTGCCAACCGAAATTTCAAATTTGTTCCAGGTAGAAATGTATTACAGAGACGCGAGAGTGGACTTAAACTTTGTACCTATGATATGATTTTCGGTTCGCACCGACTTCCAATACATCCCTAGGTAGCACACATATTCATATGTTTTATTTAATTTGGTTAATTTGATAAACTATTTATTTTCCGCTTTTTAGTGCCTTATGGGTTTTTGATTGATATTGAAGTCGGTTAATACTTTTTTTTTGAAAATTTACTTTATTTTTCCATTTTTAGTGTACATAAATATATTTTACTAGCAGTGCCCGCGATCTCCGTTCCGCCTTAAGTATATTAAATAAAATATGTGCATTTTTGCGGTATGGTATCTATCGCATACCATATGCGATATGGTTTCAATTGGTTGTACAATAAGTAACGTTTGGTACGAACGCAACTTTATCAATAATCCAAGATAGTTTCTACCACCAACTCGGCTACCATCGCTTCACACATAATGCACCTTAAGTAATGTAATTACAATGCTTGCGTCATGTTGCAACACAGCAACGAATATAAGCACAATAGGCTCCTAAGAATTGAAGAGTTTTTTTTATAATATTGGTGGCAAACGAACATACGGGTCACCTGATGGTAAGTGATCACGGCCGCCCATGGACACCTGCGACACGAGAGGAAACACAGATGCGTTGCCGGCCCTTAAGAAAGGAGTAGGCTCGTTTCTTGAAAGTTTTCTTACTATGTCACGGATCCCATAATCAGAACCTAACCAAACTCTCATCAAACTACCCTTGAAGTACGTTCTTTCCAATAAAAAAATGAATCATCCAAAATCGGTTAGCGTGATATTGAGTTATTCGTCTATTTGTCGTGTACATATTTAATGCAAATTTAAAACTTATACGGTTTTGCATTTTCTTACTTTGTCACGGATCCTATAATCAGAACCTAACCAAACTCTCATCAAACTACCCTTGAAGTACGTCCTTTCCAATAAAAAATGAATCATCGAAATCGGTTAGCGTGATATTGAGTTATTCGTCTATTTGTCGTGTACATACTTAATGCAAATTTAAAACTTATACGGTTTTGCACTGGATGCCGTTGTCGGAACTGGACCAAATTAAAATGGGACCACACGGGAAGTACCAGCTTTCAAATAAAAAAAGAATAATCAAAATCGGTTCACCCAGTCCAAAGTTATGAGGTAACAAATATAAAAAAAAAAAAAAAATACAGTCAAATTGATAACCTCCTCCTTTTTTTGAAGTCGGTTAAAAATAAAAGAGAAATTGAAAAATTATCAAACTTTTATGAGTCCGAAGTGTGTAATGTTGTAATCTTTGTCGAAAGAGGTAAAGTGAAGTGTCAATCGATACAATAGAAAATACATATGAGACATTTACTTTGAACCCATTATTTTCAAGAAAATTGTTATATAAATAGATTATGAATAATATACAATGATGTAAAAATTATTCAATAACAAATTTAAAACAGAAACAATAGAATATTAGTTAACCTCTGTTAATGATGAATCCTAAATCTTACCTATAATCCAATCTAGTTCATATTTCCATAATATAACCCACTAGCCGACCCATGCCCACTTCGTTGTGCGGTAATAGGCATTATCAAGCTACAACTTTTCTCTAGAACTCAATCATATATCTCTCACAATTAAGGCAGGGTTCGTAAGAAAGTTTTCGTTCGACCATTTTTCTCCGACTAACCAGATATTATCCCCTCTACAACCTCACAAACTTTACCTCTTTATAATATTATTATAGATAATATAATTAGTTAATAGCTTCTGCCCGCGACTTCGTATGCGTGGAATAGTTATTTTGGGCTAAGACGCAGCGCAAGCTCTCAAAAGGAAAAAAATACCCCGATTTTAAAACATTGTTCATTGTTGCTCCGCTCCTATTGGTCGTAGCGTGATGATATGTAGCCTATGACACTCACAAACAACGTGGTTTTATATTGGTAAAAGAATTTTCAAAATCGGTTTAGTAGTTCCTGAGATTACCCCCTACAACATCACAAACTTTACCTCTTTATAATATTAGTATAGAAGTATAGACATATTTAAAACAACTATGTAATTGAACAGAAAGGTAGTTCTGTTTGGGTTCATACAGTGTTTATAAAGCCAAAAAATATATGAAGAATTACCAAATAGTTATCCTACAAAATATGTATGAGTGGTCTATAATTCAGAGTATATGTGTGATAGATTAAAGCAGGGCTGCTCAAAGGGTCGATCACAAGTATTTTTTTTTTTGTTAATCTCAAGAAAAACTATTCACAGATTATGTTTTAGTAGGTAGGTAAGTAAAATAAAATTTAATGAATAAACAAGTAAAATTTATTTGCTCCACAACTACACCAGATTTAACACCCTCATTGCTTCCTTTTAACATTTTAACTGGAGTTACCTACACCTACCTAAACAATAATCCTGCGACACACATACTTGCAGCCTTTAAATGTCAATTGATTATAGTCTAACAATCTTGAGGTGGCTCGTCAGCAGTTCAAGTTTGAGTAGACCTAGATTCAAGTAACCTTAACCATAACGAACCTAATGTATGATCAGGTAATTAAGTACAAGATGTTTATTGTAAGTTATAAGCTATATATATACATGTAATGAAGATAGACATCCTTTGAGACTTATCATGTCGAAACTACTAAATGTATCAACATAGAACATGTGAACATGTGTCCATTTGATGTGGAATTTCTCACAGATGATTCTAAACTTCTTATGTTTTGGATTCTATTGACCCTTGGCAATATTTTATTGTTAAAAGTTTATTTAGCTGTGCTGGCTGGTATCAGGTAGTAGTATCCAAATCTACACTCATATTCTAATGCTGTGCTAGATCATGTTAAATACAATAATTATCAAAGGGTTTTGAAAATTTCTTTATGCATTATAGAACTAAATAATGAAATGAGACAAGTAATATAATTTTATATTATGACACTATTAGGAGCAGAGTAGAAATTTAATACAGGTCACATCAAATAGAATAATAAATGTTAATAAGTAAGTGCACATTCATAATTCATATTAGGAATTATTCTAAAGTTATTTTTGAAATAAATTCTTTACATGAATATTAAAACAGATATATTTCAAGATATATTTTTAAATTTATACATATAATAAGAATGTAAATTCAACATGTCTGTACTTTTTCGATTTTCGTGAAGAATAAGTAATAAAATACATTTCATAAATTTTTAGAAATGTCTGTTTATATGAACACACATCACTGCTAAAGTACTGGATTCATAATAAAACCTCATAAAGAAAATCTTAAAACATATCTTCGAGAGTAACTTAGTCTTTGTTTCATTAAAATCGGTCTACTCTATCAAAGGTTATTGTAATTTTAATGACGACGCGGCGTAAATACGCGAGTAAAATAGATAAGTAAATGGACTTAATACATTCAGATGACTTTATTAATCACTGTTTTTACTTAAAATTCCACACGGACGAAGTTGCGGGCACAGATAGTATAGAATAAAATGTAAAGAGTTCAAATATCCTTATATTTTTTATTAGTATATACAAACTTTATAAAACACTAAAAGGATGCTTGTATCTATGTATGTAATGTAAAATACATTTAAAATGTCCATCTTTTTATTTAACTGATATGTAATCCTTTTAAACAAAAAAACATGAAAATGCCAAGATTTGAATAACATTATAAATTACATAATATTAGTGTTTTTCCAAAAGACATAATAAACCATAAATATAGTAACATAACAAAAAAGATAGATAAGCAAAATGCAAATATTAGTTTGCAGATTTCAATAATTATTAACTATATTGGAAAAAAAACAGTATTGTTATAAATAAAAGATTATCTACATCAATTGCAACTATAATTGACATAAATCAGAGCTACTTCTATAACCTCCCCAATTCTACTCAGAAATCTCGATAAAGTTAAACTTCTTGACCGAACTAAACGCAACAATGTAAGCACTGTTACTTCACATTCACCCATTCATGTTGAAACCAGTAATAGCTTCAGAGTGGCACTGCCCCCTTCTGCAGCTTAACTACAGCTTGATGATAACTTATAAATTGTTAATTATTTGGTACTTACGTATTAACGCCACCGCAGTGTGTCCACCGCTGTCGTTGTTTCACAATTCTAACCTATCGTAACGGAGCCAGATTATTTATTTTTCTCAATTTTCCTAACTCAGCTCAGTTACGTAAGGTTAGACTTGCGATACAAAGACTGCACATTGTGGTAGCTTTAATACGTAAGTACCCATTATTTTTATGAATAATTCATAATATAAACTTTAAATGACATTGTTATTCTAAAGATGATCGGGGCAATTGATCTGAGTTTAAAGTTATCTGAACATAGTAACAGTCAAATGGAATTATTGTGAGATTTACTATTGTTAGTAAATAAATATTACTAACTAAATAATCACTATAGAATATATATAACATTATAATTGTTGGCATAGTTTAATAAGAAAAAAGTAAAAACTATAACGTGAAATTGGTTAGTATATTATTAAGTCAAAGTCACAATAACAAATTCTAGAATATTAATATTGTTTTTACCAATATTTAAAACAATAATACATTGATAAAAAATTTATATAAACTTCTAAAATACTTACTATATAAGGTGCATCTCTTGTATCAATGAGGACTTGGTAGAAAGTATGTGTCCTTCCCTTAACTTCTTTACTGACGTTCGACAAAGAGTCTCCAGAAGTATCTGGTGAAGACGTTGCGTCCGGGCTCTCTTTCTTGTTGATTGCATCTCTGTCGTAAACTCTAGCCAGCCACGGGAATAAGATCACACCTCTATATCCAAACACTTTATGCAATATTAACTGTCCTGTATCATATTTTCCTGCTGTCTTTGGTGATTCGAGTTTCCCAACTTCGGCTAGTCTAAACAAAAATTTTCAATAGAGGTTATGCACGTAATACAAACATTACAATTTAAAGGTAATTACACTCACCTAGTATAATGAGCTACTTGAGTTATCAATAATTTAGATGCATTTAATCGTAATGAGTTTACAGGGACTAATCTCAACAATTTCTTCATTTTCTCATTTTTTTATTTATTTTTTCGTATTTTTGTTTGACATTTGTATATTTTTATTGCTAGTGTGTGGCTTAGGAAACGTTGATATCATTCAGCCATAACTTTTGAGAAATAAGTATGATGTAACGCGGCAACACCGGGCACAAAAGGGTACCCACCACGCATGCGCGAATCGTTGTATCCCAACGGACCCATTCTGTATCTGTACTGTATCGTCATAGATAATATACTAATGTAGAAATGTGTATCATGTAGAAGTAATATTAAAATACATGTGAAAATACCTCTGTACTAACTTGTGCGCTAGAACCTATTAACCCCCATTAAAATGAATAAATTAACGTATTTGCTTTGTGAAATACAGCTATGTATATTTTTTATATATAATCAATTACAATCTCAACAGCAACTTAATTGATTTATTCACTCCTCAACTTCTCTGTCACTGGTAGAATTTTCAAACTTCATCTGATATATACATTTTTATTCTATCGATTCTAGTTACACCACACATCTTAACAATCGCATCTCTGACGCGTGCAGTTTTCTCTCATCCGTTTCTTTCGTAACCCAGCACTCAAATGCATGCAGTATGTGTGGTCTTATAATAGTTTTATACACCTTCCCCTCGAGTTTCAAGGGCATTCGTGGATCGCAAGATACCCTAAACATTTTTCGCCATTTCGTGCATCCTGCATTTATGATATTCCTCACGTCATTATCCACGCTGCCGTCGTTTTAGATCAATGAACCGAGGTACCGGAATTCGGAGCAAGCTGGTAATAGTAATCTTAGTAGTAAAACAGCTGAACATAAAAAGTAACGAGTATTTTTAAAAAGTTACTGAAAAATATTCATCAACCACTGCAGGGTCATAAGCCTCTTGCCGAAGGAAGGTAACATAATCACCACGTCAACCCACGACGTATTAGCTATATCAAACTCTGAGAAATCCACAGTTGTATGTTTTACCATATATAGTAGTACTACAAGAACATTTTTCAGGTTTAGGTTTCCTCACGATGTTTTCCTTCACCGTCAGCCGATAGTGCTAGCAATGTAAATTAGGAAATGAACGTGAATTTACAAAAAATCATTGGTACATGCCAGGGGTTCGAACCTGCGAACATCGAAATGCTATTTCATCGGTCGAACCACTAGACCACCACGACTTAAAAAACATGATAACTGGTGGACTGAAAAATATTGGTACATATAATTTAGATAAAATAATAATGATAACTGACAATTAAGATAAATATGATTGAATAACGTTTGTGCAAGTGGCCCTTTAAACTGTAATGTAACATATTAAAACATTTATGGTATAAATTGACTAACAAATATATTGCATTCAAAACTGTAAATCATTGTTAAGTATGCGGGTGGTAGAGCCACGTTGAAGTTATTACTGGTTTCAGCATCAATGGATCGGTTCGCCCGGGTTACTACTAGCCCTCTCACAGAAACACCGATATGAAATAACAGTGCTTGCATTGTTGCGTTTCGTTCAGTCAGTGAGAGCGCCGGAGGCCCGCCTCCCCTCTGTGTAGTATTTGTGGAAGATTAAAATGAAAAATATTGAGAAAAAAAGTATTTGTCCTAATGTTGATTGCATATTTAATTCATCATAGAGGGCTTTCATTTTTCTTCTTTTTAGGTACCCCTTTAGTATTAAGTAATGAAATATGAATCTTTTCGATATATCCAAAATATCGATATTTTTGTTCGATGTATAGTGTAATAATAATATAGATATAATAGTGCGATATATTGTATCAATAGATATATCTATACTTTTTTCAGATGATCATCCCTAGTTTACCTCATATGATAAAAAAAACTGAATTACAATTATTTTATTCATTGAAACCGATAAGTCGATTTTTTTTCAATATATTGAATACCAATATTGATTTTTATTAAATATCGATAAATTGATAATCAGATATTTTTTAAAACATCAACAGCCCTAGTGCGAGATAATCAAGGAATTATATGTAAACAAGTAAAAAGTATAAGTTACTTATAAATTCCTTGGAGATAATAGTACGAAATTGGGCTGTTAGATATTGGTCCAATAAACATTTATAGATATTTAGCAATAATACCGATTGTTATGTTAATGATTGCATTAATTGTCATTAATACATTTTCTATATACATTGTTTTTATAATTATAAACGATAATAGTAAATCTGCTGGGAAAAATTACAAATACGAAGCAGGAAATTTCTCCTTTTCCTCCTTTTTAAAAAATTAATCACATCAGGGATATCGATAATCAACGGAATATGTGTCTTGGGCAACCACACATTATTATATACAATACTACATACAGTCGATTCACCCAAATAATTATCCCTTAGATGGGATTCAAATTCTCAACACATAGGGAGTTGCTAGCAGCAAACCTACCGCACCATCTATGCAAGTAGATCATTCAAAACATGCAGAGAAGTTGGTGGATATAGTTTAAGCTTCAATTATAATCATCTATGTCAGCAGTATTCCAATTATCTTTGTCAAAATATCTTTTTCATTGAAATATGTTTTGAAATTTGTTGACACGGCCTATTTCACATTGTATGGATTGTGAATACAACAGCGAAAAAGCCATCGGCAAACGTCACTCATTCGCCATTGCCCTCGTACCCTCTTCCGCTTTTATTTTGGCGAATGTTAATTGCCTCGTTCCACTAAGCACTCACGATAATTACACTGACGACCCGAGTTTTCCCGTTCCACTTCGTTCCGAGCGTTACAATCGTAAACCCAAGTAGAATGGATTATGGGCGTTTTGAACGATGAGATAAATAATACAAATGGCGAGTATAAAAATAAGACAAAAACTTTAAGAGGTTAGGTTACAATTTATAAGTCTTTTAATAATTATTTGTTAAATTGATTTATACTGAAAAAATAAATGTATATTTAAACGTATATATTTAATTTCAGTGGAGTATTTAAATTTATTTTGATCACTAAAATAATATCAAAATGTCTTTTCCGGCGAAAGTAGAATATTTGGTGGTGTGTCGAAATAATGCTCTAGAAATTACTAGTTCATCCAGTTCAGATGAAGAATGGAATACAATTTTACAAATTTATGATCGTGAAAAAAGAAAACTTCGAGCACGTATTATTAGTTACGATTATATAATTAATCGTCACTCAGGTGACGAATTCAAAAGTCACTTCAAGTAAACGATTTTATGTCATATATAACATTGTAAACTATGCATATTTTACTGATGGATTTTTTTTTCTTCTTCTTTTTCTTGTTTTGGCTCCGCAGAAGCATTTGCCAGTGTCAATGTTTCATTTCAATGGAGATTAAAACACATTTTACATAATGTTTTTGAGTAACATGAGATTATTAAAACGTAGGAAGTCATTTTAATTTACACATAAAAAAATTGGATTTGGTATTTGAATACTGGTTTTAAATACTCATATACAGTATAATCTCACTAATCCGGCACTATTAAAAAACCGTTGAGTACCGGATTATTGGAATGTTCGTATTACTGGATTATATTGTAAAAGTCATAGGTAATGAATAAAATAAAGCATTTCATAGAGAAAATAAATGTGTGTAATGTATTAAATTAACATGTATATATGTAATTACATAGTTTTAAAATGGCTCGAAAATCATCTTTGTGGGTAATTTTTTGATAAAATTCGATTGCTTTGACTTTCAGAATTTATGCAGATATAGGAGTGTGCCGGTTTATTGGACGTGCCGATCTACCGAAGTGCCGGATTAGTGAGATTATACTGTATACACATATTTTATAAACAAATACCTATACAAAATATATCTAAAATATTTATGTAACATTAATTAAATACATGTGATAATACTAAATGTTAATATTTTTTTCTGAAATAAAACTAGCTAAAGTTTTATATATAGGATAATCATTAGAAACCAATAGTGATGCGATAGATATAGGAAAAGCAACCTGTAATGATCTCAAAGTATGGAGGAAACTAGCGGAGTCATTTATAGGACAAGAAAAGAAAATATGATTAATATCGCCTTCATTAAATCCACAGGCACACAATGCACTTTGTACAACACGAAGCTTAGCAAGGTGAAAGGAGTACATACATGACCCAATCACATACGAATTAAAATAGTTGTTACAATGCTATTAAATCCAGCTTGAACAATCCATGTAGTTTTCATACTAATACTTGGCTGTATACTGAAATAAAATTTGCCTTTAGATCCTGCACTACTCATCCAGTACTCATTCCAAGCCTTCTTGAGATGAACACTAGATAAAGCAACAAGATCATGACAAAATATTTTAAAATGATAATGGTCTCCACATTCCACAGCTTCTTTAGCTAATTGATCTGCTATTTCCTTACCACATATTCCTGTGTGATTTGGGATCCAAGCAAAAACTACTTTATAATTCCTAATAGAACAAGTATGTAACAATTTAGCGAATGTCAAGAATGATAGAATTATTGTATCTTAATTTGAATGGAAGTTTATTTAAAGGTTGCAGAGGACTAAGACTGCCTGATAAAATAACAGTTTTATTAAGTTTCATTAATAAAATGTACTCAATTGCTTTAAATATACCAAAGCATTCTGCGCTGAAAACGCTCGATTCACAAAGAAATTTAATTTTTTTAACAATGTTATATTGTGAGTGATATAGGTAGTTTTCCAATTACAGAGCATAGTGTGACTCAGTGGCGCACAATGCCGAATTATGCTGAAGCTTAATTGGAACGTGAATTACTTTTCAAATGTACCGGTAGAGTGCGCTAAGTTTAGTGTTGAAAAAAAATAATCATAACATCATTTTTTTAACACAGGTTGAATTAACTTTGATTATTTCCAAAAAAACACAACGAAATGAAAGCTTTAAAAATGTTTTCAACAATAAATAATATTACTAAATATAATATAAATTAAATATTTCGATCAATGTCAACTTAAAGAAAAAACACTTGTTAATTTCCTGTCACTGAGTTGGTATCCATTGCACGCATCAAGCGAAAACACTAAATTTGAGAGTGCTCGATTGTGCGAAGCGTTGCTGTAGTTGGAACATTCTAAGTTAAGCATTATGCCGCATAATGCGCTCTAGTGCTATAATTGGAAAACTACCATACACCCCCAACAGAACTGTCATGAGAGTATTTTGAATCATCACTATATAGGAAATCTTCCTTGTCGTTTTTAGATTTTAAATTTTCACGGTCGGTTTCCATCTTTGTTGCTTCGAGTTTTGAAAATTCCGCAAATTTTCTCAACGTACACTTCGACCTACCTCTAGACATAAGTCGTCGTGAGCTTCTGGTGAGCGTAGGTCAAGACTTCATTAGTAACGTTTTTACCGCGACCACATCCATCGTAGTTGCCATGCGGAACGGCCAAGAGAGTATTTTTGGCATTGTGAACGCTTAGTGGAACACACCCAATGTAATTCCAATCACAGACTACAAAAACTACAATTTGTAAAATTTTATAACCTTTATTTATCTCTGGCACAGACTATACCTACAAGTAATCAAATTCAAATTAGAGCAAAGGTTCAAGGTTCAAAGTGCTCCAAATATTTTGATACAGTATTTTTAAAATATATTTTATTATAAAAGAATTATCTTATATATAATTTTAAGTATACAACATGTTAATTACAATCTCAAAACTTATTCAGTCTCTCGGTAAATAATATAGCAAATGGGAGTAACATTTAGAAGTAGATTTTCTTGGTAGTAATTTTGGAAAATTTTATATAACATTTACAGCCCCAGCAACTATAAGGCAAACAAGATGCATAGCTTCTTTATCAGCATTACCCGACACTTACCAAATGTTGTATAAAACTTGTCGCGACTTCGCTGAAGGAGAACTTAAGCCTAATGCAGCCAAGTACGACCGAGAGCACTTATACCCCGAGGAAGCCATAAAGAAAATGGGTGAATTGGGGCTCATGGCTATAGCAACGCCCGAGGAACTTGGTGGTGCAGGTTTAGACTACCTCGCTTATGCTATAGCCCTGGAAGAAATCTCCCGGGGATGTGCATCAGCAGGCGTCATTATGTCAGTAAACAATTCTCTATATCTTGGCCCATTAGTACATTGGGGTAATGATAAACAGAAGAAGGAGTTTGTGACGCCATTCTGCAATGGTTTGCTAATTTTCATTCATTATTTTTGCTAATACAATAACAATTTGACCAAATAATTTGATTTTTTCTCACACAATCTTATATGGAGGTAGTTGCCCACTAAGTATCTTATTACGTAGGATTGGGTGCTCAACTATACTGCCTGTTGTGTCACTAAAATCTAATTTTGTAGAATTTTCTTCTTTTTGTTGTTTTTTATTAATGGCTATACAGGAAAAATGTTAATGAGACATTTGTAGAAAATATAATTTTCCAAAAAAGTCTTTTAAACTGTATCTCTAAGATCGATATTTCTTGAGATATTGAGATTTTTTTGTAGCATACAATTTTAATAGATTATTGAGTAAAATTAAACAAAAAAAAATAAAACCAATTTTCTGTTCTTTATGAATTTTGCTTATAGTTATCTATTTTTCAAGCTGCTAGTAAAGAAAATCCAATATCACATTTCATACTTACAACTAATAGGTGATTGACACTTTAACTCTAGTAAACTTATACATATTCACACACTATATATAATTTGGCATGGTACCTGTCCCATAGTCAAGTGAAATGCATAAAACATATGACAAGGACAGACATAAGATTTAATAATATGTGCACAGAGCTTTTTGGTTCTCAAATGAGACAAAATATACAGTGGATAATACCAGATTAGGCCCCCCTCGGCAGCGGCTCAAGTCTAGGCCCGTTCCCTCGGCATGGAGCCCTTGAGTGTGCTGCTTGCACGATACAGTAACACGAAATCTTACATCACTGCGGCAACCTTACACATATCACCTCCACACACATGCACGCATACCTGCTTACACATGCAAGTGGAAGGGTTTTATTTTTCTTTTCCCTTATAAAACTGAAATAGTTTAGAAAATTATCGGATACGAAATATATATAAGAGTTGTTGAGTTATATATGCTTGGTACACATATATGTTTCAACAACTCATATATGTATGAATAGTTAGCTTAACTTAGGTTAGCTCAGATAGGTCACGAATTGCATGTGTCAGGCAACAGCCCAAGCCGATGTGTGTCGTGCGCCCTTGAACTAGTTGCCCAAATAAAATTGGCTGAGTACCTTAAACGCTCGCCTTAGTAGTCAGGTCAATAGTGTAGTCAGTTCGAAAAAAAAAAATTGGACAATGAAAGGTATACAGATTCTGAAGTTATAGGTTTTGTAATATAATAAAAATTACATAATTCAACAAATATAAATTTAATGAAAGGACGTACATAAAATAAAGCAAAATAAGACAAGAAAATATACAGTGATAAATATATCAGTGTCTACCCACCTTGGCGCGTCATTTGGTCAAGCCTCTCACCCTACGACTCGACTTGTTTCTATAAAAAGAGGAGAGCGACCGCCATTAAGGCAGTCTTGGCTCTGGTGTTGCGTGATCCATTTGCTGTACTGTGCGAGTCTCTTATACTAGACTCTGGATAATTAATTTGCGCAAACAAATTAATTATTTTTTGTAACTAATCTATTAATTACCTACTGTTCCAAATAATCTTAATTAAAATTAACTATGTCTACCGACACATCTATCACTTGTTACATGTATATACAACATACATCCAAAAACAAATGTAGGAATATCTAATTCTGACTTATTACATAATAATATATTTTATCTTTAATATGAAAATTACTATTATGCTTGCTATTCAGTGTAAACTCTTTATGACGTGTTTGTTATAACAACAAGCTTTCTATAACATAGAATTTAGTATAATTTGGTTGGTTTACCACAAAAACATTTATTAGTTCTCTTCGATTAGATCGATTCCTCAATTAGATCACAATCTTGAAGATGACTTATTTTACAGGTAGCATAGTCGGTTGTTTTGCTTTATCTGAACCAGGAAATGGTTCAGATGCTGGTGCTGCTTCAACTGTAGCTAAAAGTTCTGGAGACAAATGGATATTAAATGGCACCAAATGTTGGATAACAAATGGTTATGAGAGTAAAGCGTCAGTAGTATTTGCAACTACAGATAAGAATTTGAAACACAAAGGAATCTCTGCCTTCATTGTTCCGAAACCAATCAAAGGTTTAGAATTAGGTAAAAAGGAGGACAAGCTCGGAATAAGGGGTAGTTCAACATGTTCTCTAATATTCGAAGACTGTGAAATCCCTAAAGAGAATATATTAGGAGAGCCTGGATTTGGATTCAAAATAGCTATGATGACATTAGATGCTGGCAGAATTGGTATAGCATCACAAGCCTTAGGAATTGCACAGGTAATCTTAATTATATCAAATTTTCATTCATTATTCCAAAAAGTAACTATGAAGAAGGAATGTTGTTGCCAGGTGTTTTAGATAAGAAGGTTGGCTAGGCAGTGTAAATTTCCTGGTCTATATTTATTATCAAACTAGCTGTAACCGCAGCTCCGCACGCGTTTTTTTAAATTGTATTAAAGAAATGTAAAATTGTGAGACCATGTACAATTATAGAAATGCTCTTTAAAAGCAACTGTAAGTATGACACACACACCACCTACAGTAACATGCAACGTATACATTAGATATATGAACGCTAACTGTGTCAAATGAGGTTTATCATCAGCAGCATATTTGGAACATTAACCCACCATGTAACTACCTCAGTGCTCACTTACACTGTATAAGAAACTAATGAAACAATGGCTTAAAAATGTTATTATGATGATATAATATGCCCATATTGTCAATAAATAATACGTTTATGGTCTTTTTATCTTATTGTTTTAGAAAGACCGCTTCTATCTTCAAATTTGCTATTAATAATTATAATGTTGAATTATATACACTGAATGAGCTGACGTCTTGAAAACTCGCATAAATATAAATCAAGGTATAAAACTTTATATCTGTCTAAGCAGTTTTTAATATTCGACAATTCAAATATTGCTTATTGAACTCGATACAATATTCTTATGTGTTACTATGGTTACTGAGTTAAGTTACTTTAAATTTTAAATTACTTTTTATAAGATCAGCTATCTGTCAGTGAAAGCCTAATAATAAATAAGTTATACATATATATATATATATATATTGCTATATTATTATACATATAAATGCTTATACATATATTATGTAAATGAAAAAAGGAATACATTGGGATTTACATTTCCTTGTCAATGAGGTGCTTCTTTTAAGAAGGTTGTAATACAAAATATACAGTACTAGCGGGCCTTGTCACGCCCTGATTATAAAAAAAATCCTTAACAAATTATATACTAAAACGTTCCTCGTGAATCACTCTAGCCACTGGTGAAAAGCGTATGAAAATCCGTTCGGTAGTTTTTGAGTTTATCGGGAACAGACAGACAGACAGACGTGGCAGAGGACTTTGTTTTATACTATGTAATGATTAAACATTCACCTATAACTTAAAGAGGTAGGTATACATACCATTTTTTTTGCATTGTTCATATTTAAGCCATGAGAGAGTTCATTTTTATATTGCTAAGAAATAATAATGAAAAGAAACTCCTTACAATTTGGATAAAGTGGGAGATGGGTCCTTATAAGTTACAAATGGGATGTTACGTTTAGTATATTGCTAGTATTTCAATAAAGAGTATTTCTTTTTAGGCATCCTTAGATGTAGCAGTAGATTATGCATCCAAACGTATAGCATTTGGCAAGCCGATCGCGAAACTGCAGTCGATACAGAACAAGCTCGCTGACATGTCACTGAAGTTGGAGTCTGCCAGGCTTCTCACGTGGCGAGCGGCCTGGTTGAAGGATAATAAGAAGCCGTACACAAAAGAAGCGGCAATGGCAAAATTGGCTGCTTCGGAAGCGGCTACATTTTTATCTCATCAGTGTATTCAAGTATGTATTTGTCACCTTACCATGATTGTAAAACAATTTTGATTTGAATTGAATTTTGCACTCTAAGTTTTTTTTCATTCCTATTAGCAGCAAATTGAAAGTCAAGTCTGCCGTCATCGAGAGCATAACAGTCCACGAGCCGCCACTGTAACTTGTCTCTAACAGAGAAACACCCTATAACTAGTTTTTAAAATTTCTTTTTGTTCTTATTGTTGTTTTTTATTGTTGATTTTGTTGTTTAATTAAATGTAGTTAGTGTTTACTATGGTAACAATTATGATTAATAAGCAGAAATCAGTTTTGTGTTGGAATCAAACCCGCTACCACTTGACTCAGTAGTGAGTTATAATAAAGTGAAGATCAATAGCATAAAATTGAAAAAAAAAAATTATACATATCTACCAGTTCTTTTTGATGTGAAACATCTATAGGCGAGGGTAAACCTGATTGTTAGCGTGGCGACGCAAAACACTAACTTTGTACTATTAACGAAATACTCAAAAATATTTGCAACCCTATCTGTATACACAGATTCAAATTTTATCGGTCACTCGTTCTACAGGTGTTACGCGGCATGCTCCGACGACCTACCGCCCTTTGATAAATGCCGCCAAACTGCGCCTAGCAGTGATTTCTTTGTTTTTTATTTCATTAGACAAATGACATTCGCGGATTAAACGACATAGTTTTTTTAGTACTGGTATTTTATGTTTTAAAATGAACAATAAAAATAGCTGAATCCTGTCGTAATCTGTTCTTTTATGCATATAACTTATACAAAACAATTTTGATATTTTACATCTGTCAGGCGTCTCGCGACGGCTTAATTTTTTTGGTATGTCGTAGACTGGACCTTATTGTATTTTTTATTCAATATTGTTTCAGATTCTGGGAGGAATGGGTTACGTATCAGATATGCCGGCAGAACGACACTACCGTGACGCCCGTATTACTGAGATATATGAAGGAACATCGGAGATACAGAGACTCGTTATTGCTGGTCAATTAATAAAAGAATATGGCTTCTAACTTTAGCCACTGCACACAATCTACTAAGAATAATCTATATATATATAGCCAATGAGCCATTTTTCAATTTTAATGGTCTATACAACCATAAATATTGGGTCTATTTATACTAAGACTGCATGAATTTAGTGGTAATATAATAAAAATATATTTGTCGAATATGTATACATATAGAAACACTGGTAGGACTAACATGACTAATAATCTTTAGTTTGGAGTTGAAGTTTACAAAACAAATTTGTTAATTTAATAGTATAAGATAATCTGGCAATTAGATTCATAATTCTAGTCTATGGTTAGATATAGTATCAGGCAGACTATATAAAAGCTAAGAAAAAAAATGATGTTCACAGATTTAAAAAAATTGTATTTGTATATATCAAAATACAAAAAATATGCCTGCAGAGAAAATAAAAAGGTTTTGTTTTCATTATTTCTAGAATTTTATCTGTAGTCCTTTGGAAGAATGTATATAAATAATTTGATATAAGCATTGATATACAAAATGCACACCATGCAAACCCAAGATGCACACTTAACGTCACTTAGCCGGCACACAAAAACGAGTGCATTATGCAGTCATTGCAAATATTCTCGCGTCGCATGCGTTCCTTGTATAAACAACTGTAAATCATTCAGGTAAGGTTGAATTTTCAAAATCATTAGTTTATCGTATAACTATAACCACGTAGGTATATTGTGGGGAGTTTTTGCAGTCAGTTTTGTGCGCTGCTATTATTCAGGTCTGTGTCTTAGGTTTTTATATGTCAATGAATATACGACAAAGAAAAATTGATACTTTTAAAATTGTATATTTATTTACAAATTAAAATATACACTAATACTTTTATGAATTATAATTTTTATAACAAAATTTGACTCTTATAAAATTAAATGCATACATTAAGTTTTATATGAAATAATCGATATCGGCGGCTAGAAAACGAAACTTTAAGTATAACATTCTGACTTCATATTCAATGTGTTCAAGTAATGCACTTCTTTTTTATTAGTCACAAAGAAAATTAAATTATAAAAAAGAAATACTAACTTTAAGTAAAAATGTGGTGTTCAAAAATGTAAAATATATGTATATGAACTTTGATTTAAACGTGTGTTTATTGTCCAGGTCCTGAGAGGGATTTATCCATAAACTTCCTTTTAGCAAAGCACAGCCACCATTTACTAGGCTTTCCATCCTCTGTAGCAAATACCTGCATAAAAAAATATTATTCATGCAGACAATAGATAATTTATTAATTGTAAAATCTTATACAGTCCTTGTCAAGCTTTTTAGCCACTCTGAACATAGCTGCAAGCTTAGGCTTGAACATAATAAAGTTAAAAAAATAATGTAAAACAAAGGTAAAATATTATTATCATATGTTTATACTTAAATTTATGTTCTGTGCATTTATATTCGGAGTGATTAAAAAGTTTGGCACAGACTATACTAAAACATACATAGATAGATTGTTTTTTTTTTAATTTCGAACTTTGAATTGAATTTCAAGATATTTTTTATTAAGATAGAATATTTTATCAACAAATTGACTTAGGTGTTTAGGACTAACTTTATTAACCGAATAAATTAACATATTATGAATCAACAAATGAATGTTAAGATGGATGTGTGGTGTGACTAGAATGGATAAGATTAAGAATGAGTATATCAGAGGATGTTTGATAAAAGCACCAGTGACATAGAAGTTGAGGAGTAATAGGTTAGCATGGTATGAGCATGTCATGAGGAGAGATGAAAACTATGTAACCAGAAAAGTGTTGAGTATGATGGTGGGCAGACATATGAGTAGAGGAAGACCAAAAAAGGTATGGATGGATTGTGTGATAAATGATGTGTGTAAAAGGTGTGAATACTAAGATGACATTTGACAGGAGAGAGTGGAGAAAGAAAACATTTTGTGCCGATCCTACTTAGGTGTGATAAGGGTAAGATGATGATAATGATTATGAACCAAAAAAAAATTATCATTTTATTTTTAAAGCTAAATAATTCCAATCTAAAATTAAAAATCTAGTCACATTGACCCCTACGGCGCGTAATTATTACGATTGTCTTTTTTTTTAAACAATCGTGCTTCTTTGCAAATAATATTATAGTAACAATCTTCGATCAACAATAACTAGATAAAGGGTCACGTACAAAATCGAAGCTAACTGCTATCCGCGTAAATATGTACTTACGTAGCTATTTGTTTACTAAGAAAGGGAGAAAAAAAGTTTTAAAACAGTTTTAAGTTCAGCCTAATTACAACCATGACACCGAGTAATAAAGTCACAAATGTTCAAAATATTATTTAATACTTACGATAAAACGAGCAAAGCAATAAATTACTCCCCTCACAAATGAAAAGACAACATAAACAACTTTTTTGCATCTTTTGAATACACTGCGGCATTGTGAAAGTACTTACATTGGCTGTGTTTCAAACACACTAAACAAAATAAAAGCTCACATTTCAAGTGAGCTGTTATTTACCGAGACGTATTTTTCGCGCCGACGCGATATCTAGTTATTCTTGATCGAAGGTAACAATGGTATTATTGAAAAATTGATCAGTATCCATATTTACTATAATTATGTACTTTTAGTATTGACCGCATCACCGGTGACATCCACGGCGCTTTAGGGAAGTCGAGTGCTGGTCACCGGTGACGCCTATGCCACTCATTGTGTTAAATGGATACCATAGACATATTTTTATTAAATTGTGTCATACTGGTGTTTCAAAGGAAAACGATGCCTGCAATATTTACATGTCAAATACCATTGAGAATGCAAAAATAAATAAGGAAAATAGACAAACCTTCTCACAAACACGTGTTCCAGTTTCATGCCTCAACTGCTGTAGATATTGCCTCATTAAATCTGTAAAATGTTTATATCCTCATATAGGTAATAAATCAATCATGGACATTGTGTTATAGAGGATACTAGTGAAATTATTGTAGACTTTATTTATTAATTAAATTTTTCTGGTACACAACACACAACTATACAAATAAATAGAATGGAAGTAATGTCAAAATAAAAATGGTGTACGGAATGGATATAAAAGACTATATAACGAAAAACCAACTTTTAAAATTTCTGTCTATCTGTTTGTTCCACCTATTCTAAAATGATTGGACAGTTTTCAACAGGACTTTCACTTACAGATAGCTGATTTTATAAGTGATGTACTCTACTTTTATTTCAGAATAAAATTAGGGTGCCCAGCAATTATAATGCTAAGATACAAAAAAGATGAAGTTGCAGGAAGATACCAGTACATTATAACAGTGTGTGGTATGTTGTATGTTTGTTGTCTGCCAATGGTAGATATAGAAATCCTACAGTAACTCCTATAGTTACAAAGACAAATGGCACCTAGAAATAATATGTGGCGACCAGAGTCAATTATGTTTATAGAGAAGTGGCATTACATTATAACATAACTATTTTCCTCAATGATTTTAGATGCTTAAAATTAACACTGATTACAAATTTGAACCTGAACTACAAATAACATATTAAATAGATTTACTTTTTTTTTGTTCAATTAAAATAAAATACAGATCAAATATTTTATTTGGTGTCATCTGAAACTTTTTCTATACCTAATAAGTTTTAATATAAAACTTTATAACAATACTTAATAATCATAGCTATCAGATTTAAAGTAGCTTTACTGCATTATGAGAAATTTTATAATCAGAACAGTAGTTCCATACATTACTTCTTACAAACATACCATATCCCAAACTTTCAATCTTTGTAATAATAATGCAGATTTTAAACAAAGTTTTACTTACCTCCTTCTTGAGAACTGGAAGGTTTAGCATAAACAGAGTTGAGAGGAAATCCTGGTTCACCAGGAATGTCAAATTTTGAAATGGCCAGCATGTACATTTCTTGTTGGCCTTGGTTTTTATTGGAACATTTTTGCAATCGCTTAAGACATTCAGAGATGTATAATGTTAGATAAATTAAAACTCTATCAGCATCAGACTGTAAAAGTAAAAAGGAGACAATGTTTACAAGCAATATTCTTTTTGCTCAAATGACAGAGACATATGAATTGATAAAAATGAACAATTTATAAATAGAGTTTATATTCATGTTCAACTAGGTACTGAATCTCTGTTCTTAAGCATATTTATTGACTACATGAGACTTTGAGAAGTGTAGAAAAATACGTACATATAACTAATATGGAAATTAGATGGTCTATTTTAATAATAGTATTATAGTTAATTAATCATAAAAATTATTTACCCTGAATTTTCATATTTATAGTATAATGAATTTCTACTATCTACTAACAAAATAAATAAAAATTAAAGTACCTTTATTTCATAAAATCTGAAGAATACATTTGCTTTAAAATAATTGAGAGCTTCGTCTACAATGTCCAATTCTATCTTAGGACTGAGCGGGGCGGGGCCTCTGAATGTAGTCCGTACCGGTAGTAATGCTAAATTGCCTACTGACTGTGTGTAGTCAATCAAAGTAGAATGATAAGCCTGATAACAAAATTCAACCAAATCATTTGGAATAAGTAGTTATAAATTTTGTAATATCTGTATAATTTTAGTACTTACAGGCATTATAAAGTTTCCGTATCTATTTTCTATTTCCTAAAAAATGTATCAAACCCCCTTTTCAGTATAGTTGAGTTTGTTCGTAACTTTACTATTTTTAATGATTTATTACTTATTGTAAAATAAAAAAACCAATCGTATTTTCTATACTAAATTATATGAATCACTTATTCCATTGCAAATTGATAACAACTTCGATAGGTGGGTACGTTTTTGACGTTGTGACAGATTTGACACTGAAGTTTAGTGTATAGCAGAGACAAATAAAAATCAGTGTAGCGCTTTTGGATTTGATATATATGTAATATTAATTAATTCGTGATATATATAATATTACTAAATATAAAATAATTAGTATAAACCACTTTTTTTAACACCAATACTGTAGTTGTCATCAACCTAAACACCATTGCAGCACTGTAGTACGGTATAAGCACATCAAACACGGAAATATTTCTTCCGTGAGTACAATAACCATGTGTGACACATTTTCAGTCAAAAAACATATTGGTGAATGGAGATTGCATCTTAGTTATCGAATTATATAGCGAGTGGCCAACGAGACCTTGAGTAACATATAACGGTCAATATTTAATTATGTTGATAAAACATGTACAAAAAAACTGCAACAGAATTGTTGATTTCATTATGGTCACAGAGAGTTTTTGGCGGGATTTTGGACTGTCATGTAGTGGATTTTATATTTTATTCATAATCTTGTGTTACTTGACTCTATATTGTGTAAAATTGATGGTGTTTTATGTAATATGGTTTGTTTATTGTGCATAAGTGAAGTGATGGAAAATAATACCACGGACCATGAATTCTGAGATGCCACAAAAACCCCATGGAAAGTTCTAACAAGAGAGCCACCATCTTGTTAGAACTTTGAATTAACTACTTGACAATGGAAATTAACAAACACTCCGAAAATTAACAAACACTCTGGGTGAGAGAAACGAAATAATTCAGATATAGAAGATCGTACACTACTATTAACAAGGAGATTGAGATAAAAAAGATGGATAAAAGAATATGTACGAAATATTATATAGAAGATTTGGCGCTTATGCCTTTATATTAACTTGGACACGGAAAAAAATTGGATAAAGGATACATAAGAACTACCTATATTGAAAACTTCAGAATTGGCAAAACGAAATAATTCAGACAAAAGGAAATTGGTACGCTACTAAAACAAGGAGATTAAGATAAAAACATGGATAAAAGAATATGTACGAAATATTATATAGAAGATTTGGCGCTTATCCCTTTATATTAACTTGGACACGGAAGAAAATTGGTTAAAGGATATATAAGAAATAACTATATTGACAACTTCAGAATTGGCAGTATGGATTAATTCCTTCGCCTGTCCTATTGGACGAATATTATTACTACTCATTATGGTCACCACAGACTACTATGGTCACACATACGTAGTATCCTCTTAGTAGTCTGTGGGTCACACTGACCATAGATACTTATACCCATCATTGAAACTTTTGAAACGTGATTGAAACTTTCAAATTTGTGAACGATGGACAATGTTGAAGATAAAGTTGATTCAATAGTCAAAGGTATTATAAAAAGTCAAGAAAGTTGCAAGAATAAACAAGACACATGTGAGCAACAGGAAATTTCAAAAAAGTCAGATAAATCTTCTATAAAGGGATTACCTAAATCAGGAAGATTTTGGAAATCTAACAGAGAGAGGTTAGTAAATTATAAAATTATTCATTTAAAATTAACGCTATTTAATTAACATACGTATATATGATTTCAATCTCTTTTAGATTTTCATCGATAAATAAAACGAAGGGATTGAAGCAGGATTTTGAAAAAAAGACTGCATTAAGATTAGAACTTAAGAGGACAAAAGAACTTTCAAAGCAGCTTCGTGAACAAATCCAAGAAAAAGAGCAACAACGTAAAGAGAGAAGAAGAGAGAATATAAAGAAAACAGAGGAAAACAGGAAGAAGGCTGAAGTTGTTCAAGTAATTACAAATACCGCAAAATTGAAAAGAATGAGGAAGAAACAACTCCGGTTTATTGAGAAAAGAGATACCAATAAAGAAGTAAAAGCTAATAAATGATATAATGTATATTATTTCTAACTTTTTATGTTTACCTAAATTTAAGTATTACTTTATCTATGGCAGACCAACCCCGAGGTTTGCAACCAAATGAGGATGCCGTTAATAGTTACATGTCCGTCTTGATTTTCTTGAATATCAAAAATATATTAAGGTTCTGTCGTCATTTTATTTCATCACATGGTCATACTATAACAAAATTTTTTATAATTTCTTTGTTAGTACACACATGCGAAACCCGGATGGGCAGCTAGTGTAATATAAAAAAGGGAAAAAATTTAAAAGGTCCTAGAATTTTTGTTTACTTTTATTGTTACCACTAATGTTGAGAATATAGAAGTAAAATAACATGTGGAACTAACTCTCAAACAGATCATCTTTTTTGTGGAAGTTATATTTATTTCTTGCTGATTTACCAGACTAAGTTTAAGCACCAAATCAAGCTGGTTTTGGTCCAAGCTGTTGAGCTGTCAAAAAGCCTTTAGGGGTGGATCAAAATGTAAACATTGGTGATGTCTAGGTACACTTCTCTCTGTGCAACTTTAATGCATTATAGAAACATTAAAAAGATAAACCCAATCAAGTTTTTGTAGGTGGTAGAGCCATGCTGAAGTTATTACTGGTTTCAGTTGGTTGGTTCGGGGTAGTACCACCCTCTCACAGAAAACCGACGTGAAGTAACATGGCTTGCATTGTTGTATGTCGTTCGATCAGTGAGAGTGCTGGAGGCCCACCTCCTGTTCCCTTCCCCCCCCACACAGGCTTGCAACGCACTTGCGACTCCTTTGCTGTTTCAAGTGTCTATGAATGATGGTGATCACTTATCATCAGGTGGCCCACCTGTCCCATGGTCTCCTATGACATAAAAAAATTTCCTTCCTTCCTTCTTCTCGATGACTGGTTTATTTTCTGAACTAGTGGTTGTTTTGATGTTCATAAGCACTTTCATAGGGTCTACATTCAATAGTATTTTTTTTCTTTGATCGTTCTTTGAACTTTTGACTTGAACTATATTTATTGTTTAGTATTTAGTCAAAATAAGCGGGTTCTAAGGGTAGGACGCTTATATATTATCTTGAAACTTTATAAATTCAGAGGCCTTGAGTGGATTACCCTCCACACCCTTATGTTTTCTGTTCTAGTTTTTAGTTTCATTTGAATTATTAAAGATAATGCAAACAGAGGACTCAGACAAAATCTCATTAAATACTTGTATGTGAACAGTTTCTGTACATATGAATATTAAATGATCATATTTAAATTTTCATTTTCATTTATACATATAAATTAATATACATATATAATTATACATACATATATATATATATATATATATTAATTTATATATAATATCATTACATAGTATAAAACAAAGTCTCCTAGCGCGTCTGTCTGTCTGTCTGTTCACGATAAACTCAAAAACTACTGATCGGATCTCCATGCGGTTTTCACCAGTGGATAAAGTGATTCACAAGGAATGTTTTAGTATATAATTTGTCAAGGATTTTTTATAATCAGGGCGGGACAACGTCTGCCAGGCCCGCTAGTATACATATAAATTAATATAATCACCATCACAGTTTGTCATCAGCAAGCTCACCCTTAGGTGGTTATGGTTCTTAACCATAGGTAACCCAGATGAACAGGAATTTCCACATGTGAACATTCCAGTTATAATATGATTAAGGTTTTCCCAAATAATGATAATAATATGGGGTTAACCCAATTTCTAAAGAGCTGGGAATTTCCGTGTCATAGTTCTGATGTTGCAAGTAAAGATAGGTAAACCTTTAAAGTATATTTGACTGTGACTTGTCTGGCCATTTACCACCAGATGTATTGCTCATGGTTTTTGCCCCCACTGTGGTGTAGGTAAAAAAATCATGACCAATGTAACAAGTTGATAGGAAATATTCAATGTTTAGGATTGGATTAGGCAAAAGGTGAAAATGAAAAAACATAAATAATAGCATCTAATATTTTTATTAAGTATTTTACAGTAAGACATTCCCACTGAAATCCTCATATAAAAATATTAAATGCATTTCCCCAGTTATCAATTGATAATGAACTCTGTGAACGTTTTGGTATTTACAATAATATTACTGAGATGTTGTGAATCTTAATGACAGTGGAACATCGATTTTAAAGTTCTTTTATTATTAATTTAATGTACATAAAAGGAAAAAGAAAACAGACACTATATTTATTCATAAATATCAATAAAATATACACAGAAACTATATCTTGGTTATATTATTTTAAAAGACTCTACTGAGAAAACATTATTTATTCACAACGAAATACAATTAATTAGCAAATCATACGTGAAAGTTATTAATATCAATAATAAAGCCTCAACAACAATAAAAACATATATCACTTAGTCTCAGAAATACTGCTCCGTGTTACGTGCACACGTGAGCCTAACTGACAGTTATAATCTATGTATACAAAAAAAAATTGTCTAAAATTAAAGTTGTTACAAAAAGTATACTTCAAATGAAAATCACACATCATACCAAGTATAATCTTAACGCTGTAGAATCTTAACAGTTATTATTAAATTCAATCAAATAATTTACAACAACAATACAGTTGTTATAATAATAACAACAATAGTAGCTTATAATCTATTTTTTTTTACACTAACAGTTTGTTCATAATACTCCTTTTAACGTATAGAAATAATCTTTATTGAAAACATCAGTCTAAGGCAGTGATAACTTAGTTATTTTATTATTGTTGAAAATAAGTTACCAAATTATCCTATAAACGGTCATGAAAATATTTGAACGTGAATGAGATTCTCGAAAGATCTTAACCTATATTATTTACCTGATTGTTCTTTATGCTTGTTAACATTTTGCTAATGTACCGTCAAATGTACCGACTTTGTCAACCATTGTATCCTTGCCCAAGATGGAAATTACAAGCAAATCTGTTGACGTGCAAAAATATATAAGTTTTATGATAAACACTGATTATTGTAATGTAAAATGGATAATATCTGTGGTATCACTGTGTATTACATTTGTTTCTTTATAAGACATGTTATATGACACTAAATCGATTTTGAAAGCTTTATTTACTTAGAGACATGTACAGATTTTAAGTGCAACTTAGTGGATTTTATATTTTCTTCGAAAAGCAGAGCGGACAGCGTTGTCTAAAAGTTCAGACAAAATTGCCAGCAACCACAATTACACAAAAATTCTAAATTTGGCATAAAATATCTTTTACAAAACAATTGCTAATAAAAAATAAAATATTAATGCAAATCTATATGAACATATAGTTACAGTAGTAAAAAAAATTGCCTATATTTTAATAGAAAGAACTTTTTCTTATAAAAATCGGACAAAATGGGCGTGTTTGACGTTAGTTTTTTATCTGTGCAATATGGAGCATTTAAAAAATTTGGTTATATTAAACATTTTAGTGGTAAAAACGAAGTAGAAAAGTCTTCAAATGCTCTAATTGAGTATTTTGTGAAATAGTGACTATCGATCACTTTTATATCTACTATAATTATTACATACTTTTAGTGAACCAATTTTCGACAGTTCTTTTTTTTAATTTCTGCTGTATCGTATCGTCGCTCTTAGTTTACTACCCGTTAGTGATTCGATTGAACAGTAATTAAAACAGTGAACAAAAGTAGGTCGTATTTATTACGATGATGTAATAGATAAAACATCTGACCATAAACTATCTAAATATATTTAATATTTTCTTACATTTGCTTAAAATTGTAATTCTATGCACTGGTTTTATTTACATTTATACTCTATATCAATTTTAGTAAATATAAACTATGCATAATGAAAACATTGGAGATTTTGCGAACAACACACTCGAATCTGTTCACTTTGTTAATTAAATAAGTTAATCAAGAATAAATACATATCGGGTATTTGTTAAAGTTATCTCTTCTGAAATATGTATTAAAAAATCAATTCATAGTTACATGAATCAAATCAATATACATATAACAAAAGTATAAAAATTACGTAAAAACCTTGTGTCATATGATGTCACATCCGTGAGACACACCCACGACGCCATATTTAAATATATGAATAAAAAACTGAAAGTTCATTCCAAAGTACATTCTTAGTAACAAATTGCCTTTTAATGAGATTGTAAAGGCGTGTATACGTATAGTCTATTTAAAAAAATAGAATCACATCAGTGATAATTAAAGGTATATAAAGTTACTGACGAAAAATAATAATTAGTAAGTAAAATTATGGTCTTTAAAATTAAAAAAAGGTATTTTAGAATGAATATTTTAATTTTTATAGAGTACCAAAAGTGTGTTGTTATCGAGTATGTTCTTATGTTGTTATCGAGTTTGTAGTGTTAACCGAATTATATATAAAAAACGACATTTTCGAACAACATTGCAACTATTTGAAAACTTAAGTTTTGTATTGTAATGAATTAACGAAATATATATATATATATATATATATATATATATATATATATATATATATATATATATATCTTTTGTAATCATACAGTTGGTAACTCTATAATTGTTCCTGAAAAAATTAGGCAATAATAATTGCGAACTGACCTTGTAGTGTGGCAACACTAAATTATCGCAAGTGTTAAGAGTAAAAATCTACCCTCATACGAGAAATTTGTGAACAGAGATCCTGACCTGAACTTGGACAACGTACTTACATATTTAACAATTAATATCATAATTTTTAACTATAATTTGAACCCACTATTCTGTGAAATCCCGAATGCCATGCGTGACGAAAATTTTCAATTCACGTTGTGATGTAATCATCTGATGTTCGCATTTCAAACATAAATAGAAAGCCTACAGACTAACTTAAAATAAACAACTGTATACAAATTTGTAATATCTCGAAAATATTAGGTAATCAATTTCACATTCGCCCTATTATGTATGTACAGTTAGTAAAGTTGTATGCAGAATCAAACAATCGTTTAAAAATTGTATTAGTTAACTATGACCTGTAGATATACTAACTGTAGAGTGATTATAGAATATACATCTTTATAATGTATGCCCAGACCATGTTTAAAACTGTATATCTTTTCTATTTTAATTATAATAACGTATCATTCGTATCTATTAAACAAAGTCTGTTATACATAACTCCTACTAAAGGTTATTGTGTCTATGAATTATTGTAACTTATATGTTGTTTCAAGATTTAATTTTTAATAAATATTTTTCAGAAAGGGGATCATTCAAATATTATGTAAGCAGATCAGGCGGATTTTTACTTTTTCTGATGGATTGAGGGAAATAAAGATAATTCTTGAAAATAACATTATCAATGAGTTATTTATATTATGGTCATAACGCACTCTATACTCATACTTATTACAAAACAAAGACCTTGATTTACAAATTACAGTTATATATAATTTAAAAAAATCCTATATTTATCTTACGTAATATTTTAACCATCTCCTGATTCATCGTAATAAACATTTTTCACGTATCTAGATTTGCACGTTTATCATACACAGGGTTAAAATTAGTTACACGGTGAAAAAAACGAATAGAAAAATCTATTTATACGTGATTAATTTAGTAGATTATTTGACTAACTGTACATAGAGGGTTGGCGGAGGGCGAGAGCGGGAAGAGAGCTGTAGAAGGCGTACGGAATCAGACGTCGAAGTCCGAAATGTTCTTCCCGTTAGGCGGTACTATAAACGGCTCGCTCCACATTCTTCTAAGATCACCCTAAATTAAAAAAATAAATTATTTTGTGGTATCACCTATATAAAAATCTTATATAGTAGTACCAGCCTGTATAAAAAACCTTTATTTATATAGTGGTTTCAACCTGCATAAAAACTTTACATAGTAGTGTCAGGGGGAGCTAGTGTCGGCCCGGCGGCTATTCGAGTGCAGCCGCCGGAGGAGGCATTGCAACCTGGAGGAGGAGGCCCGGCTGTATGGCAACTACAGGGAGGCAGGAAAGTCCTGCAGGCTGCCATCAGCCGGGCGAAGGAGGAGGCGTGGGAGGAGTTGATTCAATTTGCTGTTGTTGCTGGAAGGCGATCCGTGGGGGGCGGCCGTACCTGGTCTGGAATAATTTATGGTCCAGAGCACCCCCGGCGACGGAATCCCTCCAGCCGGAGGTGGTGGCGACGGTTGTGGGAGAACTGTTCCCCGACGCTCCAGTTCTGCCACCTTCTCCCATGCCTCCGCTCCGGGTGGAAGCTGAGGGGTTCGACGGTCCTCCTCCAATAACGGAGGAGGAGATGGGGAGGGCTCACGAAGATGATCCTCTGAGCAACCCTCTCCAGCGACGGAGGACCGGCAGGAGGAGGCGGCAATTTTTCCGTGGCCTTCCGCCACCGTAGTCGGACCTGAGAGGATGGGCCGGGCGGACCATCTCCTCATTGCACAGGTCTGGCTGACGAGGGGAGGCAGCTGGTGTGTACTCAATTTGTCTTAGTATGAGGTAGGAGCCCGGCGGACCGTTGGGGCGGCTATCCAAGGCTGAGTAGCTGGTACGATCCCTTGCCGCCCCAACAAATTCGGTCTGTCGGTACACCGTGGGGTTTTAGTCCGTGCGAGTCAGATATAACCCACTCTCTCCCCCGGCAGGGTGGGTATACATAAAGGATTTCACCGTGTTAATAAAAAAATGGGGAGTTAGTGTAAAATGGAGAAGGTATGTCTGTCTGTGTGTGTGTAAGTACCTTCACGTATGCCATGGTGAGGAGCGGCAGCAGGGTAAAGGGCACGAGATACAGCAGCGCGGGCTGCGCCGCCTTGAACACCTCCGCCGACACCGTCGCCGTCAGCAGCCCCAGGAAGTACCCCAGCAGCGAGCAGTGGAAGTACGTCAGACGCGAACTCTGCAATAGATTCTTCCATCAAAACAAAAAAAAATCGAGGCAGTCATAAGGACTGCCTCTCGTCGCTGTTTTCTTGGAATTCAACGACTATACCGTTAATGGCAGAACGGTTTTAGGTAGAAAGATTTTATATTTTACTAACTGTGCCCGTGACTACGTCCGCGTGCAATTTCAAATATAAACAGTTAATTCCAGAGATCAAAATTGTTCACATATTGAACCACCCTATAATAAGCCTTGTCTTGGGTGTGTTCCTATAACATATACATATATATTAATATGTTATATATGTAAAACATGTCCTGTATCTTATAACTTATATTCCACCTACCTACCTACCAGACTTATATACCAGTGTATAAACTATTACTATACAAAATTCCGTCCAATTCAATCCAGTACTTTTTGCGTGATTCCCGTACAAATAGACAGACAGACAAATATTGAGTCTAAGCCCCACCAGAGTATTTTTTCTTTAAAATATAAAATCTTCTCATTAGCCTTTTGTTCTATGTAAAGATTATTAAAGAATACACGGAGCACACTATGACCTTACTACGTAACGATAGTAAAGGGCCTTGACAATGTTACATCACAGAGTAGGGATTCAGTTGCTTGCTAAAATGTTCCTAGCAGGCGCATATTATATTTATTTTGTGCTCATGATTCCATCATCCTTCATTAAAAATAAAAAACCTGCAATTCAATATACTTCAAACACGAATGTTAGAGTTCCCGCTACAAGACGTGAGCACGGAGCACAGAACGAGTCTTTTACCGATAAAGATCGCATGCTCGTTCGCTTTCGCACCTGTGTCTCTAACCTAATGAGTGCGAATAAGTCTTTTATCAATAGAGATCGCACGCTCATTCGCTTTCGCACTTGTGTCTCTAATCTAATGAGTGCGAATAAGTCTTTTATCAGTAGAGATCGCACGCTCATTCGATTTCGCACTTGTGTCTAACCGAATGAGTTACATAATGACTTTTTTTTTTAATTTATAGGCTTTAGCGTTTCACCACAATCTCATGTAATATTAAATGATGATGTGGTCTGGATGATAAACAAACTAGACCTAGAGACGACTGGCTCTCAACTGGGTATGCCGGAACACATCAACAGGTGCTTGGCGACAGATTTCCAAGTTGAAGGTGGTAGCTAGCCAGTTGGACTTAGAAAAAGTCCTACCACCATGCTATGGCTTCATCACGTTTTTCTAAACAGAATGCTCCGGCTCGATTGCTAGGATTCGAACTTACGTCATCAACGTGGTGTCCGAACACGGTATCAACTACAATCAACGCTTCAGGTACCAATAGTGTGAAAGTCATGACTGTGAAGCAGTTAGATCCTTTTAAACTTCCCTATATAGAGTTAAATAATTATATTGTTAAAATAATGCGTGCAAGTTAAAGTTTTTACGTCGGGTACCGACCAACCGAATGAGACCAAACAAGTCTTTTACTGATAAAGATCATACACTTATTCGCTTTCGCACTCGTGTTTCTAACCGAATGAGCGCGAACAAGTCTTTTACCGATAAAGATCGCATGCTTATTCTCTATCGCACTTATGTCTTCCCTCCCTTTCGCACTTGTGCCTCTGACCGAATAAGCACGAATAAGTCTTTTACCAATAAAGATCGCATGCTTAATCACTTTTGCACTTATGTCTCTAAGCGAATAAGACTTTTATCAATAGAGATTGCACGCTTATTCGCTATCACATTTGTGTATCTAACCGAATGAGAGCGAACAAGTATTTTATCAATAAAGATTGCACGCTCATTCCCTTTCACACTTGTCTTTCACCGAATGAGTGCGAACAAATCTTCACATCTACATTGGGAACATGACTTGTTAATTCAAAACACTGTAACAAATCTGTGAAAAATCATCTCTTTGTAAGATTAAACATGCAACGGCATAATTTTATAGTTATGCGCCAATCAAAGGTGGTCATTAGCGTAACATCCGTAACGTAACACGAAATATAACTAGCATATCACTTCCGTTACAATTTTCCCCATAATATTCCCAAAGATATTCCAATTTGGAAATGCAAAAAAGAACTTGTATAAATCTCACCATAGATCTAGGTCCAGGCACTTGTCCCATGTGACATACTAGATTAGCCTTCTTGTACGCATCGTAACGTAACACGAAACACAACAGCAAACCCGGCATCACGATATCACCCAAACCTGTAATGTATAATAAGAATATTCATTTATATTCATATTCAAACACGCTCTTAACTTAAACCTACGTATATATAGAAAACTAGCGGACCGGGCGGACGTTGTCCTGCCTTGATAATAAAAAATATAAATCCCAAAAGTCAACCGCAGCGCCACCTACCGGGTCCAATTGTGAATCTAAACCATTCTCGGATCCACTCGAACACGCACAAAAAATTTCATCAAAATCGGTCCAGTCGTTTAGGAGGAGTTCAGTCACATACACACGCACACAAGAAATATATATATTAAGATATACAGGGTTATTGGTAATTCGACGTATTTCCGTTAGGAGGTGATAGGGGTGACTATTTGTGATAATTATAGACCCCATATGCAAAATGCACACATGTCTATCTCATTCCTATTCCTATATATATGATTAGCTTAGCTAGTTTATCTTAGAGATTCATGATATTACATTCAAGGCAACAAGTCCAAGGCGAGGTTCGGCCGTTTAGGCTTCTTTCTACTTGTTGGCATAAGTCTGAGCCCAAAAAAAAGTCCGGTGAAGCTTTAAAAGCCAATTAGGCCATTAACATAGAGCCAGTTAAAAAAAAAAGTAGTGACTTATATTGCATTTGACTGACCGAGCATGGAGAAGTGTCCCTGGTGATGCATGGAGGGGAAGACAAGCTTGGCGGGAAGTGAGAGCTTGGGCGCGTCCCTCATGGCTCCGCCGAGTTGCAACCGCCGAGCCACTACGTTCATGGGATTCTCTGCCGGCCTTTCAACAAAGTAAAACCAAAGGACATCACCGATTTGTCGGATCGTAAGTTCGAGCATCATGTCAAGCGAGTTTTAATGTCAAAACGCTATCTATTATTATGCATCGTTATGTGAACCATGGTAATGTCTCGAAATGACTCCCTACTTTACAAAATAAGGTAAATCCAATTTTAGACATTCTCAAAATTCAAATTCTCTACATGTAAAATATGAAGATCATAAAAAAAAAACAAAAAACCTTATGAACGGCAAAATTTGAACTTCGTCATCGGTTTTTATAAAACTGGAAATCTTAAAAAACTTAAATATGTTATATGAACGATTAACATTACATTTAGCTCATTTTGTAACGTAAGGACTCAAATAACACTACTCTCTGTGCATCCGCCAGAAACAAATGTAACTATAATCTATTTTTGTAAAAATATCTAACCTGTTAAGTTAACGCATCTATAAATTATAAAAAAAAAATATATAAACTTACCTGGTAGCAACTTTGACCATAACGTTAGTGGTGAATATATACGACGAGAAGAAAACCCAGAAGACGTCGTAGAGTAAAAGACCAGTCAGCAGTAAAGTGGATACCTTTAGAGACGGTAGCCTGATGAGTGCGATGAAAGTCACACATAAACCCATACCCATCGCTGTAATAAATAAAACATTTATATTGTTCACTAGTTATGTAAGTATTACGAAGTTATGTAATTGTACCCATAGATGTCGCCATACGTCGATTGCATCCTGATGCCAAGATCGCAGCGAAAATAGTTAGGTCAATTGATTTTAATTTGTTATACGAGCGCATTTGGGAGGTACTAACAGTGCTCGTATTATTCAACTACCCGCACCCGAAATATTGAAAAGTAATAAGCAAGCAATTAAAAAGAAGTTCGGAGTTCTGCAACTAGTAATAAACATTAGTGTAATAAGAAATACCCTATTAGTTTTGCATGACATTGAATAGAATCTAATAGAAGTCCCGATACCTATTAGCATAAAACTGAGACAAGCGCTTTTTTCACCGTCAAAACCGTTTGCAATAGATAGATATACATGGCAATCACTTGGTATCAGGTCCGGACTATAAAGTAAATTTAAACTATAGTCTCTTAACTAAGCTCTCGGAGCTTCTGGTGATGATTACCGACTAGATATTATTTAATTCCACACTGTAATTATAGTGAATGAGGTTAATTAGGAACTCGTTTCTGTAAGGGGAATAGTGAGAGTAAAGAGGCCTTACCGTCCATGAGTAGCCAGTGTCCGGTGAGCACCCAGACGGAGACGATGGAGGCGGCGAGCAACGCGGCCGCGACCTCCGGGGCGGAGTAGCGGCCGCAGAGCGGAGCCCTAACCCCCGAAAGGCCCGCGCTGGTCGCCACGTACTGGCACAGCGGCGTCAGCAGGAACGCCAGCGCCGCGCACGCTATCACTACCATTAGAACACACCAAATAAACATAAAAACAACCATTGTTTTTACAACTTATACGTTTACTAACGATTTCGCTCGCGTTAGTGTCGTTTTAGCCTATCCATAGGGAACAGTATTCTGTACCTTTTGTTTTGTAAACGGAGAAATCCCGATACCCACCCTAGCCGGACACCTGAGGATGTGTTATGTCTGACTTGCACGGAAAAAAAGCCCATGGTGCCTCCTTACCCCTTTTGCAAGCAAAGCAAGGATTGCCAACTGCCACTACGTCTGCTCCCCCGGCAGGTATCAGCCCTTCATAAGAGATGGAAGACACACGGCAGACAGACGTTTTTTTATATATATATTTAAAAGGGAAGTTTCGCGTCACGATATACCACACAATACTAGTTGATAACATTATTTTCTATATTCATACCAAAGAAATATAACATCTGGCATATGTATCTACATAAGTATACACATTTTTTTCTAATACTACATAGATATAGTGTTTGAGCAAAATATAAGCAAATATCACATGATGATGTCCTGATGTCCCCTAAGATGCGTCAAGCTAAACTTACTGGAATACCGGCTCTCGAATGCAGCTATGAATATAGCTATAGGTGCTTAGCGACAGATTTTCAACTTAAGACTAGTAGCATTACAAAACGAATCGTCAAGTGTAGCCATAATTTATTCTGCAACACCAAATAGTTAATTATTCCACACCATTCGAGACACTAATTTCACTGTAAAGCTTAGAATTCCAACATCTGTTACCAATTTCATGCCAAACAGAATTTCAATCACAAGCCATTTGGTGTCACAAATGGAGGTCAAAACGACACCAAAAATTGGTAGAAAGCAAAATTTATGATCACATTTTAATGATTTTTTTAAACGAACTTTACACAGAGTTTTTAACTTCAAACTAAGAATCCGAAAGGCAAAGTTTGTTGTTAATTAAGCGTCCATTTACCACTGTAGTTTCACATCAATTTGCAGTACAATTTGCGCTAATAAAGCGCTTCATTGTCGAGTACTCTGGACCACACTTAGATGAGAGCAATATACCTTCTACTATCCAAAAAACTATCTACAATCCGACTTTTTTTTAGAACAAAACCAAAAACGTTGATGAGACAGACAGACATAAATTATTCTACGCTTTCACTTCTTCATTGCCCTAAAACCTTTTTGTAGGTGGTTGAGCCACGCTGAAGCTATTATTGGTTTCAGCATGAATGGGTCGGCTCGCCCGGGGTAGTACCACCCTCTCATAGAAAACCGACGTGAAGTAACAGTGTTTGCATTGTTGCGTTTCGTTAGGTCAGTGAGAGCGCCGGAGGCCCACCTCCCCTCTTCCCCCCTCCCCTCCCCTCCCCCAAACACAGGCTGGCAACACACTTTCGACTAACCTGGTGTTGTTAGTGTCTATGGACGGTGGTGATCACTTCACATCAGGTGACCAACCTGGTCATATGCCTGCTATGACATAAAAAAAAAACCTCTAAATCTGCAAACTTGCCCTCGTGAATTTTAAATAAAGGATTAATTTCTTAATAAAAATTGTTTGTGTCCATAATATCAATAAATACGACTACAACCCTGCACGAATACTCAAGTAATACACTAACGTAATCTCGGAAAACAAATTCACTCACCGGCCGTAGCGATTGCGACGAGCGTCTGCATTGAGTCGAAGAAGAAAAACATTATTAGCAAAGCCACCGATGAGCCGAGAGGGAAACATAACGCTTGCATTGTGTTTAAAGTCTGTATGCCTGCAACAAATTGAATACAGTAATATTAATTAGGGATGTGTGAACAGAGCTTAATTGCCATATTCCATATACAATCGTGCTTCGGGGTGCCTATTTTCAATCTTACCATTGTGATATTTCAGGGACGAAGTTTCGTTGAAACAAGAACTATTAAAACATCTTTCTCGCTCTCTCTCTCTCTCGCTTTGCGATAATGTTTACCGTTTCCGAGAGACAAAAAATAAAATTGGTATATCTGAATTTAAACATTTTTAGCAGCCGTAGGATCGTCGAGGATTTTTGACATTGTCACAACCTGTACGACCTCGTTTATTGCAAATAAATAATGAATGAAACACCGGCCATGGTAACCAATATCAATGAAGTTCTAGAAGTATTCTGTTTCGACTATGTCGAATCGTTCGAATAATGACGTCAACCTTCTAGAACTTTCCACCCTCCTTATATGAAAGATGACTAAGTGCGCTACAGTTTGTCACAGTATAATCCTAAACTATACATTGGAGTGAATACGATGAGAAACAAAAGGAAGGAGTTTTATGCACACTGCGACTATAGCGTTATAAGTTCAAAGTGTAACAGTAGTGTAAGTATGTGATAGTGATTCTGTTTGACGTTCACGTATGTAGGTAAAAATATGTGTAACTGCTTTACTCACCGCTAACGGTGCAAGGAGGTGTCGGTTTGCCACCTAACAGGGAAGCCTCTCGCTCCTTCTCGGCACGTTCCCGCGCTTCTCTCTCCATATTTAAAGAGCGAAAACTGCCGTACACTATGAGCAGCATTGAGATCAAACACGCAGACACTCTACAAAACAAACATATTATGTTTACGTCACAAATAGACTAAATTCATAGCCCTATCAGAGGACGCCTGGATAGATTGTTGTATTGCTTAACAAAGCATTTAATAAAACATACATTTGCTATTCACTGTTACGCCGTCCATTGGTCCATAGGGGTACAAATTTTTCCTTCAAGTATTGTGTTTAGTGAGTATTTATTGTAATTTCACAATATTGTTGAATTAAGACGTAAGGAACAAGAAGTATGGCTAATATACACATATAGATAAAGGCATCGACTCGTTTATGACGCTATGAGAAAAGAATTACATCCAAAATTTTTTGTTGATAACACTAGAGCTTACGAATACAAATAAACGTAAATTTATATTTGTCCTAACATTTGTACGTGACTTCGCTCGTGTTATTGTATATTCGAAGACAATACTTTTTTCTGGACGAAAGGTATCTGTCCTTTTCTGTAGCCCTGGCAAAGTGTATGCAAAAATCATAATGCTCGGTTGAGTAGTTTAATGTGAAAGCGTAACAAACAAACAAACACACATTCGTATTTATAATATTATTAAGGACTAGCTGTGCCTGCGACTTCGTCCGCGTGGAGCCTTATGTAATGAAACAGTGTTTAATAAAGTCATCTGAATGTATTAAGTCCATTTACTTATTTACTTTTCTCTCGTACTTAAGTCGCGTCGTTATTAAAATTACAATAACTTTTGATAGACCGAACCGATTTTAATGAAACAAAGACCAATTGTCACTGGAATATATGCTTTATGATTTTCTTGGTGATGTTCTATTGTGAGCGCAGTACTTTAGCAGTGATGCGTGTCTAAACAAACAGACAGACAGACATTTCTAAAAACGATTGAAATGTATTTTATTACTTATTCCTAGACACCTGCAACAATTTTTTTCACGAAAATCGAAAAAGTACATACACGTTAGATTAACATTCTTATTATATGTATAGATTGTGCTAAATCACTTCTTTACACATTTATGTATATACTAGCGGGCCCGGCAGACTTGTCCCGCCCTGATTATAAAAAAATCCTAGACAAATTATATACTAAAACCTTCCTCAAGAATCACATTATCCATTGTTGAAAACCGCATAATAATCCGTTCAGTAGTTTTTAAGTTTATTGCGAACAGACAGGCAGACAGACGCGGTAGGGTACTTTGTTTTATACTATGTAATGAAATATTACTTCTCCTTACAATAATTTCGATATATTTTCCAATTCGAAGCGTGTAAAGGTCTACAAAATCATATCCTATAGACGCTTCTAAAATATGATTTCAAACAAGGATTCTAAGAAAATGATAATTACTAACTCGCTTGAATAATTCTTAAAAATACAAGGTAAGCCGGTGAATTGTTATGCAAAATTGTATTGTTCTTCCCATCTGAAACTACGTCTGGCTCTTTACCTTGTATTCTAGAATAAATTTTCCGATACTATGTAACAATTGGAAAATGTTATCTGTGGAAAATATAGTCTACGTATTTGTATATCTTAGTGATTTTCAGATTACAAAAATTGTGTAATCTGTTCTTAATAATATTGTAAATACGAATATGAGTTTGTTTGTTTGGCATCGAGAAAAAAAAAGTAGTGTCCAGAGGAATAGTTCAAATCCACATTATCGCGAGCAAAGCCGTCCGGCAAAGGCTACTTTATGAATATAAACTTTTAAGCGTTTAAAATTATTATACTACTAGCGGGCCCGGCAGACGTTGTCCCGCCCTGATTATAAAAAAATCCTTGACAAATTATATACTAAAACGTTCCTCATGAATCACTTTATACACTGGTGAAAACCGCTTGAAAATCCGTTCAGTGGTTTTTGAGTTTATCGCGAACAGACAAACAGACAGATGCGGTAGGGGACTTTGTTTTATACTATGTAATGATACAAATAATTGCATTTTATTAGACGATACTATCTCCAAAACGGTTCAACCGATCTTCACGAAACTTTCACTGGCAGATAGCTGACCTTATAAAAAGTAATTCAAGCAATTTTAGTTTATACTAGCTGTTAACCGTGGCTTCGCTGGCAGTTCTATCTCCAAAACGGTTATACCGATCTTCACGAGACTTTCACTGACAGATAGCTGACTTTACAAAAAGTAATTTAATTTATTTTAATTTAGACTAGCTGTTAACCATGGCTTCGCCCGCTGTGCTTTCACCAAAACGGTTAAACCGATTTTCACGGGGCATTCACTGGTAGATAGTGAACCTTATAAAAAGTAATTGAGGTTATTCTATTTTAGACTAGCTGTTATCCGCGACTTTGTCTGCGTGAAATTTAGCAAGATTTCAACTCATTCTTTATTTTTTATATTAGAAATAATTATCCGCTTATTGCTTACAATTCGACATTATAATTATTAATAACTTTAATGATATAGAGGTCTTCCTACTAAGATCTTAGATTATAAACGTATTACGTAAAGAGTTCCATAATACAATTTCTTGAGGAACAGACAAGCGTTTATTTTTTGTATAGTCACAAAATCTTAATTATAATAATGGCAATGTATATTAAATGTAATGTTAATGTAAATCTTTATAATAAAATTTTAAGTTATTGTTTCATTAGGTCCTTATACAGTGTAAGTGAGCACTGAGGTAGTTATATGGTGGGTTAAGGTTCCAAATATGTTACTGATGACAAACCTCATTTGGCACGCTGTTAGTATTTATATATCTAATGTACACGTTACATGTTACTTTTAGTGGCGTGCGCGTCGTACTTACAATTGTCTTTAAAGAGCATTTCTATAATTGCACATAGTCTCACAATTTTATAATTCTTTAATACGATTTAAATAAACGCGTGCGGAGCTGCGGGTACAGCTAGTTTTTTAATAATTCTGTTCTATTCGAACGTACCAATAAGGTTAGAACGTACAACCGTTAACCGCCATGATGAGTTCCCAGAATTAATCTAAGCAACATAATATAACGCTTTCCTATGAAAGCAACATGATAAAATATAAACCAAACTTCGCACAATATAACATATTATCTATATATGAAATTCTAAAACAGCTGCTGAATTTACTGTGGTGTGGTTAAATTATGATGACGAGTAGGTTACTACCACTACCTACTTGAGTCGTTACATTTAAAAATTAACTGAATCCAATTTTACCCGTTCCAAATTTTTTACGTTGTTTTTCAAGATGTTCAAATTTTGTACAAATAAAATATAAAGGTCATTAAAAAAACCCTTTAGATGACAAAATTTGAACTGCGTTCTCGGTGTTATAAAAAATTAAACATGTTATATGAACGAATAAAATTGGATTTGTTCTTTGCAGCACGGGCGATATTGATGCAATCGCAGACTACATTGAGGCAAGCGGACATTTTAATTGTCAGTATTTGATCAATTATTTAATATCTCAATCGTTGGAGAGAATTAATTTATTGTTTTGATTCCTAAAACTTTGTCTAGAAACAAATTGATGACGAGAATCTATATCTTTACATAGTATAAAATGAAGTCCTTCCGCTGTCTGTTCCCTTAGATCTTTTAGAATATTCAACAGATTTTAATACAATTTTCAGTAATAGATAGAGTTATTCAAGAGGAAGGCTTATATGTATAATACATACTATATTATAGTACAGAAAAGCCGAAAAATTCAAAGATTTCTAATTTGATGTCGTAGCAAACATGTTTTTGTGTGCTTAAATCACAAACGCTGGCAACACCTTACGAGATTGATTAAATTAATGTAATATGGAATTGTACATCTTAAAAAGATCGATAAAAAAGTCCATGATGGTATATATTTATCACTAAAGGATAACCCATTGTAACCATTTTACAAAAATATTTATGTGTTATTTATCAAGCTATTTTATAGAATACAGTATTACTCCTTATCCAATTAAATACATTACATACGTTGTACATGTTATGTAGATCAAAACTACCCTTAACAGTATTTTATTAAATTGGATATCTACATTACACCCGTGTGAAGCTGGGGCGGTAGCTAGTGTATAAATACAAATCAATTGCCGAATGTACGTAAGCGCATCACCACAGATTGGCTGCACCTATTCGAATAACTCTATTTTTGTTGTTTAACTCTTTTTTAATTATACGGTCCTGGTTTATATGAAAGAAAATGTTTAAAAATCGGAGGGTAAAATAAAAAAAACATTGATTAAAAACACACATGATTTGGAAGATCTTCAAGAATATCATCAGAATTGACAGAGAAACGTTAATTGCTCAGTTGTGTTTTATTTCATTAATGACTGGTAAAGGCACTGGTCAAAGGTAACTGGGGGCCTGATGTTACTCGCGTCAGAAGGAAGTGTACCTTCCATACCTGCACGTGTTCTCCGTGTGCTGCTAACGAGTAACAAATTTTTGGCAGCTGCACTATTCCACATAAATTGAACCTCGCAGCGACGAATATAGCTCGACGATAATAAAAGATGGATACTCTATTTTGCCATACGGTTAAGTAAAGGGGATTTTTGGTTTCATTTTCTTCGTTAGTTCACTCGTACAAAGCCGAAGGGTGCGACTAGTTTTATAGTAACTTCCCGGACGGACTGGATCAAGTCGGCATAACAGTCCTGACCACTGATAATTTGTACTAATTGATAACACTGCACTTGCTATTAATAGCTTTGTCATACATCGACTGAGTGCCTTAAGCGCTCGCCTTAGTAATCCGGTAAAGCTGTTAAGCTCTTGCTAGATCAATAACGCAGTCAGTTCGAAAAAAAAAAGCTTTGTCGTAGTGTAACAATACAATTTTTATAATTTTTACAGAAATGCGCTTATCACAACTACATGTGTAAATTCAAACCTACGAGTGAAGCAAAGTGCAAGTGCTGTCCTCCACACTTGCATTTATGCTTTTGTTTATCATAAATGCCTTTATAGCTTGTAGCTTGTTACGAAAAAGTTAGAGAGCATCCGTTGACTCTAAAATATGTTATTAACACACAAAACAAAAGTATTTGAAAACAATTTGACATTAACTTAACTAGTTATTGTAAAATAATTTCTATCTTACCGACATATAATATGATACAAAAATCATTTTGCAATTTAGCAAAACGAAAGTTTTATATATTAAAATTGTGAAATGCCGCGGGACGCATGAAACAACGAAATTATTGTAATATTCATAAAAGGATAGTTTACGAAAGGAAATAAACTTGAGGTAAAGTTTGTGACGTTGTAGGGGGTAATCTCAGGAACTACTGGTCTACGATTTGAAAAATTGTATCAGTGTTATATAGCTCATTTATCGAGGAAGGCTATATATACATATCACGCTAAGACCAACAGGAGTGGAGCACTAGTAAAGAATGTTTCAAAATCGTTTTTTTTTTCCTTTTGAGAGCTTCAGCTGCGTGTTAGTGTTAGCCCAAAGTAACTATTCCACGCGGACGAAGTCGCGGGCAGAGGCTAGTATTTAATAAATGTTTATATTCAATACATACAAAAATTAAAAATTCAGAATCATATAGCATCTGACCCACCGCTATAGATGTGTCACATCATAAATACAAGTTCATATAAACTTGTATAAAATGTCATTGTATCTTGCGATTTTGTAGACTCCTATTTTTGATAAACGTAATTTATAAGTACTTGTAATAAAGTTCTTGCTATGAGCTCGTAGGCTTCTGACATTAGATAAATAGAACACAGGTGTCCTCTAACAATCGTACTCAACACGTTTTGCTAACATTATCTAACAAACAGCATATTTGTTACATTGCCAAGTACGACAATTAGCACGAACGATTTAGAGACGAATGTATGTATCGTTTGATAGACATTCTTTGCGTAACTTAACAATAACGCACTGTATTCATCGAAGTAGCAATAACCTTCAATAAATTACTTTGACTAATTTTCCTAATACAAATCCAATGGCTCAGTGCTTAGCGTGTTTAGATACCGCGTCGATGGACTTAGGATCAAATCCTTGTAGCTGAGTCTGAGCTGTAGTTGAAGGAAACCATGAAAAAACCATAGCATGGATAGAGGGTTTTCGTAAGCCAGGCGGCTACACACCACTTTTTTAACGTAGAGAAGAATCCTACATGGGACACTCAGAGACCCGGGGGAGCTTGAGTAACGTCGACCGAACTACTACTAAAAGTGCCTAGCAGAGTAGTGGCCGACGAAGACTTTTACCGACTAGAAAACCACCACCACGATGAACCGTACGCCGCACTGTGATCACGCAATCATGCTCCGGAAAGGCCGTTGCCGCTGGCCACACACCGTCCTAGACAGCCCGGTCTGGCTACCTACAATCCTCATGTTGAAAATTTGTCGCCAAGCACATATAAATGTGTTCCGGCGGATACATTTCAAAGCCAGTCCCTTTAGATTTTTTCCCCCCTTTATATCATAGGAGGCAAACGAACAGGTGAGTCACCTGATGTTAAATGATCACCGCCGTCCATAGACACTAGCAACACCAGGGGTGTCGCAAGTGCGTTGCCAGCCTGTGTTTGGGGGGAAGGGGAGAGGGGAAGGAGAGGCAGGCCTCCGGCATTCTCACTGAACGAACGAAACGCAACAATGCGAGCACTGTTACTTCAGGTCGGTTTTCTGTGAGTGGGTGGTACCACCCCGGGTGAGCCGATCCATTCCTGCTGGAACCAGTAATAGCTTCAGCGTGGCTCTACCACCTAAGAAAGTTTTCGCGTGAAAGCAGCGTAACAAACTCAAATCTATAGATATAATAAGAATATAAATGCAACGTGTCTTTACTTTTTAGATTTATATGAAAATAGATATTGTAGATGTCTAGGAATAAGTAATAAAATACATTTCAATCATTTTTAGAAATGTCTGTATGTATGAACTCACTGCTAAAGTACTGGGTTCACAATAAAACCACACAAGAAAATTATGAACTATATCCTCGAGAAAAATTAGTCTTTGTTTCATTAAAATCGGTCCACTCTATCAAAAGTTTTTGTAATTTGAATGATGGCTCGAAGTAAGTACGAGAGGAGAGTAGTAATCTATACTAACTTTATAAAGCTGGAGGGTTTGTTTGTTTCGTTAAACGCACTAATCTCAGGGACTACTGGTCCGATTTGAAACATTCTTTCAGTGTTAGATAGCTCATCTATCGAGAGGCTATATGCTATATAGGCTATATATCATCACGTTAAGACCAATAGGAGCGGAGCATCAATGATGAATATTTCAAAATCGTTGTTTTCCTTCCGCTGCGTGTTCGTTAGCCCAAAGTAACTATTTCACGCGGACGAGGTCGCGGGCAGAAGCTATCCATAATATTAGTTGAAGACACAATCGTTCGTACTTATTAATTTACAAGCTATATGATCCGGGCCACTGACGTATTTATTAAAACGATAAAATCAACGTCGTCGCTGTATTCTTGGAATTCGACAACTATACCGTTAATGGCAGAACGGTCCGATATAGAAGTGTTCAGTAAAAAACTTACCTATAGTAAGTATATTATGTCTATTTTACGTAGTAAGATTTTATATTTTATTTCAGTAAAAACTAAATGATAAACTCAATCGTCAGCTTTATAACACTTTGTGATTTTTATGGATAAGCAATTAGTCAGGTTTAAAAAAAAATTCGAGGCAGTCATAAGGACTGCCTACAGAAATGAAAACTAGAAAAAATTAAATTTAAACTGTATTCTCTTTTGATTTTTAAATTAATCATAGTGTGAATTATATACATTTTTATAATTAGTAAAAATAATTAAATACTTTTTTATACAGTTTATTAATTCAGTAAACATATTATGGGTTGCACAATCTCAATACCAAATATCAATAATATAATACACAGGCACTTACACTACGCGTCGCTAGTGTGACGCAAACCGCGCAAGCGCAATACGGTCGGTCACGCTTACTAGCATGTCATGACGCGAAATTATAAATTTATCTCCCGCCAAAAGAATACCGCCCAACGCGCCTAAAGAAGGTTTCCCTTGAAAATTCTTTATAAATTTTGGCGTTTGACAAAATCTCACCTGATGTTTAACGATAATTGTAAACACACTAAACCTAGAGGATTTTCACCAAAATTAGCTACCGGAGTAGACCCATGGATGTTTGGCACCAAATTCTGAACTTGATCGCTAGTAACTAGCTTCGTAGCTTAGAAAAGACTTACTACCAAGCTATAGTTTCATATCGATGTCTTCGTTCTTCAAGAAACCCGATTCATTTGCATTCATTTGCAAGGACGCGATCTACGTCAAGACGCCATATCTGATCATGTTAACCACTGAACCATAATAGCTTTTAAGATAGCTCTCACTAACTGAATTTTATTCCACAACTAGCGGGCCCGGCTGACGATGTCCCGCCCTGACTATAAAAAAAAACCTTATATCTTCCTCATGAATCACTGTATCCACTGGTAAAACGGCTTGAAAATCCGTTTAGTAGTTTTTGAGTTTATCGCGAACAGACAGACAGACAGACGCGGTGGGCGACTTTGTTTTATACTATGTAATGATGATTAGTTGACGCTCGCCCACTTATCTGAACGTGTTTTTAAATATCACTACATATTACGGATGGCGATCTGAGATCGGTTAATCGATTTTTAGACCTAGATAATTAGACTATTTTAAACGATTTTAAATAAAATCTATGATTAAAAAAAAAATCTATATTTACTTTTAAGAATCGCCATCCCTACTACATATTATAAAACAAAGTCCTTTGTCACGTCTGTCTGTATGTTCGCGATAAACTCAAAAAATACTGAACGGATTTTCATGCGGTTTTCACCAGTAAATATAGTCATTCATAAGGTTTAGGTATATAATGTCAACGTCCGCCGGGCCTGCCAGTTATGCATATAAACCTTTCGAAAGAAACTATCTAAAGTCTACGCGATAGTGAAAACCGGATCAGAATGCATTGTGTAGTTTAGAAATTAAGTGAACAGACGTATAAAGTTACATTGTTTTATAATATCAATATATATGCCATAAACGGTAAATTAAAACGTATCACAACGGAAATACGGCGTAACTATACGAGTAACTGTGTAAACAAAACAAAAGACTAAACCAGAACAATGATAAAATAACATTACATACGAGTGTAGTGAACAGCCTATTGACCCCAGCCTAATTAAATGAGGGAGCCGTCTCTCGAACATCTCTCTAATGAAATTTAATAGCTAGTCCGAGAATCTTTCAATTAACTACGTGCTTCTCTAACTTGGACAATTACGGCACGTATTTTATTTATTTCCAATAATAAACAGTGTGATGATAGCTTTATTCCTATACGCTATGGAGTCTACACTTATACTTCTCATACCGGGACTGCTTTCCGATCCTTAATTGATTATTCAAAATGAGAAATAGACTAAGTTATTCTTTAGGATCCAGGCTACCCTTATTGGTAGAGATTGTTGTTGTTGTTCAATGTTTGAAATTCGACCATAATTATTTTGTTTGATAAGTATACCTATATTTTTTTATACTTTTGATAGTATGGAAATGAAAGCGCTCAGAACAAACTAAGGAGATAGAGTTATGCAGACATCCAAAGACTCTTGTGTGACTGTGGTGTTGCAAGATTATAAAGCACTCACAAGTGCATCCCTACATACAGTAAGTGCTTACAGTAAGAAGTGACCATTGAATCATCGGATGCGAATGAGCAGGTGGCTTGTTACTGGTGTAAATCTACGAGTCAAATCAAATGATGGAGGTCTGTGGTTATGTGCATATTACTCAGAAATTAATGGATAAATTTTGATCATTTTTTAAGTTAACGTCTTTTGGCACACTTGGGAGAAATTATGAGGGTGATTTTAAATTATAGGTGTATGTATATGGTGGAGAATGAAAATTTATTGTGATTATTGTTTGGTATCTTACTTGATTTTGTACAGATAATCAAATAAGAAGAAATAATTAACCGTAAATAGAAAATTGATTGTAATGCCTTTCATAGATAATTATATTTTTTTAAATTAAAACATTGTCAATTGCATTAATGTCTTTTTTTAAGCTAAAGTAGTGTAACTTCTTATAAGCACGATGGTGTTTTCTTGCCTTGGAGAAATAGTGACAAGCGGTGTTGTATTTATATTTGTTCTTTTGTATATAAAATATGTTGCTAAGATAACAAACGACACAGCCGAAGTACCTGGCATTATTTAGAATATCATATAATGTAACTAAATAGTACCGACATCAGTAACCTTAATATGAAACAAATAATAGGTCATATTATGAGTAAAAAAGCTGTAGATACGTCATAAGCGCTTCGACAGCGGCTTGTTAAAACTTGGCTAGCTAGCTTATTTTTGACGGCAGCTCCGTCAATCCGCCCGTGACTAAGTAACATATAACTATTTCTTTTTCCCCACCGATATTGCGAATATGCCATCTTATTTCCACATTTTTTCTAAGACAGTGTGGCGTTACAATATTACTTTACATATGTGTGCGTTACCTTGCCCTTTGTTTTGTCAAGAGATCATGTAGGTGACGTGTTTACAGCTTGTTAGTTATAATATCATTGGTCAGTACCGGTAAAACCATTGAGCAAGTCTACGAATTCATGTGGAAAACGCCATGTTTATAATAATTTTCACGTCGAGGCGTGGAGAGACGCAGCAGAATACAATATCAACATTGAGAAAGTTGGTCAATTTACCAGAACACCATCGCTTTACGAATTCGATTCCCGTGTATTCAAATCAGGTACATTGTTTAATTTCCCTTATTTCTCGTTACTTCAAATGTATACTTTGCTCTTAACACAATATTATCGAAATTGTTATTAATGTTTAGGCACAGATTACTCATAGTTTGCAAGTATATTTTCACGCACCTTACTAATACTATAAATGCGAATGTGATTTTGTTTATTTGTTACACTTTCACGCCTTAACTACATCACCGATCATCTTGGAATTTTATATACATGTTGTTAAAGCACTGTTCTCAAGGGATACGTGAAATCTATATTAACGTACAAAAAAAAACTATTTACCCCGTCAACACGCAACAAAGTATAACCCAAACTTGGAATTTTTGGCGGGATTTTGGCCTCTGTCATGTAGTGGATTTTATATTTTATTCATAATCTTGTGTTACTTGACTCTATATTGTGTAAAATTGGTGGTTTTATGTAATATAGTTTGTATATTGTGCATAAGTGAAGTGAATGGAAAATAATACCACGGACCATGACTTCTGAGATGCCACAAAAACTCCATGGAAAGTTCTTGGCCATCTTGTTAGTTCGTTGTAATTATATCAAGAAACTTGTAATATCGATATTCACTTGACAATGGCAGTAATAGTCTACTAGAAGACTGATTGCCAAAAATAAAATAGAAGAAGAACTTGTAATACTATTAACTACTCGACAATGGCAGTAATAATCTAAAAGATCGATTCCCAAAAATAAAGATAAAAAAAAAAACTTGGACGTGTAACTATTGGATAAAAGTGCATGATTTTAGAAACTCTAACTCTAATTTTAAAATGAACTAAATCCAATTTTAATTCATATATTATGCTCTTTTTAAGATTTTCCGTCTGTATACACCGAGAACGCAGTTCAAATTTTGCCGTCCATAAAGATTTTAGTTTTTTTTTTATGATCTTCACATTTTACATGTACAAAGTTTGGAGATCTTGAAAAATAACGTAAAATATTAGCAACGGCTAAAATTAGATTCAGCTCAGTTTGAAATGTAACGAAACAAATAAAAGATCTATATAAATAAAAATGAGTCGCAAAATATGTTGCTAAGCGCAAAACTCGAGGACGGCTGATCCAATTCGAGTAATTTCTGATTTGATTTATTCCTTGAGCTCCGAGGAAGATTCTTATGGAGAGAAAAATTGGAAAAAAATCACGGAAAAACATAAATATCAGTTTTCCTTTTCTGTAATTATAAAAGCAACTTCAAATTGCTATTAGCAACTTCAACGCATTCGCTTTAATTATTTTTGATTTGACTCATGTCATTTTACCATTTTACTGCAGTTTTCTTTAAATATTCCGCTTTCTCAGTTTGTATTCCGGAAAAGCGAACAGTCTCTATGGGGTAGCATAGCAAATGTTCCATATGTCGGTATGTATCTACTAAAAAGGTAGGTTAAGAAAAAAAAATCATATTAAGTCGAAACGAAGTTCGCGGGAGCAACTAGTTATGAATAAAATAATAAAGTCACTACACGACATATTAAGATCTCGTGGAAAACAACTCAGTTGTTCATTGGCTATTATATTAAACCAGCGGGGCCGGCAGACGTTATCCCGCTCTGGTAATAAAAAAACCTTGATAAATTATATACCCAAACCTTCGTCATGAGTCACTTTAACTACTGATGAACCGCATGATAATCCGTTCAATAGTTTTTGGGTTTATCGCGAAGAGACAGACAGACAGACGTGGTAGAGGCCTTCGCTTCATAATATGTAGTGATTACATGATCGTACTGTAAATATAAGATTTGATCTCATTGTTTTCGTTAGTATAGAAATACGTAGCCGGGCGGAAAACTAGTGTACAATTAAACATAACATTCATACAGTTCCGAATATTACAATTGTTAATTTTGTCTGGCCACACATTACTACGTTATAGTCAATGTCACGAGTATAGAAGGCTGTAGATCGTCTCGCTAGCTTCAACTTAGCACCTCCTTTTATGAAATGTTATTTTAACCATCGAGTATTTATTGTTAACGTAAAGATTTCAATTGTTAAGTATAAATTAAAAAACGATACTGACCTGTATTAAAACAAAAATATATAGTCACTTGAAAAAAATGTCAACTGACTTCTCTCAATGGTTTTCTGAAGTGGAAGATTTTATAGCACTGTAGAGAAAAATTTCCGTAAACGTAAGGCACGTTTTACGGGTAGCGAAAATTTTACCCTACCGTGCCGTTAGGTATGTATATGTGTCTATCTGAGTCTAGAAGTATACAAAAATGAGTAAATGTATAATAAAGTATCTAAACTACAGGATTTCGTATAGTATATAGTTTATGAGCATTCCCATATATACATACATCTATATACAAATCGGCAGTGGTAGAACAGTTAAGAATATCTCTCTCCTCTGTTTCTCATCCGATTGTCGTCAGTTATGTTTAGTAGCTACATCCGAGCTTTATGCTATCAATAAAAAAAATGGAAACAGTTTTTTTTCTTGATGGTCGAATTTAACTATTGGACGAGCACTCGTAAATGTATAGTTAAGTATTTATACTACTGGACTTCGTATAGTATATAGTTTATGAGCATTCTCATATATATATATAATTCAATATATTTAAGCCAAAGACGTTACAGTTCCTTCGCGTGTAGAAACTGATACACGCAATGTTTTTTTTTTTAATTCAAGCAGTCACTGATAATTTTGCGTTATTACTAAAATGTCATCGAAGTAAATATTTCTCGTTTTCCCTTCCTGTACGTCCATTTACATTTTTTTAAGGTATGACAGAACCAACATAGTAGCTTCGACTCTCGCTAACTATCAGCTGTATCTCCATATACATATATGTATTGTTTATAGTTGCACAATACTCGTGGTAACGAACAACGCGATGTCGACACAATCGATCGTTTTTTTATTTACCTTGCAGTATAACGAATGCGTCTACGTTTAAATACAACTTATCTACATAAAAAAAACACGAATTTAAAGAAATATTTGCCTTCTTACTTAAATGTACCACTGACCCCCACGACCCGGTTGTACGCTGTGGTATTATCATACGAGACGATTGTAACATCACGTAATCTTTATTTGCTACGAATTAAGGATCATTCACACTCGGTTGCAGATTACTACATAAGAAAACATATATGAGTTACATAAATATTACTCCATACAAAGAGTATTGAGTATATATAAAATTTTAACAAAGATGACTTTCTTCTTCTTCTATAAAAATTATTACCGCCATGATCATGTTGCGAGATTAATCCGTTAACAAAATGGTGGGCATCTTGTCAGAACTTTCCAGACTGTGTTAGTGACATCTCAGATTTATACTTTAATAATTATTTCCAAGCGACCTCACTTACGCATAACAACGAAGTTACATTAAGCAAAATGCTAGCAATATTAAAAAATACAGGCATAAATAAAGCAAATTTCTGAATAAAAGTTAAAAGCCTTTATTAAGACCCTGCTAAAAACAAGTAGATAACTTTTTTCAATTTCTTATTGCAAAAAATAAAGGAGAGCACGGATGCCAGTGCGAAGCACACCAATGACTAAATAGTATTACTGATATAAACCCAATGCGGAGTAATTTACATAAACTATCCAAATACGTCACTGTTCATTTTATAACCTCAAACATGACGGATACGTCAGACTTTTTTTAACTAAAAATCTGTACATCTCACAGACTAAGCACACTGATATTTTTTTATGGGCTCGTATCCAAAAAATAAGAGAAAAGAGGTAGACAAGTTAAAAGATGGATAGATAACATAAAGTAAGTTGCGAGTACAGTTTGGAGAAGAGAAGCAAACGACAGAACAAAATGGAAAAAATGAGTGCGTGTAACCGTCACACGCGATTGAAGTAAAACTTTTTAAATATTTTTGATTTTGTCAATAAATAGTTTATAAACAAATTAATCAATTTTTTTTAAATACTAATAACCATACAATAAAATTAATTATATATATATGGGTGCGCGACCGTGCTGCCATCTGGTTTCAATGTAAGTAAGTAACAAATTAAATCAAGGCTTCATTATCTGTAGTGCCATCTATCAGCTAATTCGGAACTTAAATAACACAAGAAATATTATTAACAACTCTCTGTGATAAAGTAAGTAAAATATAGAACAGTACGAACAGCTATGATAAGTAACGAATTAAATTAATTATGATTTAATAGAAGTTTTGGTTATGTTTAATTATTATCTAACCGAATGGTACAGAAATGTGCCACCATATTGCCGTAACGGACTTCCGTTGCACTGTCGTCCAGTCACCTCCTAGTCGCGCCTAAAGAAGTTTTACTTCAAAAACAGTTGGCCTACGTATGAAAATGTCATGAATTAATCTTTGTAAAAAAAGGCTGTAATAATAATACTTCGTAATGTCAGTGACATTTTACGTAATATAGTTTGGTTATTATGAAATAGATGGAAATGAATACTTTAGAGCTTGAATTCCGAGATTTGTTAGAATACTGAAGTAAGCACAACACACTTTGTTATATTACTTACGTGATTGGTAGTAATAGTCTTCAATAATATTGGTTGTCAAGTAAGAATAAGAAGTAAATATTAGGGTGCTTTTTAAAAAAAAACTGTTTTTTTTCGGTCCCGAAGCAAAATGTTGTTGGTAATATGTAAAACAAAATTACTTGAAAATTGTAGGCCTTAATATTAACTGTAAGTACTCTTCCAGAGTGTAAAAAGAAATCCTATATAAAATACATGTGAACTCTCGGTGGCGCTTTATGCTATCATGTCATTACAACTATTTGTAGGAAATTTAAATTTTAGGGAAATAATAATTACATATCTTCAAGAAAATTTTAATTCGGGAGCGAAAATAAAATAGTCGTTTATAAAAAAAAGTACCCTAGTAAATATGCCATTTAATGTCGTGAAAATTTTAATATTACAAATGGCATTAAAAATTAGATATCACAATTGCTGATTTGAGCAGTTCATAAACAAACTGTAAAAGTAATTAATTATATAAGATATAATATTACAAATAACATTAAAAATTAATTATCACAATTGCTAGCTTGAGCAGTTCATAAACAAAGTGTAAAATTAATTAATTATACAAGATATAATATTACAAATAACATTAAGAATTAATTATCACAATTGCTGGTTTGAGCAATTCATAAACAAAGTGTAAAAGTAATTAATTATACAAGATATAATATTACAAACTAGCGGGCCCGGCAGACGTTGTCCCGCCCTGATTATAAAAAAATCCAAATTATACACCAAAACGTTCCTCATGAATCACTTTATCCACTGGTGAAAACCGCTTGAAAATCCGTTCAGTAGTTTTTGAGTTTATCGCGAACAGACAGACAGACAGACGCGATAGGGGACTTTGTTTTATACTATGTAATGATAACATTAAAAATTAATTATCACAACTGCTGGTTTGAGCGGTTCATAAACAAAGTGTAAAAGTAATTAATTTTACAAGTTATGACTTACTTGGATGAGTCCATGATTGAGTATGCCCACTTGTACTCCTGATATTCCATATTTGCTCCAACTTGCGCCATCTTCACCGTATCGATCAGATCAGCCGAATAGATGTAGATGCGCCTTTAATTGAAACCTTATCAGGTCGCTATAACAATAATGAATAAGTTTTATTAAAATATCAATTATACATAATATCTGTTTATTTTCACAGTTGTAATAACAAAATTAGAATTTTAGGTCTGTATTGTTTTGAATTTGTTAACACAACAGGTGATGAAATTTTGTTATTTACTGGAAATAGAATATTTAAAAATATATTTTTTTATCTATACTAATATTATAAAGAGGTAAAGTTTGTGAATTTGTAAGTTTGTGACGTTGTAGGGGGTAACCTCAGAAACTACTGGTCCGATTTGAAAAATTCTTTCAGTGCTATATATTTCATTTATCGAGGAAGGTTATAGGCTATATATCATCACGCTAAAACCAATAGGAGCGGAGCACCAATGAAGAATATTTCAAAATCGGGGTTTTTTCCCTCTTGAGAGCTTCCGTTGCGTCGTGTTAGCGTTACCCCAAAGTAACTGTTCCACACGAACGTAGTCGCGGGCAGAGGCAAGTTCTATATAAAATGTTAAAAGTACTTGCAATACTTTACACTAATATGGCGCAATGCATTAAGCATACGAAAATTTTGAAATGTAGTTCAGAACAGGAAAATGAATTATTAAACTCAAAAATCATCATTATAATAATCATGTGCATATAGAATTTACTAATTTAAAAATAATCTTAAAAGTTCATGAATTGGCAATTTTCGAAACAGGTTGAACAAGAAATGTTCAATATTTCAATTTTTTTTAAACCATTTTCGAATTAAAATAAGTTTACAGTTACATTTCTTCTGTAAAAGTTGTTTAAATAACATTGTGAAAAGTTCAATATTAATGATTTCTTATCGGTGTATTAACTGTGACGGATGTTCGAGATATTTGAACGTTATAACAATAATAGCCTGCGATCTGTAGGTGGTAGAGCCACGCTGAAGCTATTGTTGGTTTCAGCACGAATGGATCGGCTCGCCCGGGGTTCTACCACCCGACCCACAGAAACACCCACGTGAACTAACAGTGCTTGCATTGTTGCGTTTCGTTTGATCAGTGAGAGCGCCGGAGGCCCACTTCCCCCCCCCCCCCCCGTCCCACCTCCCCCCTCCCCCAAACACTGGCTGGTAACGATCCTGCGACTCCTTTGGTGTTGCAAGTGTCTATGGACGGTGGTGATCACTTAACATCAGGTGACCCACCAGTTCGTTCGCCACCTATGATATAAAAAAAAATATCTGCGAGTTACCACGTAACAAAGCAGTAAGATTTGATCTTTTTTGATTAATATTAATCAATTTGATATTCATAAAAACATTGTTAAAAAAATTGAAAAAATATTATTATTAAAATACTATTTATTGTAAATCATAGTATTATAGAAGATAATGTCAAAAAATGGTATAGGATTGAGCATGTCCTATTAGGATTTAGGAACCACTTGTCCAAACAAGGTCTCATATGACAGTCTACTGGGAAAAGAAGGTGAGCCCTCAATAATATTATATTCTAAAACTAGCGGGCCCGGCAGACGTTGTCCCGCCCTGATTATAAAAAATCCTGGACAAATTATATGCGCGGTATCTTCGTCAGCGCCGCACTCGTGGCAGGCGGCTCCCTGCGTGCGATCCGGTGCAGATACCACCCGAATACCCCACTCCCTCTCCATCCACTCCCGCAGGACCGGGCGGACGGCGTCTACGGTAAACCGCCCGAACCGCTCGTCCGCCAGGTCCTGCTTCCATCTTTCGACGGCGTCTCTCCCGAGACGCCGTCTTTCCGCCTCTACCTCCCTGGGAGCCGGAGGCTCACCCCTTCGTTTCCTCGCCGCCGTGAACTCGTACACGGCGGCGAGAACTCCTGCCTCCAGCTCCCAGGGTAGGGAGCCGGCGAGCGTGAAGGCCGCCGCCGAGGACACCGTTTAGTACACCCGGATCGCCCTCAGTGCCACCGTGCGCTGCGCATTACGAAGCTCGCGCACGTTGGCGGCACCGAGGGCGTCGGCCCAAACCGGTGCCCCGTAGGCGGCCATCGCCCGCACGACTCCCATGTAGAGTCGGCGGCACCCGGCGCCCGGCCCCCCTATATTGGGGAGCAACCGGCCGAGTGCCGCCGCCGCCCCAGCAATTCGCGGTCCAAGCCCCGCAAAATGGAGCTCGAACCACCAGCGCCCGTCCAGGGTGAGGCCCAGATATTTCATCTGGGTCCCCACCCTGATCCGGGCGCCCTCCACCACTATGTGGGCCCCAGGTGGTGGCCCTCGCCGAATTTCGCGACCTATCTGAGCTAACCTAAGCTAAACTAACTATTCATACATATATGAGTTGTTGAAACATATAATATGTGTACCAAGCATACATACCGCAACAAGTCTTATATATAATTCGTATCGGATAATTTTCTAAATTATTTCAGTTTTATAAGGGAAAAAAAAATAAAACTCTTCCACTTTCATGTGTTACAAACGCACACACTTTACCTCTTTTTTTTTTTTTTTTTTTCGACACACTTTACCTCTTTATAATATTAGTATATATATCATTGGTCAGCGCCCTAAAGTAACGTATATCGCAAGAACAAAGCGCGGTGACAAATTTAGATATCGTTTTAATACTAGCCTTTGCTAACGGCTTCGCTCGCCTTAGTGTAGATTTAATTTATCTCTTGGGAATAAGTTTTTTTTAATGAAAGATACTCATGTCCTTTTCTGTAACCGTAACAATGTGTATGTAATATTTCCTGATGATTGTTTCAGTGCGTGAAAGCGCAATAAACAAACTCACTTTCGGATTTATATTAGTAAACTAGCTGTGCCCGCGACTTCGTCCGCGTGGAACCTAATGTAAAAAAAATAGTGACTAATAAAATCATCTGAATGTATTCAGCCATTTACTTATCTACTTTTCTCTCGTACTTAAGTCGCGTCGTTATTAAAAGTACAATAACTATCGATAGAGTTAACCGATTTTAATGAAACTGAGACTTAATGTTACTCGAGGATATGCTTTATCATTTGTGATGTTTTATCGTGAACGCAGTAGGTGATGCGTGTCCAAGCAAACAGACATACATACATTTATAAAAATGATTGAAATGTATTTTAATACTTATCCAAGACATCTGTAACACTTTTTTTCACAAAAATTTAAAAATTACGGACACGTTAAATTTACTTTTTTATATGTATAGATAGATTATATTTTGTTGATAAAAATCATATCATCTACATAAGTACAAAGTTTAAGTCCACTCTCGCGTCTCTGTAATACATTTCTACCTGGAACAAATTTGAAATTTCGGTTGGCACCGACTTCCAATACATCTCTAGGTAGCACACATTTTCATATGTTTTATTTAATTTGGTTAATTTGATAAACTATTTATTTTCAGCTTTTTAGTGCCTTATGGGTTTTTGGTTGATGTTGAAGTCGGTTAATACTATTTTTTTAATTTACTTTATATTTTAACTATAATGTCACAGTATAATGACAACCAATCTAACTTAAAATAAGTAAATTTTCTTAATGAAAATCTAAACAAAAATACTAGTCATGAATTGAAATTGATCACAAAATATCTGTATGGTATAAAATGGAAGGTTTTTACATGATGAGATTGAATTGAATGAATGCTATTCAGAGTTGCTTGCATAAAAAACTTAAATCAGATGTTTATCTAGAGACCGCTTGGACACGCTTTTGTAATAAAGTATTTTAAATATGTGTTCAACTAGGTTTAAAATTTTAAGCACTGCTTAGTAAAATCCGTGTTAAACGCATGTTCCTTTTTGTTTTTGTAATAAGACCGTATAAATCCAATAATATCGGAACAAGTCTCGCCTGTAATCTTTTTAGCTTTATCAAAATAATTTTATTAGGATCAATGTCGTCCTGACCTTTCAGAATGTAAAATTTGAATGAAGTAATTTTAATTAGTGATTTTTCTCCGTACTCAAACAGCCTTAGCTGATCGTAGTACTGGCCGTGGATGTCACCTGAACGCAAAAAGATATATAATATAAAACATTGAAAATGACTTCCATATCTATACTTCTATTCTAATATTATAAAGAGAAGTGAATCGTATGAAATTGTGACCATCCATCTCTCCCTTTATATTGCTAATTCCAGATGATCTCTGTGCGAAACCAACAAAATAAAAATCTATACTAATATTATAAAGCCGGAGGGTTTGTTTGTTTGGTTGAACGCGCTAATCTCAGGAACTACTGGACCGATTTGATTAACTATTTCAGTGTTAGATAGCTCATTACCCAGGAAGGCTATATATCATCACGCTAAGACTAATAGGAGCGAAGCACCAATGAAGAATCTTTCGAAATTGGGGTATTTTTCCCTTTGAGAGTTTTCGCTGCGTGTTAGCCCAGAGTAACTATTCCCTGTGGACAAAATCGCGGGAACAACTAGTACAATATATATGATTATTAAATTTCAATTTTTGTTTTTAATTATTCAACTCAACTTTTGGGAATGACTTTTTTTTTTATCGTAGCTCAGCAAATTGACTGTACTGTGCCTGATGGTGAGCACAGTATAATCCAAAAACAATGGCGACTACCAAGAACACGCCATCCCTCATCCCTCACCGGTCGCCGCTGTCATGCCGGCTTGCATAAATGTCTCTTCACGTTACGCTTGAAGGACCCCATATTATAGGAAGGAAGGAACACACTGGCCGGGAGATTGTTCCATAGCTTCAAGGTACGGCAGAGATAAGAAGTTGCGAACTTTTTAGTTTGTGCCCAGCTAAGATTTACCGTAAAACTATGGATCCGAAGCCCAGCGCGCTTGGTTCGGGTATGAAAAGGAGAGAAAGGGATTAAATTAAATAGCTCTTCAGAACACTCGCCATGATACAGACGGTAGAACACGCTCAGTGAGGCAATGTATATCTAATATAGTTTAAAAATAATACAAGTTACAGTAAATATTTTTCGAAAATATTTTATTACAATCTGAAAAGGATACAAATTATGTAGTTATTATATAAATATTATGTGTTCCTAATTTTATATCCGCATACGTGTTTAAATTTAACGTGAAACCTTCGAATGTACTAAATAAATACACAGAGTAAATAGATATATTACCTATTTTTGTATAAACACAGGTGTATCAATAGCTTCCCAGTAATTATTATATTTAATTTTGAGGACACATGAGTCACGTATATCTATTAGGACTGTTGATAAAATATCGATATATCGAAATTTTTATTTTAATACATCGATTTTTTTTACTAATTCTTTTTTGGGCGATATTTCGATATTAAAATTTGGATTTCGGTGGTCGATATTTTTTATTATATACATCATCATCTTCTCACCCTTATCCCACCTAGGTTGAGTCGATACATTACGTTTTCCTTTTCCACTCTCCTTTGTCAGATATCGTCTAAGAATTCACACCTTTTATACACATTGTGTATTTTACACACTTTATCCATACCTTTTTCGGTCTCTTCTACTCTTATATCTGTCCACCTTCATACTTAAAACTATTCTAGTTATAAGTCTTTCATTTCTCTTTATGACATGCCTATTTCATGCTAACCTATTATTCCTCAACTTCTCTGTCACTGGTGATGTTTTCAAACTTTATATGATACATTTTTATTCTATCAATTCTGGTATACCACACATCTTAACAACCGCATCTCTGCCGCATAAAGTTTTTTCTCGTGCGTTTCTTCCGTAACCCAGCACTCAGATACATGACTATGACCTATAATAGTTTTATACACCTTCCCCGTGAGTTTCAAGGGCATTCGTGGATCACAAGATACCCTAAATGTCTTTCGCCATTTCGTGCATCCTGCATTTATCCTATTCCTTCCGTTATTATCTACGCTGCCCCGTTTTGGATCAATGAACCGAAGTACCGGAATTTGGAGCAGGCTGGTAATAGTAATCTTAGTAGTGAAACAGCTGAACATATAAAGTAACAAGTATTTTAAGTAACTCTTACTGAAAAATATTCATCATCATCAGCCTGTAAGAGACCCATTATTGCAGGACCATAGGCATCTTCCCGAAAGAAGGTATGAGCGTAAACATCACACCAGCCCAGGACGTATTGGGGATTTCAAGCTCTGAGAAATCTCCAGTTGTAGGTTTCCCACATATAGTCGTACTACGAGAACATTTCTCAGGCTTAGGTTTCCTCACGATGTTTTCCTTCAACGTCAGCTGATAGTGTTATAAATTTAAATGAGTAAATGTACGCGAATTTTGAAAATTTGTTGGTACACACCGGGATTCCAACCTGCAGACATCGAAATGATATACCACCGGTCAAACCAGTAGACCACCACTACTTAAAAAACTTGGTAACTGATGGACTGAAAAATATTGGTACACATAATTTTTTTATTTACAATAATATAATGATGACAATTATCAATATGATTGAATAACGTTTGTGCAAGTGGCCCTTACAACTGTAATGTAACATTTTAAAACATTTATGGTATAAATTGTACAAAGATACTGAATTAAAAATTGTAAATCAATGTTAAGCTGATTCTCAATTGTTTTTTTTTTATAAAGCCGATATATCGAAATATCGTTTTTTTTGGTGTATCGAAGTCCGATATTGATATATTTATATATATCGAAAGTCCGATATTTTTTAAAATATCAACAGCCTTAAAATCTATCACTATTTTATAATGTTTCCAATTCCCTCTTATTCAATTAATAACATTTTTATGTGTGATATGTATAGGCTAAATTGAAAATGTATTAAGGTATATCTAGCATACTAGTTGTAAGTACATACATCAAAAAAGTCTAAGCAACATGCGTGATATTACAAATTTTACCATTTATATTAATTAATTTCTAAGTATTTACTCAAACAAAGTGCGTAGGTAAGTAAACTTTTTTGTTATTGATGACATATTGGCTGGTTGTAAAAAAAAATTTGATTATGTTTTGTTTTTTCATAAAATTCAAATGACTGCGAATTTGTTTGAATTTAAGTGCGTTTTAATTGCTACGTTTAGTCTTGATTTTATAATTTTACCAACCATTTAAATAAAGTTAGCGACAAAATTGAATTGTTAGATATTCTTTACGTCATGAAGCGACGTCATTTGATGGCAGATGAAATGCAAAGAGCTGTAGGGATGTTGCAAGCGGGAAGTAATCAATCTCAGGTATCTCGACATTTTGGCATTCATAGAAGTGTTATTTGTCGTCTTTGGCAGCGCTACAATAATACAGGAGAACCCGCTGAACAGCATCCAGGCCGTAAAAGGAGTACAACCACTCGGCAAGACCGGTACATACAACTGACTGCAAGACGCCAGCCGATGTTAACCGCTCGAGAGATAAGTTTGAGGCTACAAATTTCAAGTGGTGTTGATGTAAGTCCTCAAACTGTGCGAAATCGACTGCATGAGTACGGCCTACGAGCTCGACGCCCAATCAGGTGCCCACCGACACGTCACGGGAATCGCGCTCGTCAATATGAATGGTGTAGAGAACGCATAACATGGACCCAGGAACAATGGGATAAAATTATGTTTTCCGATGAGTCGCGATTCGGGTTTAAGCCTGATACAAGAAGGGTGCGCGTGTATCGTCGGCCCGGAAATACTGAAAGGCTCAGGTGCGTTCAGGAAGTTCATCCATACAGCGGCTCAACAGTTATGTTATGGGCGGGTATTATGAAGAACAGGCGAACTGAGCTCGTTTTTGTAAATGGAAACATGAATGCTGAAAATTACATTGAGGATATTCTCAGACCTTATGTCTACCCATTTGCACAAACCTTTGGCTCCGATTTTAGGTTAATGCATGACAATGCGCGTTCACATACATCTCGGCGAACCAGTGAATACTTTGAACTGAGAACATCCGGGTATTGCCCTGGTCTGCACAATCGCCAGATCTCAACCCCATCGAGCACGCATGGGACATGCTCCAGAGACGTGTTTTGAAGCACTTGGAGGGAGCGACAACAACCCAACAGCTGAAGGATTTGCTACAATTCCATTGGGAGCAAATACCGCAAGATGACATAAACAGTCTCATTAATTCAATGAATAATCGTTGCCGACAAGTTCTGAATAGCAGAGGAGACCATACTTTGTATTAAATTGTTCTATTCCTCCACAATAAATACATTTTCTTTAGAAATTTCATTTTGTAAGAAAAAAGTTTAGTTTCTTATGTATCTTAGTTTCTACAGTATATTCTAATACTGTTCATTTCTGTTATTAAAAGAACTTATAAAGACAACAGCTGTTATTTTTACATCATAGAACCCTAAAGATATTATTTTAAAAATAAAATACAACGTTATAATGTGAAGAACCATCCTATAATTTAAATTAGTACATGTTGCTTAGACTTTTTTGATGAGTGTATAAGTAACTAAAATAAACTGTGCCAAAATGTTTGGATAGCACTGCTCAATGACGACTTGTAAATAGTGGCTTTACTGAAATACAGTCTGAAAGTTTTGAAAAGCTGGAGTTTTACTTTGATCACCGGAAACCTAACATTCACTTGTAATTTTTACCCTTTATAAATGGTTTTATAAACTTGATAACCTTTTTTCAGAGCACTATAAATGCAATTTCTTTAAGAAGTGTTTGTTTCCACAATTTTTATTTTTTAAGGTATAGCCTGTTTAAAAAAATGGTTAGTAGGTATTATTAAGCACTACCACTTTTCTCTAGACCTCAATCATATATTTCTCATCGTGAATGCAGAGATCGTAATAAACATTTTCATTTGACCATTTTTTCTCCAACTTACTTTACAAAAGTGATTACCACAAAAAAGTATCTCCATTTTTCGGGTATATATAGCCTATGACACCACAAATAACGTGGCTTTCTATTGGTAAAATATTTTTTAAAATCGGTTTTGTAGATCCAGAAATTACCCCCTACAATGTCACAAATTCACAAACTTTACCTATTTATAATATTAGTATAGATAATAAAACTTTAACTAGGCTAAATCTGTACATTTAATATTTTTTGAAATTTAATTTTTAATTTATAGTATTCATTCTTCATATATTGTAAGTAATGTAAGCTAATTAATTACAAGAGTTGTTTTTCATCTGAATAAACAAATTTAAATGTTTTGTAGCAATATTTTGAAAAATTTAATTGCTGTTACAGAAAATCTAAACATTTATTCACATAAATTTAAAATAAAAACCGATCAATATTTTTTGAAAACACTTTTCCCATATAATATTCAGCTGATGGAAACCTGTATCCGTCTGTACTATACTGTAGTATAGCTGACTGCCTTGCACATTTTAACAGAAAAGTAATAGCTTCATGCTATGAAACATCTTATATAAAATCTGTCATATTTGTAAAAATGTTTAAGTGATTTTTTTATTGTTTAGACATCATTTAAACAATACCATATTAAATAAAATCAATTTATTTGAATATACTATTATATTCATGACATGTTATACTGTTGTACTACATTATACTGTTGTAAGTTAATTTTATTACATATATAATATATAAATAATGTGAAATTATAAATAATAGCTCAGTGTATACAACTTATCAAATAATTATTATAAACGATTTAATCCCTGGATTATGTTTTAGTAAACAAACAAAAAATTGTAACAAACAAACCAAAATATTAACCAAAAAAAATTACCATAACAATCAAAACACCTAAGAAGTCATAAATTGAAAGACATTTTTATTCAGAACTCGACAACCTACTGCACGAACAAAACACACACCTGTACCTAGGATTCCTATCTAGGTCATTTTAATGGTAACTTCTTAATTTTGTAAGTGAAAAGGAAACTTCAAATGCACGATTCTATTTTTAATAGTTTAATACTGCTTTATAAGGATACTAACGTTTAGAAAAAACAAAACTGCGGTAAGTAGAGCACGAAAATATGTACACAATAAAGTGAAAGGGTGCCGAAATTGAACGACATTTATTGTACGGTGAAAAGAACTCGCCGAAACCATTAATCGCCAAAACGTGACTATACCCAATATGTTACGGTTATTCAAATTGCAAAAGAATAATTAACCAGTTCTTTTACAACATAAATACTAACGAAAGTATAATTAGATGTTTAAAACAATCAAATCACTTACCTATGTTGTGGGCTACTCAAAAAATTATAAAACTATCAGCCCCGCATTTCCATACTTAGTTTAAAAACTAAGACAATTAAATACTGTACTACATCAAAAAACAATTGATTTTCACACGATTTATTTACGATAAATATGATACTGCCCTACGCTCTTCCGACAGCCATTCTGTCATAGATTGTAGAGTTGTTTTTTTTCTCTTTGGCAAGGCACACTTGTGTTTTCTTTTGACGCGATTTTCGTATCTGCCAACGTCAATTAAAGATTAAATTCCTAGATATAATTGGTAGTTTTCCAATTATAGCACTAGAGCGCATTATGCGGCATAATGCTTAACGTTGAATGTTCCAACTACAGCAACGCTTCGCACGATCGAGTACTCTCAAAAGTAGTGTTTTCGCTTGATGCGTGCAATGGATACCAACTCAGTGACAGAAAATAAACAAGTGTTTTTTCTATAAGTTGACATTGATCGAAATTTTTTAATTTATATTATCTTTAGTAATATTATTTATTGTTGAAAAAAAATTTTAAAGCTTTCATTTCGTTGTAGTTTTTTGGAAATAATCAAAGTTAATTCAACCTGTGTTAAAAAAATGATGTTATGATTTTTTTTTCAACACTGAACTTAGCGCACTCTACCGGTGCATTTGAAAACTAATTCACATTCCAATTAAGCTTCAGGATAATTCGGCATTGTGCGCCACTGAGTCGCAGTATGCTCTGTAATTGGAAAACTACCATTAACTCAAAAAGCTTTACTTGTTAAAGCTTATTAGGTTAACAACAGTTATGACTGTCAATTATAGAAAAAACCATATATGTAATTCATGGAATACGGGACGGTTGCAAACAAGTAAATATGATTGAAAAGGTAATATTGGGTAATATATATCATACTCCCACCTCTGAGTGTATCGCCACAAAGTTTTGCATATGGTTCCAATAAATACAGATGTGGGAAGGCATTATCGTTAAGTATTGATAATTCTTGCTAAATAATCTACGCAGCGCGATAACTGGGCCCGCGGTTTATAAATACATCAAATACATTTTGGAAAGGCGATTTATTATTGGAATTACAAAAGCTAATGAAAGTTTTTCAACAATTTTATCGAAATTACTTTTGATCTTAGTTCTTGCGCGATAAGTCGTCAATTTTTTTTTTCTCGAACTGACTATGCTGTTCACCAAGAAAGGTCTTAACAGCTCCACCGGACTACTAAGGCGAGCGCTTAAGGCACTCAGCCGATTTTATTTGGGCAACTAGCTCATGGATACACGGCACACCTTGGCATGCTTGACAAGTCGTCAAAGGAATATGATAACCCTTCATAATCATGAAGGTATTTGGTAAATAAAATTTTAGCTATTTTTTAAAGATTTCTCTGAAACCATAGTGTACTGATACAAAAAACATGTCATTGTTTTTAAATACTCGTCTATACTTGGAGATGTTCTAGAATTGTTGACGGTTCGGCAATCGGCAAAGACTTGTCACATGTATATTAGTATTTAGTACTTTCTAGGATTTTAATAAAGTTTGCTGCATTAAAATATATTTAAAACTAGATACTTGAAGCTACAATTTCCTTTTTTTACTATACGAGCATTTATTGGCGGATTATAGTTCGTTGGAAATCACACGAAATTTCCGATTTTTTTATATCCCTTAATTATATTGTGCCTAGTGTATATGTTGGATCCTTATTTGCAATATAAATACAAGTGATCAACTCAGTATTTGTTATACATTCTATGGTGATAAAAAACTACTAAAAATAATGAAAGTTTTGAAAAACATATTTATTATACACTTACATTTTTAAATTTTAATCGTATAATGTTCAAATTACTTTATGTGGCAATTGGGGTAATTACGAATTGGATACCTATTATGCAATTTAGTATACTCTGTCATAGGGGTGTCCACTTAAAAAATATATTGATATTTATATTCGAATAAAACATCAGATTCAAGCATCAATGATTATCTATATATCGATCGATCGATATATAATAGAAAAAAAATATATTTTTTCATTATCGAATACTTTCCACAAATGTTTAATATTACCTTTTTCCAGTGAAACGCGCAAAGTTTGTGGTCCTTGACTGTGTATGTGTGAATGTAGATTTAGAGATTAGAGTAACATGGCTAAATTAGTAGTGTAATAATAGTGATTTTCTATTTTCCTAATTGTATTTTGTGTCTGTAGTGTCATATCACTATTGAGTTAATTTGTTTAAAAATTAACAACATTTAAAAAAAACAAATTAAAACAAAACTAAATAAAAAATACACAAATAAATTATTTGTATGAACACGTATGTAGTTTTTTTAAATATATTATAGAGGGCAAACAAACAGGCGGGTCATCTGATGGTAAGTGATCAAGGCCGTCCATCGACACTAGCAACACCAGAGGTATCACAAATGCGTTGCCGGCCTGTGTTAGGGGAAGGTTGGAGTGGGGAGGGGTGTGAAGGAGAGCAGAGGGTGCGGAGAGGTGGGTATCTGGCGCTCTCACTGACCGAATAAAACGCAACAGTACAAGCACTGTCACTTCACGTCAGTTTTCTGTGAGAGGGTGGTACTACCCCGGACGAGCCGACCCACTCATGCTGAAACCAATAATAGTTTCAGCGTGGCTCTACCACCTACAGATGTAGTGCTACATAACATATCAAATAACTACTTACTTCATTATAATGATATAGCATTTATACAAATAAAATAGGAAATATATTTTTTATTATTATATGTATTGTAATATAAAAGGTCATTATGTTATATCTTAAATATAAAATACTGTCACAACCGAGTAGAGGTTAGGTTCAAAAACATATATAACATTATATACTTTTTCAACTTCGAATTAGCAATGAGATGATGCGTCAAATCGGTTATTTTAGAGTAACTAATTGTAGTAGCAACTAAAAGTCTTACATAAACTAGTCTTAGAGAAACAATCAAAACAATGATTTAATTGCATTTCCACCAAGCAGAAGACGACACAAGAAAAGTGAGAGTGAGTGAAAGTAAATATAATGAACCTATAGAATCCACAGACTACATACATTGAGTGTGAATGGTCCATCGATCTGATATTGGGTCGATCGAATTGTCGGCAGAGCATGCACTAGCGTCCCCTCCCGTAGATACCCTAACCTCAATAACTTTCGATGAAGTTTCGACCGCCATCCAGCGTCTCAAGCTTAGGAAGTCCCCAGGTCCCGATGGGATCAGGAACGAGGTACTGAGACTCCTTCCCGATCACATCATAGCTCTATTGGTCTGCATCTTCAATGCGGCCATGTCCCAGGGCCACCTTCCAGCCGCCTGGAAGAAGGCCGTAGTGATAGGCACACACAAGCCCGGCAAAAAAGCTACGCTTCCCGATAGCTATCGCCCGATTAGCCTATTAGATACATTAGGTAAATTATACGAGCGGCTCCTTCTGAACCGTCTCCAGGTCTCGATTACAGATTTAAAATTAATACCACCTGAGCAGTTCGGATTTCGTGCCGAACACTCTTGCACGAATCAAGTACACCGCCTCACGGAGTACATTTTCTCTAATTTTAATGCCGACCCGAAACGTAAACCGAAACACACAATTGCAGTCTTTTTCGATGTCATCAAAGCCTTCGAGAAGGTCTGGCATGGAGGGCTCGTCCATAAATTATGTAAATATTACGTACCCGATAAGTTAATTCATATTATCCACGATTATCTCACTGATAGGACTTTCCGCTTTAGAGTGGATGGGGAACTATCCCTGCCCCACCCGATACGCTCAGGTGTGCCACAGGGCTCCATACTCGCGCCCTCGCTCTTCAATCTGTTCATCAGTGAACTACCTCGGTCTAAACGGGTCGAGGTAGGTTGCTATGCTGTTGCCTACTTACCACGTAAGTAGGCAAGACCAGGTGTTAGGCGGGCGTAGGGTTTGAGTAGGTAGGCAGGATCGGTAGGGCTAGGGTTTGTAGGGTGGGGGGATGGGGGGGGTGCGGGTTAGGTTACCTCTGGCTTGCTTGGAGGTGGTACTTGGTGGGTAGGCAAGTCTAGGGGATTGGAGGGCGTAGGGCTTGAGTAAGGTAGGCTAGGGTTAGGAACGAGGGTTGGGGGGGTACGTGTAGGATAACGTAGGCCGGAGGGGATCTCAGGGTGGCTGAGGCGGATGAGGAGTAAACCTCGATAAAAAATCAACGGTGGGACGGCGGCGGAGTGGCTTAGCCTTTCCGTTGCCGGCCGAACCCAGGGGGGAAGGGGCGGGGGTCCGGACTTCCAATTGCATGGATTCGGCGGGCTGGGAGGCAGTCTCGTAACCGGGCTGCCTCAGCGGGTATGGCGTGGGAAACGCCTGCCGCCGGGGGCGTCTCAGAGCTTGCTCACGCTACCCCGAGGCACTCCCATGGTGCGGCGTAGGTTATCGTGGAGTTTTTTAGTCGATTGAAGGTCGACTCAGTCCAGGACCTCCCCCGGGGACCTGGCAATGCCTGTGAAGAGGGTTCTCCACGTTAAAAAAAAAAAAAACGTTTGCACACTCGGTGAATGGTTTCGTCGATGGCGCATAGAAGTTAATTCTGATAAGAGCGCCGCGATGCTCTTCGATCCTTTACGACATAGTAATAACCTCGAGCCCATCAGGCTATACGGAACCGATATACCTTAGGCCGATGAGGTCAAATATGTCGGTGTTACATTAGATAAATATTTAAATTTCGAGTCACATATAGGTAGAATGCGAAACAAAGCCGCTATGGTCTTGGGTCGCCTCCATCCATTGCTTTGTCATAGGAGTAAGAAGTCCCTCAGACACAAGCTCACTTTGTATAAGAAGTGTATCCCTCCCGTGATGGATATAGCAGTCCCTTTTTTGCGCATATGTCGAAAGATAATTTTCATAAATTGCAGGTTCTTCAAAACTGCGTTTTGCGTAAAGTGACTGGTGCCCCGTGGTACGTCCGGAGAGTTGATCTACAAAGGGACCTAGAGATGCTTTCTATCTGGGCGTACGTAAAATCACTAACAATTAGTTATTTTGAAAAAGCCGCGAATCATCCCAGTCCGTTAGTGGTATCCACCGCAAAATACGAACCCGTACCAAACGCTGCGCGTTGTAAAAGACGTCCGCGACATATTTTTACCGACCCTCCCGATGAAATAACGGCAGTGAACGATCAGTACCAGCCTGTCTTTCTAAACAGAGCGTGCTCACGCCCGCGCCCGCGTAACCACAGATCACGCCGCCGTGGTCTGGGGGTAATTTCACTCCCGCACACCAGACTAGGCCCCCCTCGGCAGCAGCTCAAGCCTAGGTCCGTTCCCTCGACGTGGAGCCCTTGAGTACGCTGCTCGCACGATACAGTGACACAAAATCTTACATCACTGCGACAACATTACACATATCACCTCCACACACGTGCACGCATACACGCTTACACATGCAAGTGGAAGGGTTTTATTTTTTTTTCCCTTATCAAACTGAAACAGTTTAGAATATTATCCGATACGAAATATATATAAGGGTTGTTGAGGTATGTATGCTTGGTACACATATATGTTTCAACAACTCATATATGTATGAATAGTTAGCTTAGCTTAGGTTAGCTCAGATAGGTCGCGAATTGCATGTATCAGGCAACAGCCAAAGCCGAGGTGTGCCTCGCACCCTTGAGCTAGTTGTCAAAATAAAATCGGCTGAGTGCCTTAAGCGCTCGCCTTAGTAGTCCGGTGAAGCTGTTAAGACCTTGCTTGGTCAATAGCGTAGTCAGTTCGAATAAAAAAAAAGTCCATCGATCTGTCAGGATAGACTATGTAATTAAGCTGGTAACTATCTTAATGAACTTTATTTAAAATTAAAATCATCAAGTAGTGTTAAAATTATTTAGTTTTTAAGAGAATCGAATAAACAATTAAAATTATTTAGTTTTATAATAGACTAGCTGTCCTCCGCGGCTCCGCACGCGTTTTTTTTAAATGTATTAAAGAAATGTAAAATTGTAATTAGGTGTGTACATTACAGAAATGCTTTTTCAAAAACATTTGTAACTACGACACGCAAGCCATCTACTGTATTATGTTACGTGTACATTAGATATGTGAATACGAATAGTATATCGAATGGGATGGGATTTATCATCAGCAGCATAGCCGGAACTTTAACCTACTATATACCACCCTCGATGCTCACTAACACTATATAAGAAAGTAATGAAAATTTTAAACTATACATTATCGAACAATTTGTGTTAAATTGTTTATTATATAGATATAACATGCCCATATTGTCAATATAATTGTATTATTCTTATACGTTGCTATAATCACTGAGTTATGTATAGTAGTTCGGTGAAGCCGTAAATGCCGCAAAGCTAATAGCATAGTCAGTTCGAGAAAAAAAAACTGAGTTATGTAGATGCAAACGCGGTAAATAAAACAAAATGGCCGCCAAATTGACAAAAATGATAATATAATTCTAATTACATACATTTATTCTTGGAGTCCAGTACAGCGCACGTCTCACGCGTTTGTTTACAGTAAACAAATTATTTTTAATCAATTTCACACGAACGAATGCATAGGTAACAGTTCATCACTACATAGTGTAAAACAAAGTCCTCTGATCTGTCTGTTTATCTGTTCGCGATAAAGTCAAAAACTACAGAACGGATCTTCATGCTGTTTTCACCAGTAGGTAGAACGGTTCACAGGGAAGGTTTAGGTATAATTTGTCAAGGTTTTCTTTTTATTATCAGGGCGGGACAACGTGTCCGAGCCCACTACCTTAAAATATAATAGCTCATTAGTTAGTTGTCTGCCAGTGAAAGTCCCGTGAAAATTAATTGAAGCATTTTGGATATTCCACTGCGGCTGAAAAAAACCTAAATTACTTTTTATGAGGTCTGCTATCTACTAGTTAACACCCCGTGAAAATAGGTCCAACCATTTTGGAAATAACAATGCGGACGAAGCCACGGACAAATAAAGTACAATATGTCAACCGCTATAATTTCGGCTATGCCAGTAAAATTCCCGTTAAAATAGGTCCAGCCGTTTTGGAGATTAGCCGGAACAAACAAACAAACAGACAAAATATAAAAATATAGACAAAATATAAAAAAAATTTTTTTGGTCATTTGTAGCCATATACATTCATCAAAAAGTTTTAGTATTTTAATTGTACATGCACAAACTTTATTTTTATAATACGTAATAGATAACAAATTTTGAATAAGAAAACAAAATAAACTTTTAAAATGTTTGCGATAGAAACTTACCACGTTACCATGGCAACGTATATAACACTAACGCTAACGAAATCTCTCAAAAGGAAAAATGTGCCCGATTTTCAAACATTTTTCATTGGTGCTCTGCTATTATTAGTCTTAGCGTGATAATATATAGCCTAAAGCCTTCCTCGATAAATGAGCTATCTAAAACCGAAGGATTTTCTTAAATCAGACTGGTAGTTCCTGAGATCATAGCGTTCAACCAAACAAACTCTTCAGCTTTATATATTAGTATAGATTCGTCACAAAGATACAAAAGCAAATATTCGATATATCTATAAATAAACTAGCGGACCGGGCGGACGTTGTCCTGCCTTGATAATAAAAAAAATCCTAAAAGTCAACTGCAGCGCCACCTACCGAGTCCAATTGTCAATCTAAACTATTCTCGAATCTCCACGAACACACACAAAAAATTTCATCAAAATCGGTCCAGTCGTTTAGGAGGAGTTCAGTCACATACACACGCACACAAGAAATATATATATTAAGATATATTACATCGAATAAAATAAATATTTGTAAAAAGTCGAATCAATCCGATGTATCGTTTGGTAAACATCGAACAAATTCTATACATTGATGTTAAGTGAATATCACTACTCTGGCAACATTTTCGATGTCAAACTGAAAATTTGAAAAACACGATTACCTCTGGATCTAAGAACGTATTTTAGGGATAACACAATTTATCCTGTGTTTTAATCGCAAGTACTCTTTGATTGCAAGACATTACAGTGGTAGTATCTAATTTTAAAATGAGATTATCACAAATACTTTTCAGACGGAATCGTATGCCAAATGGTCATATATTTAGAGGTAAAGATCGTCTAGTTAAACAAGTTGAACCTAAACATTTACGCAATATCCAAAAAGAGTTTGCTATTGAAGAGCAAAATATGTTATATTTACGCTTCCCATATCTTACAGAGGTATGTTTGTTGTTTTATTATTACATAAGAATATTCTGTTGTAAAAACACCCTATGACATTTTCTTATTTCGATAACACAAGGGTTAACCTTATTTGGATACAGTAAAATTATAAAGTGATATAAGGAGAATCAATTTACAATTAATGTACAAATAAAATTAAAATTATTTTTTTAATTTGATCTTTAGGAGGAAAGTTTCGGCCATGCTAAAGCGTTGGGTAAACCAGAGATGAGGAAACAAGTAATATTAGATAAAAGTAGAAGAATTTTTAAAGAAGATGTCACTCTGTTCGAAAGATTACAGCACTTGAGAGTTGGTGAAAAATGGGATTGAACAGAGAAAACTATTAATTTGTCATATATTAGTGCTATTTAATTGAATAAATATTTAGGGTATCCAATAGGACTTTTAATTTCTAAATCCTTTGCTTAATTGGCTCAAAAACTTAATCCCCCAGGAAGAAAATAGGAAAACAAAAAAAAAAGGTCTAGAATATACTTTATTTTAAAGGGAATGCATATTTATGCATACTCATATTACTTGAAGAGCAAATTATACTATAAGGTCTTTGCTTACATTATGTTTAAATGTATATTCGATTGTTTGGATTACATTTTTAATTATTTTAAGCAATTAGCATTATTACTCCTTACAACATTAATTATTTATCAGTAATATCCATCTTCTTTTCATTGGGTGTCAATAATAGTAATCTATACTAATATTATAAAGAGGTAAAGTTTGTGAAGTTGTAGGGGGTAATCTCAGTAACTACTGGTCCGATTTGATAAATTATTTGAGTGTTATATAGCTCATTTTTTGAGAAAGGTTATAGGCTATATATATCATCACGCTAAGATCAATAGGAGCGGAGTACCAATGAAGGATGTTTCAAAATCAGGGCTTTTTTCCTCTTGAGAGCCTCCACTGCATGTTAGCGTTAGCCCAAAGTAATGATGTCATGCGAACAAAGTCATGGGCAGCGGCTAGTATTAAACATACAAGTTTTGAATGTGGGAACACCATTGTTGCATATTGGAATGCCACTGCTGCACATTGGAACAGCACTGCTGCACTTATTTCTACTGTAATGCAGCAATACTCACACTTGTGTATAATTTCTAAGGTGTAACGGTCTTTCTTATACTGGAATGTAAGGTGTTTGAATTGAGTGCTATCTTATGATGTCTGGCTTCAGGAATGTGGTTAGATAAACATAGTCACAAACTGCAGAGACCTCTCAATTTCGTCATAACCTAAAAAGAAAGTTGGTATGCATGTGATACTGTCAGTATAATATTCAAAAGCGATTTTATTACATTTACAAATTACTGTTTACACAACCACACATTAAGGATATTTTATTTCCATGTCAAGGCTTCTTAAGTAACATCCTGCAAAATTTCAAAATTTTAGGATATTCACATCAGCCTGCAAGAGACCCACAGCAGAGCCATAGGCCTCTTCCCAAAAAAGAGTGGTCATAATCACCACGCCAACCCAAGAAAACTGATGGTTTCAAATACAGACAAATTTACAGTTCTATATGTTCCCTCATATGATAGTAATACAAGAACATTTCTCAGGTTCTCACAATGTTTTCCTTCACTGTCAGCTAATAAAGTTACCGATTTAAATGAGTAAATGCGACCAATTCTGAAATATTTGTTGGTACATACCGAAGTTCTAATCTTCAGACATTAAATTGATATTCCCCTGATCAAAGTACTCAACACACACAAAATTTTCAATTTATTTACCTTGTATACATATACCGTATATGCAACATATGGTACATATGAGTGTGGGGAAAAAAATTGTGAATTTTCATCTGTGAATCTTGAAAGAACAATCCCACAAAGTATAGACATAATCTAAAATGAAATCTTAATTTTTTACACAGTTTTATTTAGCTTACTATGTTTATTAGTTTATTTAGGTTAAATCTTAAGCTTAGTTAAGTTAAATTTTTCATATTTTTTCCACTCTAATGACAATACATAAGAATAAAATAAAAATGAAATGGTGATATCAATATGGTAGCCATACATTGAAAATGTATGAATGTATTATTACTATTATATGTATATGTTGAAAATGTGACTTAGCTTTTTAGCTTCTTTTTAACATTTGTTAATGTTAAATTATTTATGAATTCGTTTACCATGTTCTTTAAGCATACACAAGAAAAAATTAGGGCATATATTTACGTTTCTGTATAAATGAAGAACATACTTATAGTTGTTTGCAATTTAAAAGTATACAGGGCAACTCTAAAATAACAAGACTGTTATATGACACAAACATTTACTCAATATCTTTAATATAAATTATACATTCAGGCAAAGGCAACTAACAAGTGGATAACGATTATGTCTATCAAACAATAACTGCAACATACCTTTAAACTTACATTGTACTTAATAATAAAACAATTTTAACTTTGATGTGTAACAGCTATTAAGTACTTAATTTTTAACGTGATAATGACTTATAAATCGTTGAACACAGGCTGCAGCAACGAAAAAGTGTCACGTTGCGCAAACCACAGTGCAAGCGAGAGCGCGGAACAAGCGATAGAGAGGCGCGATCGGCCTAAGTGTTCGACTTCTCACGCATTTATCTCTTTTCCACGCCATCCGCCGATGCGTTATCACGTAATACTATCGTCTGTAAACTGACTTTACAGATAACCAATTTTTTTTAAAAGACATTACCATAATATGGTATAGGAATATAAGACTATTATTCCTTTACGGATAAAGACTTCATATAATACACACAAACTTGGAGCATTATATTATGGAGCGAGCTAACTATAATAATCATAATATATTCATTTGTTAAGCTTAGATCTACTTTATCTACTCAGTATAGGGTTTATTATATGATTGAAAATATTTTTGTACATATATATGCTGTCACAGCCATCCTGAATATTTGTAGAATACATATTACATATAGATCTAAAATATATTACCAAATTTTTTTAGTATAGTATCATCAAAACTAGCAATAGTAGCATACTTATAGTAAATACTGCTATGTTACAATACTTTATAAATTGCATAAACAATTTTATATTTATTTTGTGCTTTATAATCATTGATTAATGTTTTTAAATTTTTTATTTAACCAAACTAAGGAAAAGTGGAATTCTATTTTGAGAATTTATTTCCCATTCTTTTAAAGTGGGATTTATAATAATCAAATGGTATGAGCTATAAGAATTAGTGAAATATGAAATACTGCTAAGTGCATTTTGCAAAGTTTTAAACTTTTGTAACTATATTTCAATCGAACATTGTGTAGAGAACATTCATTCAATAATAACACTCGACAATAATACTGTTGCTTAAATTAATTAAAAAAAAAAACAGGTTCTGTTTGTACCTATCCGTTTGCATTGTATACATTGTTTGGTTTTGTTCAATACACGTCTTCAGATTTTGGTCCCTATTATCTTTAGCAATTTGTGATTAATGAATATTTTTAGTCCAAGCAAAGGGGTCATCCTTAAGATCCTTTTTATATAATACTTTGCCTTGGTGAAGTAGCTCTGCGAATTGGGAGACAATAGGATCTCTCATGCAAGAAGCAATTGCGATCACCCTTTCAGATTCATCAAAGAAGAATATGACAAACTTCAGTTCATCCACATTGCCATCTATCATAGAACTTGTCGGTTTTCCGCAGCCTGCATAACGGATCGATTTACCGAAAAGCATCGTCCAGAAGTATGGAACCGTTTTCAATGGTGTTTCTTTCTTTAGTATATTAAGTGCTGCGACACGCCCATGATATTGTGCTAAACCGACATGTCCTATGCTCATCTGTTTATTCCCATAAGCAGCGACTGGTGCGTAGGCGATATCGCCACCTGCGTAAACATGTTTTACATTTGTTTCTAGCTTGTCGTTAACTATGACCGCACCGTTTCGCTGTCGCTCGATACCGCTATCGTTTAGGAAATCCGTGTAGAAGGTCGTTCCCACACCCAAAATTAACATATCAGCGGGCAGAATGGTCCCATTTGCCAACTCGACAGATTTTATCTCTCCGTTCTCACCGTTACATTTGGTTATTGTGGTCTCGAACTGGAACTTCACACCCTTATCTTCGAATAATTTTTTTAGGCTGCGACCGATGTCATTTCCGAATATATGGCCGAGCGGGGTCTCGTCTTTACCTACTACAGTCATAGTTTTGGACTTTTCATTACACGATGAAGCTATTTCCAGTCCAATGAAACTTAGGCCGAGTACAACGACATCTTTGTCTTTCTTGTCCCCCAACGTCGATAAAATATTAGCAGAGTCTTCAAAGTTTCTCACTGTGTATATATTCTGTAAGTTTATACCTGGCATGTCAGGTACACGTGGTTTAGAACCTGTTGCGAGATAGAGTGCGCTGTAGCGAATTTTTTGGCCGTTGCTCAGATGAACTAGGCTATCATTGGCTTCAATTTTCGTAGCCTCAATGCCTTTCAAGACCTCTATATTGGCATCATTATAATATTCCTGAGATCTCACTTGCAATTTCTCGATATCAGTTGCGACGCCAATCTTGGACACTTTAATTCTGTCATAGGGTAAATAGGGTTCCTTGGCGACGAGAGTAATGCGACCTTTGAAACCTTCGCTGCGTAAGGTTTCGGCGCATGTAGCTCCAGAAGGACCACCACCAATAATCACCACTACGGATCCATCGCACGTAGCAACCATGCCCATATCTTTGATTCTTTTATTAGACTTCAAGTCGCTGATCTTCGCTCGTACCTATAAAATAACGTCACTTGTGTTAATGTCAATATTAAGAAGTTCATTAAATATTTTGCGGTATCAGAAATATTTGCGGAATTCAGTAAACTAGACAGTTCTGTTTAGTTCTCTATTATCAATTTCAAGGATATTTATAAACGTTGTTTATTAAGTGGTAGCGTGTTCTACTACCTCATCGATTGAAATCGATTCAATACCAAATTTTAAAGGACTTTTTTTAATACCCCTCGCTGGCTACCTCACCCTTTTACTGAAAATCTGCCGCTAGAAACCTATAGGTGTGTTCCGGCAGTTGCACTTGAGAACCAGTTTATATGTGTTTAGCATGTTACTACGAGCAATTTATAATATGAGGCCTCGCGAATCATTAAAAACTAAGTTTCAGGAATTCGGTATTTTAACTCTGCCCTCCCAATATATTCTTGATAATTTTAATGTATGTCCGCAAAAACTTAGATATGCTGGATCTAGTAAAAGACCAGCATAATTTAAATACTAGAAACAGTAACAAATTGGTCATTCCATGCTTCAGGCTCACTAAGTCCAAAAACAGTTTTTTAGGTAATAGTGTTAGGTTTTATAACAAAGTCCCAAAACAGTCTAGGGTGGGCCAAAAAAAACTTTTAATTTTTTTTTATTCATTACCATGAAAATATCGTCTGAGATGACGAAAAAAAAATTGTGTTAAAGTTTCAGCTCTTAATATTAATATTAAGAGGTGGCGCATTAGAGTTTTTCTTTTTTTCTTTAGTCCCATACAAAAAAATTCATATCTCACCATTCGTTGTTCGTACAGCAAAATTTTTCAAGAGTTTTTTGTAGGAAATTGAACGTTCTACAAAAAAGGTTTCCTTAATTTTTTTCGCACGCCTCGCCATGATAAAGATATTCAAGATTGAAATTTAAAGATTTTAAGGTACATTTCTTTTTTACTTCTGAATTTTGTAAGTCGTTGACAAATGAACGTTATGAAATGTGCAATACATATTTCTGTAGGAAATTAAATGCTCTACAAAAAAGGTCTCTTATGCTTAGTCGATTAGAATAAGCGTTTGAAAGATATTTATGATCAAAGTTCAATACTTATCGCTCTTACTAATTTTTCAACATTTTCTTCGGAAAATTTTAATATAATTCATTAGTTTCGACAAAATTCATGAAATTTAAGTTTTTATCAGCACAAAAATACTTTTATCTATTATTTAAATTATTTTTTATATACATGTACGTTCGGGTGGGCCAAAAAAAATTTCTAATTTGTTGAAAATGTTGAAAAATTAGTAAGAGCGATAAGTATTGAACTTTGATCATAAATATATTTCAAACGCTTATTCTAATCGACTAAGCATAAGAGACCTTTTTTGTAGAGCATTTAGTTTCCTGCAGAAATACGTATTGCGCATTTCATAACGTTCATTTGTCAACGACTTACAAAATTCAGAAGCAAAAAAGAAATGTACCTTAAAATCTTTAAATTTCAATCTTGAATATCTTTAAAATGGCGAGGCGTGCGAAAAAATGAAGGAAACCTTTTTTGTAGAACGTTCAATTTTCTACAAAAAACTCTTGAAAAATTTTGCTGTACGAACAACAAATGGTGAGATATGAATTTTTTTGTATGGGACTAAAGAAAAAAAGAAAAACTCTAATGCGCCACTTCTTAATATTAATATTAAGAGCTGAACTTTAACACAATTTTTTTTATTATTATTTTTATATTTTCATGGTAATTAATAAAAAAAAAATTAAAAGTTTTTTTTGGCCCACCCTACCAAAACACATTACCGATTTGCCTGATAGTGAGTTCAAGAACTATGTCAAGCTGGTTTTAATATCTAAAGTCTATTATAGGGTGGCTCAATATGTGAATGATTGTGACGTCTGGAAATGACGCCCCTCTCTGTGCATCCACTAATAACGAATGTAAATATTTATGTTCCTATAAAAATATATGACATGAAAAGATAAACCAGATCGAGTTTCTTGCCGGTTCTTCTCGATGACTGGGCTGTTTTCCGAACCGGTGGTAGCTTTGACGTTCATAAGCGCCTTCTCAGGGCCTAAATTGAATAAAGAATATTTTGATTTTAATTTTGACTACATTAACGGTCAAACGCTAAAATCAATAAAGAATTAAAAGAGAACTGATTCAAGATATAAATAATTTAAAAAATTAATTATTCTAAAGGCAATACAAACATTTATGAAGGATTTTTTTTAGACTTATTAAGATTCATAGTTCCCTCAGCAGTGGTGCGATAACCGCTGCATATGGAATCGTGGTTGAAATAACAAGGTTTCGTAATAATGAAGAATATAACTGGCGATCACGATATAAAGTATAAAATTACTTCACCTATATTTATTTAAGTTCAGTGGTGAGATAGTAGCCAGACCAATGTCAACATTGAGTCATAGCTTCATAATGACGTCGGCACAGTACGCGGCGCGGTGTTCGCTATTGGACTATAGTATTTCGTATACAATCTACAAGTTAGACAAGGCGAGCCAAGGTCGGCCGGTTTCAGATCACGCTTTAGTGCCCCGTACCGAACTAGATCAAAGCCTTTGGCGGTTAGAGGTCGTTCATTGAAACAACGAAAGTATTGGGTATTTAAGGAGTAATTCTTATTTTTGAATCGTTTTTTATTTTTAAACCAGCTGTCTCCCGCCCTCTTCTTTGAACGTGCAAAATGGCAAACGGTCATTCAAACCCAAAAAATAAGTAACTACAAAACATTCCGCATGCATAGAATGGTCATAGTTATAGCCTCAAAGAAACTGTATTTTCATTATAATATACTAGCGGGCCCGGCAGACGTTGTCCCGCCCTGATTATAAAAAAATCCTTGACAAATTTTATACTAAAACCTTCCTCATGAATCACTCTATCTACTGGTGAAAACCGTAAGAAAATCCGTTCAGTAGTTTTTGAGTTTATCGCGAACAGACAGACAGACAGACGCGGTAGGGGACTTTGTTTTATACTATGTAATGATAGACAGAAGATGGATTAGAAACAATATTTCCTGAAAATTAAATATATATTTTTAAGGACCAAAATAATATGTTATCGTATTATAATAAATTTGATTTTATTCTTAAACAACAATTTCAAAATGAAACTCAAGAAACTTCAAACTGATCATCAATAAACTTTGACTTTAAATAGCTTTGAAACCAGTAGTTTTATCAAATATTCATATTATACTTTTTTGTACATTGTTCGTCCAATTGTCTCCACAATTAGTTTTACTAATTACAAAATATTGGTCGGTTAATAAGTTACAAAACTTCAAAATTTAACAAAAAAATCTCACACGATTTACATGGAAAAATAAAAAACGGCAATAATAAGGTCCTTTATATTAATACCCTGAGCTCAAACTATAGCACTTTTCTTGTTAAGCCCGAACAATCCTAACTAGGGTTGGCATTACTTTAGCAGTGATGCGTTTACATACAAACAGACAGACAGACATTACTAAAAATGATTGAAGTGTATTTAATTACTTATTAGTAGAGAACTGCAATGATTTTTTTTTACAAAAATCTAGAAAGTACAGACACGTTAGATCTATATTCTTATTATATTACTAGCGGGCACGGCAGACGTTGTCCCGCCCTAATTAAAAAAAATCCTTGAGAAATTATATACCAAAACGTTCCTCATGAATCTCTTTATCCACTGGTGAAAACCGCATGAAAATCTGTTCAGTAGTTTTTGAGTTCATCGCGAACAGACAGACGCAGTAGGGGACTTTGTTTTATACTATGCAATGATTATGTATAGATATTAGAATATTGACGACCAAAATATATAACTATCCTCTATTCTAATTTAGCAGTGACATCAAAGTATCATAGTCGCAGGAAACAATTAGGCATGGCTTGATAAAAACATATCGCGTCAAACTAAAATGAGGTAATCATCTTACTCACACGAGTTTATTAGTCACTTTTACATTTTTGTGAGACCTGGCTATCAGCCGAATATGTGTTTATACTTTAAATTACGAACATGGTGTGGCATTGATGCACTATCGCAAGGCTACGTACATTTTAAACGCTATACCACCGTCAGTTCGGTTCGCTTTACAATCATTACATATTATAAAACAAAGTACCCTACCAAGTCTGTCTGTCTGTCTGTCTATTCGCGATAAACTCAAAAACTACTGAACGGATTTTCATGTGGCTTTCACCAGTAGATAGAGTGATTCATGGGGAAGGTTTAGACATTGATATTAGATATAGATTTTTCAAGGATTTTGTTTTATTATCAGGGCAGGACAACGTCCGCCGGGGTCGCTAGTTTATACTAAAACAAAATTGAAGTGTCCGTTTGTAATATCAATATAACTGCTTTAAAGTAAGTTGGCTATGGAAGTACATACGATACTTTTAACATTTTTTCTAATTTTCAAGTTCAACTTCTTATGAGGTTTTGAAATTGTGATCCGTAACTTTTTGTGTGACGAAAAGTGGTGGGAGTAAACACTGTGTCGGGTAGAGTATTCAAAACACCGGTTCTCGTCCGATCACCGAAGTTAAGCAACGTCGGACGCGGTCAGTACTTGGATGGCTAACCGCCTGGGAACAACGTGTGACGTTGGCTTTTTGTTGTATCTTTTACATTAAAATATTTCCCTTGTAATACAAAAGTTTCACTTCTATCGTGTGTCTTACGGCACACTCTGTTTTTTTAAATTGTCTATCTGCTTGTTCGGTTTAATCTCTGAAAGTGTTAGACCGATTTAGACGGTTTTTTAACTGACAGATACCTGATATTATAAGAAGTAATTTAAACTCTTATATTAGAAAAAAAATAGGGTTCCGCGCAAATATATTAAAGTAACAAATCAGTGTTCAGTATAACGCGGGTCACACATGCACTTTTATATTGAACAATTTTTTTTTTTGTTAAATTTAAGCAGACGAAGTACGTACAATAAAATTGTATACGGCCTAGGTTCGGGTAAGGTGAAAATTATATTTTTTTTTATTATATATAAATATTTATTGCAAGGCCTTTTGTACACGATGTATACATAACAATGGAACGAAATTAAGGTTAATAAAGGATTAATAAAAACAACAAAGTTAATTCATTCGATTAAGGATAATATTCTACGTATCGTGTTTAATATTTTTGGTTTCGTCTCACATAAATCGTAAACTGTGGTTAAATATACAACTTAACTTTATGGTACTGACAATTGTATTAATTTCTATCCTAAACAATCGTGTAACGTTTGATATCTATACGTATAATAAGAATGTAAATCTAACATGTCTGTATTTTTAGAGTTTTATTGAAAAAAATTGTTGCAGGTGTCTTGGAATAAGTAATAAAATAGATTTCAACCATTTTTTGAAATATCTGTCTGTCTGCTTTTTTGAACACGCGTCACTGCTAAAGTACTGCGTTCACGATAAAATCTCACCCAGAAAATAGTAAAGCATATCCTCGAATAGCATTTAGTTTTGATTTCATTAAAATCGGTTTGCTCTATCAAAAGTTATTATAATTTTAATGATGACATGACTTAAGTACGAAACAAAAGTAGATAAGTAAATGGATTTAATACATTCAGATGATTTTATTAGTCACTGTTTTTTTACATTAGGTTCCACGCGGACGTAGTCTTGGGCACAGCTAGTTGGTTAACAATTTGGATAAAATATAGAACCAGAATGTACTGGAAATTATTTCGTATCTGCTTAATTTTATTTTTAGTCCCTTATTAAACACTAGCCCCTGTCCGCGACTTCGTCCGCGTAGTAATAGTTACTACTCTGGGCTAACGCTGACACGCAGCAGAAGCTCTCAAAAAGAGAAAAACATCTCGATTTTGAAACATTTTTCATTTGTGCTCCGCTCCTATTGGCCTTAGCGTGATAATATATAGCCTATAACCATTCTCGATGAATGAACTGTATAACACTGAAAGAATTATTCAAATCGGACCAGTAGTTCCTGAGATTACCCCTTACAACGCCACAACGTCACAAACTCACAAACTTTACCTCTTTATAATATTAGTATAGATTTACTAAAACCCGTTTAGAGATTTTAAGTATTAAAAATTACTTTTAAAAAAAGCTATTATACAAATGAGCTCAAAATCTTAATCGTTTTTTTTTTAATGCGTATGGCGGCCATTTTGATATTCGCCATTTCGTTTTGTATACTGTCATGGGGACTGAACAAACACGCAAAATAAAAAAAAAACATACAAGCACACTAACGTACAGACAACCGGACGTTGCATTTTATAATGTGCAAAGGAAATACTCACTCAAAGGTCGAATAATAAAGATTTATTTAAATTAGAATTATGAAAATTGTGCATACATAGGATACAGGGTCTTGCGTAATAGAATTACTATACGTTATATTAAATTCATATGAAATATAAATTGCAACACCTTTGAACTACTTGTAAGCTTCATAAGATACCCAAGGTAAACAAACGATAAATGTTATACAACAGATATTTATTTTCTATTTAACAGTACTTACTTAACATATTTTCTTCTTTTTTTAGCGTTTGCCGACAATATCACCTTATGTTAAATAACAACGTGATCTAAGATGGCAAACATGCTAAGCCTCATAGGGGGACTGAGTCTCCAGTTGGTGGAACAAACCTATAGATGCTTGGTGACAGGTTACCAATTTGAGAACGGAAGCTAGCTAGGCGAACTTAGAAAAAGCTATACGACCATGCCATGGTTCCATTACGATACCTACATCACGATTCCTTTACCGATATTTTCAGTTCATTCGCAAGGATTCGTACTTATGTCCAACGACGCGGTATCCGAACACGCTAAACAATAACCTATCATCATTTCAAAAAGTAACAAGGGCTGTGTACACCCGTGTTGACGATACTAAGATACAGCGCGACTGGTTAGTCGCTAGCAATATTTTTACAGGATAATCATTATTCGATTCTCGTTCCAAGTTAATTAAAAAAATAAGTGCTTTATGTTTGACCTAATAATCTAGAGAAAAACAAAACTTATATACACTCAACATCAGGTGATTTACGCAAAAACGAACTGGTGTAATAACAAGAAAAGCAATTAATCACACCATGCCCCGCAGTCCCGCCAGCGTCCCACACCTCGACCCGCGCCCCGCTTCCTTTTGTTCGACAGTCAGACGATAAGCAGTTACATAATGATTAGCCTTGAAAAGCCGCCCCTTTAATGTTGTTCATTGAACCTAGATGTGATTTTTTACGATTAAAAATAACGTTCCCATACCTTTAAAAGTTTATTACAAACTTTAACTAAGGTTCTCTTTGTTGTTTATTAGTATTTGTTTTGATATTATTATTTTATATGTCACCATGAGATTGAAGGGTGTTAAACTTTAAACAGTCACCTGGTATATTTATACTCCAAGCATATTTACACGAAACATATTTTTCAATAACTGTAGATATAATATTTAAATTTACTAAGGCGGAACGAAAGGAATCTGTCGAGGTCGTTGAGTCGCTATGACAATGCATGATAGAGCAGAAGGATAGTCTTATGTTTGTTATGATGACTATTCTTTGTGACAAAGTGTACTAAATGTTCTAATCAATTGTCCTTACGTAACCTACAATCGGCTATGTTCGTGTTAAATAACTATTTATCTTAAGTACAAAATTGGAAGAACCATCTTTCGTTTTTATTAGTTACTAGCTGACCCGTACAACTTCGGCTACACCAAATCGTTTATTACCGGTTTCAATTATATTTTTAAACGCAAAAAAATATTAAAAAATCCAAAAACCCGAATGCATATTACCTAGAATAATATGCCTTTCAAGTAGTCAAAGAATTTATTAAACCCATACAATGGTCAGGAGTTTACTATAAGTAGGTAAGTGTAGTTAATTACATCACTTTGTAAAATAAATATGAACTGACTTTCGTTTACTATCAGGAAAAAATACAGCTGACCGTAGTAGATATTACGAACCAAGATACTAAAACCTTTAACAACAAGTTATATGAGAAAACAGTGGAAGTGGGTTACATAAAGATATGCGTAAGGAAAGTTCAGATGTTGAATGACATACATTTCCAAGATCTGCCGATATAAATCACTCTCACAAGAATTGCGGGTCAAATGCAAACTGTAGGAGGCAGTGTAGCATAACTAAGCAAGCACGGCTCAGTATATTGAACACGTAAAACGCATACAATTTGCATAAAGTGTATGTTATGCATTATAAATAGCACTTATTACATTTTATCTACCACTTACATGAAAATAATATTTTTTTATGTTTTAAGTATTCGAATAAGTATGACATAGAAAGCTGTTTCTAATTAAAACTTAACAAAGTTCCAACATAACTTAACCCCTCGGCTGATTTTTTAATACTCAGATATCAAAATGGCAGGTCACGTTACGGTATTTTTTTAAAACGTATGCTGCCAAAAGTATCTTGACCAGTGCACCATAAGGTCTACATTCATTTGTATGGAGGTTTGTATCGTTTTGGACAGTTAATGAGTGTAAGAAATGTACGGTGAGATGAAGAAAGGGAAAAAGCATAAAACCTTTTTTCTGAATGCAGCTTAAAACAAAATAAAAATATGTGTAACAAGCAAGGTAGGCAATAAAATCGATACCAGAAGATAAACACTATTATACCATCTGTTAGATAACGACTTGCTAAGTAACAAGGAGATTGCAAGAATGTTTCAGATATTTAAAATCGCACGGTAACTTGAACAATCAACAATGTAGTCTCTACGAGAAATTAAAGAATGTAGATTGTTTTTCAAACGATATATAAGTATATACATTTACCTTAACTTCTCCTTTCTCTGTGACAGTGACTTGATAACAGGGCAACGAATCGAATCCAGGGAAATCTTCGATGTCACCAGTTTTTATGTTAAAGCAGGCTCCGTGCCAAGGACATCTCACTCTGCCGTCGCCTAAAGCTCCTGTCACAAGTGGGGCGCCATAATGTGTACACTTAGTACCAACGGCGCTGATCTCTCCTTTCTGTTTCACCAACAATACCTTGCCGTCTTCGCCAACATCGAAAACTTTCATTTCATTCTCTTTTAACTCATTCTCTTTGCACACAACTGTTTCGATATAACTGTTGCTTGATTCCATACGGGAGATTGTACCACCTTTATTGGGCAAACAGAGAAGTATATTATTAATCTACTATTGATAAGGGGCTCAACACTCTAAAACTTTTTGTATAAAATAAGATTCCAGCTATTGTTTTTTGATAACATTCGTATGTATCTTTCTGCAAGTTGTTTAACGCATAACAGTCTTCCGAAAAATAGCCTTAAAAAATTATACAGCAGAACAGTATTTTTTTTTTCCTGGATGAAAGGTAATCCTATTGTATTTTTGTTCCTCTGACACCGTGTATGCAACATTTCATTTTACAGCGTGAAGGCGTAACAAAAAAACACAATTACATTTATATTAGTTAAAATTAGCAACCACGACATAAGACAAGACAGACCAAGAGACAGACAGACATTTCTAAAATTGATTAAAATGTATTTTATTAGTTATTCCTACACACACGCAACATTTTTTTTAATAATATCTAAAATGTACAGACACGTTAGATTTACATTCTTATTATATGTATAGATGGTACATTATCTTCATGTAACTCTAGCGGTTTTTGTAGTTCACGACGAAATTATTCTTAGATGATGGAATTTTTCAAACTTATTTGACGCTTTTTGTTGTATTTTAACCAATTTAAATAATATATATATAAATTACTAGCCTCTGCCCGCGACTTCGTCCGGGTGGAGTAGTTACTTGTGTTACCTAGTGGAGTAGTTTTTTATTATACCTCTGTATAATATTAGTATAGAAACCCCATGTGTTATTAGAATGTATAAATTTTATTAATTTGAAGTATTATTACAATCTGTTTACATTACAGTCACGGAACAGATTCCGTGGCTTATCCGTGAAAGCGTAAGCATTGCCCAAACCTTACAGACGTTCTCTTTTATATTCATATCTTCCCACGTTATGTAACTGTCTTTCTACACATACATTATACTAGGGCTTTTGCTGCTATCAAGTGAGCTAGTTTAAAATCTTTAAATACAGTAGGAACTCTGAAAATCAAACTTCAGGGAAGACATCAAAAAATTCGACTTACAACGGATTTATGAAGAAATATGCGACTTGTAGTCCGGTGAAGCTGTTAAGACCTTGCTAGGTCAATAGCGTAGTCAGTTCGAAAAAAAAAAAAAAAAAAATATGCGACTTAGAGGTTAGCACTTACAAATTTTGAGTTAATACTGTAGGCAAGTATTTGAAGACAGTAATATTTTTTTTCCATTTCAAGAGATAATTAGTTTCAAATGATCGAGTTAGTAGGTTGTGAAATCAAACATGCTGCCTTCGAAATACAGAGGTCCAATTAATTTTTTCGAGTTATGCAGCAAAAATATATACGGCTTACAGTGACGCACTGATTATTTTAACTTATGGGTGGTCGAAATTTCGAGTGATGGAGGTTTTGCGACATCAAGAGAACGAAACGAAATATTTTTGCGAATTATGGAGGTTTTTGACTTATCGAAATTCGACTTAAAGAGGTTCTACCGTAATTTTAAAACCTACAATTTTCAGCAAACAAAAGAGAGATATCGAACAACCTTGTATAACTTAACCATACTTCTCAATGAATATTTTAGATAAAATGTTGAACTACACTTTTTATATATCTGATTGTACGCAATCAGTTTTGGGTAGATTACTTTATCATTCCAGGTAAATTGGTTTTCTACATTAATACCACATACTAATCTAGATTTAAACAATACCTAAAGTGCCTGCTATAGAACTGTAAAATCAGGTGTAATGAACTTTTTTTTAACGTGGAGAAAGAATCCTCCTGGACTGTCAGGCCCCCGGGGAGAGCCTGAGCTGAGTCGACTCGCTCATTGTGTACTGGGACGCAGCGGTGACGGTGCTTTTCGGCGACTGTAACCGACTAAAACTCCACGACAATCTACGCCGCACTATGGGGGTGACTACAACCCCGGCGGGAGGCGTTTCCCACGCCACACTCCGCTGAGGCAGGCCGGTTGCGGGGCAATGGGAGGTCAGGGCCCCCGCCCCTTCCCCCCTGGGTTCAGCCGGCAGCGGAGAGAAAACCCCTCCTCTGCCGCCCCAATACTGATTTTTTATCGAGGTTTACTCCTCCGCCTCAGCCACCCTGAAGTCCCCTCCGACCTACGCGAACCTAAACAAACGAGTTCGGTGCGTTGCTCTTCCCACACTACGCACTCCTGGATGGTGTGGTGTGCAATGTCGACCTCACAATCGCCGTAGTAAGCAATAGACGCGTTAAGTAGGCAAACCAGAGGTTTCCTAACCTCCTCCCCCCATCTCTACGTGGCCTAATGTAGGTGTAATGAACCTAATCTATGTCTAGTCTATCTAAAAATTTACATGTACATAATATATGCACTTTATTGTTGCCGTTTATGTGATGTATTACTGTAGCATGCTGATGTCCGCGAGTTCGCTTTATTGAAAATAGTTTTGCTATCATTGATCCTTTCTGTTTGAACTGGATTATTTGTGGATTGGCTTTTATTCTTTTACTATTATTTTATCATTACTGTTTAACCTCTACGGAAAATGTACCTACTGATATGTCATTTATATATTATACTGAAATGTCCTATTTCTATCAATAAAGGTTTCGT